>CM060603.1:4829534-5184240 GCA_030578255.1 Tiaroga cobitis | reverse complement strand
GCAAAGGGTGTGTTTGTCCCAAGCTGTTCCCAGCATAGTGTTTTATCCAGAACGCAGGACTCAGATCCAGCATCTCTTTGATTAGTAATTCAAAAACATTGAAGAACCGATGCACTGAAAACTGTGCGGTTTCCAGCAATTAGTCTTTCACAGGTTGTTCTCTAAAAATAAAGGCTCTGAAAGAAACTGTTTACAGCCCAGATTTAGTTTAAGTAAAGATTTAGTCGCACACAACAATAATACTGAGTTGACCTTGGGTTGTATTTTCACTCTTGGCCAATAAAGCATTTGGCATCCGAGTTTAAAACGCAGCTGACGCCTCATTTCAGAGTTGTTTACAGCAGAACAGAGAACATAAGTCACTATATTAAAAGTGAACAATGCTACGTCTCGTTAAAAAATACTGATTCCTTCAACAACAAAAAAACGAAAACACTTCAACTTTACAACAATCAAACGAGCAATTCAGTCATGACGCCTGGTATCAGATATAGCTGTTGTGAACTTGACTTGATTTGTTGATTTGTTTAATTTTATTCTAAAGCATAGGTTTGAACTATGAAACATGTTCACCATATGACAGTATCGGCAGGTCCGCCCACAGAAATGACTGGGCCCTCCCCAACCCCGAATCTGCTATAGGCTACTCATATCACTCTCTCTCTCTCTCTCTCTCTCTCTCTCTCTCTCTCTCTCTCTCTCTCTCTCTCTCTCTCTCTCTCTCTCCTGACACATACATTTAACTGAGAGAGACTTACTCAGTGATGGGCTACATTACACACATGAACACACACACCAAGGTTAACAAACGATTTGCTACACTTACACATTTCTCAGAAGGAAATGCAGAAATGCAGTTTCTTACCTTATGGTATCATCTTTGCCTCTTATACAGCCATCTTCCTTGTCTTTCTGGATGCAAAGTCCTTTATAATGTCTTTAAAGTCATTGGCTGTTACATTAGCGTCCTGGCTATCGTTAGCCTGACTGGGAGCAGCTTTCTGAGCTGACTGAAAAAATTTAGTCAATACATTATTATTTGGGTCTAAAGCCCTTGCCAGCTCCCTCCTTTTCTTCTTCTTTCTTTTCTGCTTTTATCTGCAGGCCCTGGCATAGCAAGGAAATTTACTCCAACTTTAGCTATTCGTTTTTCAGGTCACGTGCGCTGCTGACCGCGAACTGGCGCTAAGCACTGGCGCTTTGACGTTGCGTTACGTACAACATAAAATAGCCTAATCAGACCATTTTCAGGAGAGGAGTGTTTCATTATGACACAGGCTACATTTTACTCAAGCAACATTAAATAAAATGCATTTTTTTTCTCACTTTTACAATTATTGGTGCTATTTTGGTTCAAAATAAAATATGGTAACCTTTGCTTATATTTAGGATGAACATAATTGTTGCTGGACTGAATGGACCCCTAGCGGCTGGGCCCCAGAAAACGTTCCCCTTTATACCCCCTTGTGGGCGGCCTTGAGTACAGGACCCATAGCCGATCATGCCAATGCTAATGGATTAGGCGCTCAATTCAATGTCCATTGTGCCTAATAATGCACTTCAGCCTTTTCACTTTAAATCAGGGGCGTAGGAGCCATTATACAGGACATGTCCCCCCCACATTTCAAAATCGAAGTTTTGTCCCCCCCACTATTTCCCAATGTAAGATTTTGTTTTGCATTGCCTGCCTATCTCTGCCGATTTCGGAGTCTCCAAATTAATCCATTCGGCAACTTTTAAATACATAATTCAATTTTAAAAAACGGCCGAACTCTTCAGCTGCTAATCTCGTTGTCAGTCGACCATGATCGCGCACCGCTCGCGCATGCGCATCTAGGTGACACGGATAAATGTACGCAGCAATATATAATGAGTGTTCCTGGGAGATCCTAGTTGCGCGGGATGTGGAAGCGTGCAAAAGTTCCAGAAATGTACATAAAGTGCCCTGGCCTTGAATGACAAGGTAAGGAAAATAAGACTAAATCTAAATTAAATAACCAAGACTAGATTGGCCATGTGATTTTTCTCAGGAGATGTTTCGAGCATTTTACTTCAGACACCGGATTATCAGCAAACTGCCAAGAGAACTACTAGCTGGCTACTCAAAATAAACTAGCAATCTATTCAGGCAGCATATTTGTGTTTGATCTGTGTGAATTACAGAAATATAAGACTTGCTAGACCTACTTTCAGCTACCAAGGAACCTTTCCACAAGGATAGATTGATTTTATTTTTCAATCTATCCTTGGGGGGTAAGCTAGGTGGTTAATGGAAATTAAATCAACCATTTATTTGAGTTTTGAATTTTTATTTAATCAGTACATGACTGATTAACAGTAATGTAAATGCTAAATGTCCTAATACCTGTTGATACTACAACAATGCAAAGTATATGCTCTTAACCTTGCAGTTTTTCACATATCATATAAGACTCATTTTCTCAATTTCTTTGCACAAAACTCTCCAGAAAGTGCCATTTAATGGTTTATTTTTCAAATAAACCTCACACTCCTGGCCTCAAGACGCACACACGTGACTCATGCTAGAGGCTGTAGTCTACAGTGTCCTTGTTAACACAGATTCGGGATTTTGAAGTTTACATAGAGATGATAACGTTTTTAAAAACTTGCACCTTGGAACCTATTTCAAAGATTGCGTTCTCAACCTGATTTTGTTGCAGAGGGCATGAAGAAAGAATTTAAAATTTGACATTGACGAAAATGTCTGGGAAGATATTGTCAAACTACCATTGAATGTCTCTGTCTGCAACAGATTTAAAGAGATGCAATGTAATATAGTGCATAGAGCTTATATATCTCCAAACAAATATAGCAAAATAAATAAAACTGTATCTCCCCAATGTCCTAAACGCAACAACAAAATTGGAACATTCTTTCATTGTCTCTGGGAATGTTCATTGGTATTTGTGATAAACAATCAATAATATGTAAACAGAAGGTTACAGCCTCGCCACTCATGTGTATTACCTCCCTCCTTTCTGGAATACGCGGATGTCTTTAGAACTTTACTGATGTTGGGGCAGAAATCAATTATGAATAAATGGGTTGGCACTGACCCACCCCTTACTGGATAATCCTGATTAAAGAAACTGCACTTGTGGAAAAGATTGGGTGTATGTTAAAAGGTAAATCTAAATGATTTCAGAAGTTGTGGAAAAATCTTTTGAACTGCGTAGGCATTGATTATAAGTCTATCCTTAAATCCTTAAATGCTCACATGAGGATATTGTAATTCTGTATTTGACCACGCTGCCTTTTCTCTCTCTCTCTCTCTCTTTCTCTCTCTCTCTCTCTCTCTTGAAACTGGTTATTGTTAAAGGGACTATAAGTAACTTTTTAGGTAACTTTATAATCTAAAATCACTATTTTTATTCATAAATATGTCCCCAATGGTGTACAAATGCCTCTGGCAATTATCTGATTTATCCTCGTAAACGAAGAATTTATTATATTTATATACATGGGAGGGGTAAGTCCACGGAGGCTTGTTCCGCCATCTTGAAAAACTATAATAGCAGAGAGGGACGAAGAGTACGCCAACGCGTTTTCGTTCAGAGCCAGCGTGACGTAACTGAAAGCAGCGAAAGCGGAGGAGCAGAGCAGTGAGAGGCGCTTTCACTTTTATTTTTAATGGCGGACCATACCTATGCCGAGCCACTGGATAAGAAATCCTCTTTGCCAAAACAGACCAAAAATGATCGTAAAAGGAAACGTGACCGGAGGATACAAAAAACACGAGTGAATGTCGGGATTGCTTTTTTCCCGGTGGATAGAGCTAATGCAGGAGAAAGAATTCAAGAGATGCAGAGGTTGCCTGCTTTCTCCTCGACAGGTAGGTCAATGTTACAGTCTTAAAAACTTTTTTTGTGCAAAAGAAAACATTGCTCTCTGAAACATTTTCTATAGCTCTCTATTTTTCATAACCTGTTAACTGTCACCCCCCTTTTTTTGAATATACATGAAAATGCACATTTCTAACTTAAATGGTTGTAATTCAAGAATGCTTTGGAATATAGACATAAGATTGGTCTCGTTTTAAAGAAGACATTTGGCAGATTTTTGTAGAAGTGAAATAAATTAAGAAAGTGAAACAGAAAAAAAGTTATAGAAGTTTGAGTTTATGAAAATGTACAATGTAAAACATTTAATTATTCATATTTTATATAAAATAAATATTTGCAAAACGTGAGCGACTCTAAAACTGCACAAAAATCAAAGGCAAAAATCTGAACAAGTTGTGTTTCAAATTTGAGGTTGATATCTCAAAAAATTTGCTTTCAGTGAGATTTTGTTTGGGCGCAGTACCGAACTTTTTCACTAGGGCACAGCCAGACTCCATTACTGCCCATATAAGGGCGCATACATTTCCATATGTGTTTTGAGTGATATGAACCATTATTTCCACAATTTTCATACAATTTACAATTAGACAAGTAGACATCCTATTCAGAAGTAGTATGGGAAGTTTGGCAGATTTTGATATGAATTCAACCTGTAAGAAACACACAAAGAACACGCATGTGCGTTATAGCTTCCTGCCACATCACAAATGGTCTGCAAAGTTCCAGTAAAGTAATAAGTAACTGGATTACTTTCTTTGAGAAGTAATCAGTAATCGGTAACTAATTACTATTTCCAAGTAACTTGACCAACACTGGTGGTAAAGCACATCTCCGTGAGCAGACTCAGAGAAAGTCAAAGTCAAAGTCAAAGTTTATTTATATAGCACTTTTTAAAAACAACAAGTGTTCAACAAAGTGCTGTACACATATATCCTTTACCAATAATGCAAACAACCAACATGACTAAAATAAAAGGAATAAAAGACAAACAACAATTAAAACAAAACTCTCACATAGCGTCAAATGCCAAACTGTAGTAGTAAGTTTTTAGATTCGATTTAAAAATGGAAAGAGTTTGAGCCTGCCTGATGTGCAGGGGCAAACTATTCCAGAGCTTCGGTCCTGATACTGCAAATGCTCTTTCACCCCTGCTTTTTAGTTTCACCCGTGGGACAACCAAAAGCAAATGGTCAGCGGATCTAATGCCTATATTCAGCGGATCTAATGCCTATATAGAGGCCATTACAATAATCTAGACGCGATGAAATAAAAATATGGAGAAGTCTTTGAAAGTCTCTAGAAGACAGAAATGAAAAGACTTAGAACTGCCTGTGTTTAAGTTCGTTTGCACTGATGAAGCTTATACCTGACACCACCACCTTCATGATCGATTCCCACTTCAGAATTTTGCAGCACAGTGAGACCTCTTTCCTCCTTTTCTCTATCCTATTAGTCCCACTGACGCGCCAACCACACCAGGAGTCTGTCACTCGTGATGCTGTTTAGACCGGTCTAGATTCAACTCTCCCAACTTTTGGCACACTTTACCCAAAATATCCTCCCCTGTCTTAGTGCCTTTGAGACTTTGTAGGGCTGCCATCTCCTCGGACACCTAACCCTAACCCTAACCCAAACCCACAAAGTTTAAGCTAACTCGGTGAAGAAAAATTAGCAGCTGTTCGGTGTCCTGTACGTCATTGTTCTCATCCAGTGCTAATGCAAAAAATTCAAAGTCTTTCACTTTGTCCTGCAGCTGGGCATTTACATTATACCCCATTTCTTCAATTTGCCTGGTGTTTGTACTTGCAGAAAGACTCACCGCATTTAAGACGTCTTTCTTATGCCTCCAGTGCCGGTCGACAAGGTTCAAATCCCACTCGGAGTGGTGCATTTGGGACCAGTTACATTACAGATACCAATATGGTGGCCGATATATATCGTGCATCCATATTAACAAGACATTTATATGTATTTGTTTTTCATGAAGTAGATGCAGTAGAGGGTTAAGCTCATGCTGTCTTAACTTTTCATTGTGTTTACTCTGACCTTTTGAAGCTGGCCTTGTTGGCATCTGCACTGTAAATAACCATCTATTTTCATTCTATCCTGCCTGAAATCTTTTTTGAAAATATTACCCTAAGCAGTAAGTCTTATAATGTTGCTTTCTTGAGAGGAACTTTGCAGTCAGTGGCAGGATAAGCAAAAACCGAAAGCCTCTGGCAGACTCAAGTCATGTTTTGAATGCCAGAGAGTTAAGTTTGCATAAATGCTTGCATGTCAACGGGAGTTTGAAAACCCACATGTGGGTGTGTTGTTGGGTTTTAGGAGAATTTATACCTACTTCCAGCTCGCCTCAAAGAGTCCAAATGCTGTCAAGGGCTTTTGAGTTTTGCCATATGATGAGAGACTGCATCAAAGCTGGGAAACTCTAGCAGGGCTTTATCTTCGGAGAGGCAGTGCTGTACCTCCCCAATCATTCTGCTGCCTTAAAGGGTTAGTTCACCCCAAAATGTAAACTCTGTCAGTCATTACTCTCCCTCATGTTGTTCAACCCCGTAAGACTTTCGTTCATCTTCAGAACAAAATTTAAGATATTTGTGATTAAATCTGAGAGCTGGATCACTCCTCCGAAAGGCTTCTAAGGGATCGAAACTGGCCGGCCCAGAAAAGTTATTAAAGACATCTTTAAAATAGTCAGAGTGACTACAGTGGCTCAACCTTAAAGGGATACTTCACCTCTGGAAAGATGAATGTGTATTTCGAATGGGTCATTTATGTAGAAGAAATGTGAAATTATTTTTAAATTTGGAGCTTTCTAGACTGAGAAAAGCCAGAAAATGTATTTTTGGCTCATGTGGATGAAAGACCACGGGGTCTTGTTCACGAGTGAGGGGAGATTGGAGCAGGAGATTGGCCGGAGAATCGGAGCAGCGGGGGGCGGTATTGCACGCGCTTTACCGCACCGTTGTGACGAAAAGAGAGCTAAGCCGTAAGGCAAAGCTCTCGATCTACCGGTCAATTTTCGTTCCTACCATCACCTATGGTCATGAAGGCTGGGTCATGACCGAAAGAACGAGATCACGGGTACAAGCGGCCGAAATGGGTTTCCTCAGGCGGGTGGCTGGTGTCTCCCTTAGAGATAGGGTGAGAAGCTCAGCCATCCGCGAGGACCTCAGAGTAGAGTCACTGCTCCTTTGCATCGAAAGGAGCCAGCTGAGGTGGTTTGGGCATCTGGTAAGGATGCCTCCTGGACGCCTCCCTAGAGAGGTGTTTCAGGCACGGCCAGCTGGGAGAAGACCTCGGGGAAGACCCAGGACTAGGTGGAGAGATTATATCTCCACACTGGCCTGGGAACGCCTCGGGATCCCCCAGTCAGACCTGGCAAATGTGGCTCGGGTCCCATGCTGGAACTGCTGCCCCCGCGACCCGACCTCGGATAAGCAGATGAAGATGGATGGATGGATGGTGGATGAAAGACAACAACTCCCAGAATGCACTTGCTTCGCTGCCCTAGGAGGCCACGCCTACCGGTAACAGGGCGCAGTAGTTAAACAACAAGTCTAGGCTACTATGAGTCTGCCCGGGATTTCGAGATCGCCCAAAATGTCCGGGATTCGGCTTTTGCGTTCTAAATTCGCCATTCATCATGTTTACTGTGGCGAGCAGGACGAGACTGAGGGCCGCGGGAGAACGGCGCGAGGCCGGTGGCGTGATTACTGATGAGTGGTCTCGTATCTCTCACGGAGGAGTGGGAATTTTCTTAGCAATGTTAAAACGCACATCAACTAGGGCTGGGCAATATGGCCTAAAAATAAAATCTCCGATTTTTTTTTTTTTTTTTGATTTACGATTTTTTTCCGATTTTCCCCACTACTTATTAAGGAAAGCAATAAGTACAAACGGCAGAAAACTTAAAGCAAATTTTGCTTTTATTTACTCAAAAGCAAGACAAATGTAACCCCCATTTCTGGGATGAATAATAAATAAATTAACACCCTCTTGGAATCAAAGTCCCAGCTGTGTTTTAAGTCACACTTTGTAGTCTAGAATAAAAGGAGACAAACATTCACCTTGAGAGTAGCACCATTTTCTACAGCATTAACAATACATTCAAATCTTAGGAAAACTAGACAGTGACATTTTTCATTGTATCTAGCCCAAACAATGCAACAACATACAGGGATACATGGCATGAACATGCATCGTACTCTTAGCAGAATAAAATTTTTCAAACCAAAAACAGAAAAAATACGGTCTTAAATTGCACTTTGCATAGAATTTTAAATAACAACATAAAGAGGCAACACCTCTTTCTTGGGTAAAATACTAATGTAAACAAAAATTTAGCAGAGTACAAAATAAATAATACATCAACTCCAACTGAAATTGATTAAGTGCAAACTTTGCTTTAAAAAAATAAACCGTGTCCCTGAATGTATGAACACCTGAACAGGAAAGAAAAATCACATTTTGGTTGAGGTGCAGAACATGAGATATGTGCTTAAGTTGCTGTCAATAACATTTAAACATTTTTGGCAAGGAAAATCAGCCTGTCCACTGCCTCTGGCTTGAGGCAAGCTCTGCTGCATGTGACAACTCCTCCCCCCACACCGAAAAGCCTCTCAGATGGGGCACTTGTTGCAGGGATACTGAGGTATTTCTTGGCCAGGTGACTGAGCCTTGAGAAGTTGGATTTGTTGATCTTCCACCACTGCAGTGGATCAGTGTCAGGGTCTGCCTCTGGCAAGAGCAGATAGGTTGCCAGTTCAGTCTCTATTTTAGCTTCTTCCGACTGGTCAGAGGTTGGCACAACAACACTCTTCTTGAAGAAGGTTGCTAAGGTCTTTTTCCTCTTGGGGTCTGGCTGAGGCCTTGCCTCTTCCTGGTCCACCTGCACAACTGGAAAAGGCTGTGGTGTGCTTTTGTCAGCGGGGAAAGACAGAAGTTCACTGACAGCTCTTCTTTTGACTTGCTCCACCTTGTCTGGGTCGATGTAGGATGTCCGGAACCTTGGATCCATCAGAGAGGCCATGTCCAAGAGCTCATCCTTGACAGGATCACTGTATTTGTCAACAAGGTATCCCAGTATTTTCCTTTTTTTTGTTTTAGTAAGCTCTGTGTCGTTGTCCTCAGGCTGCAAAAGACTGGTTTTGAACAGATGGATAACAGGCTTGACGTATGAGACACTGACATACATTTCCCCTGATAGCGCATCCGTAAAGTCTTGGAGTGCTTTGACCGCCTTGTTTACTGACTCCAAAACCTCGATGTCTTGCCAAGAGGGCACAAGATGGCGACTTTTAACATCAGACCCCAGGACACGGGCCATAGCCTTCTCCTGTTCCAGGAATCGCTCGATCATCTTTTGGCGGGAGCCCCATCTGGTTGGGGATTCTGTTGTTAGCTGATGAGGGGGAAGGCCAAGCTCTGACTGAGCTACACCCAGCTCTCTTCTTTTCTTCCAGCTGTAGGAAAAAGCAGCGACTATCTTCTTGCATACTCCAATGGCACGATCTATGCGGGGATCCTTAACACCATTCTCTGTATGATAAAGTATAAAACACAAAGACATACATCACTATTGGAATGGGGACTTTAACAAATATCAGTCTACATCCATCTAAAAATTATTTATTTTCTTCTGTATTTCAAAACTTTGTCATTCCAAAACTCAGACACTGCAGATACACAAATATATTTTTTGTTTACTATAGGCATATGTGCAGTTTGTGGAGAAATTTGAATCCATTTTATAAAATAATCCATTCGACTGTCTTTATGAATCAAATACAGATCAAATGGACATGCCATATTGAGTTTTTTTTTTTTTTTTTTGGCTTTGCCTAATAAAAAATAATAAAAAAAAATTAATAAATCACGTAGGCCTACAGCTCTTAAACTTTAAACGGTGGATGAACCGCAGTCAAGTAGTCAATCGTCTTTACGTAGTCGAGTCAACTTGAATAAATGTTAAGGTTGGCTGATTGAAAAAAAAAGATATATATCGCATTAATTATCACGGCCGTATCGCCTGCGATATTAATGCGATATGGCTCAGCTTGTCAGTGAACTACGGCTCTGTGTAGTAAATGCCGCTCCATCTGAAAGCAGGTGATGGCGATTTACTACTAATCAAGGAACCGGTTTTACTGACGAGATGCGCATAACAATGTCATCCGATATATCGCCCAGCCCTACTAGCTTGACTACGTTTTGGATGAGGAAAATATGTGCTCTGTCAAAATTGAATATTTTATTTTACTTATTGTTAAACTTACCAATAGCGTTGTGTAGTTTGTGTCCAAAGCACTGGAGGTTTGGCCATCCGTTCACTCTCAGGGCTTTAATCATGTTGGGTGCCGCTGTCAGTTGTCATGCAGCATAGACGATCCTCAGACAGGTTCCAGCAGTCGAGAGCGTCTCTCAGTCACTTAGCAACAAGTTCATCGGTGTGGTCCTCGGGAAAGTACGACGTTTGGAGGGAAATACTCCGCAAATCCCACGCATTGTTAATGAAATGCACCGTTAAAGTCATATAAGGTTGCATAGTCCGACTGGACCACATGTCGGATGTTGCCGAATAAAAGGACAGCTCCTCCAGTTCTCTGCTGACTTTCTCTCGTGTGTTGTTGCGTATGTAGCAGTTAACTAGCTAGCAGTATGTTAGTTTCACTAAATAGCAGTATGGGAAGCTCCGGGGAGCCAAAAATGCACCATTATACAAAAACTCGATTTACTTATTTTTTAAATCGCCCGCAACAAAAAATTCGAATTAATTAATTTCATCGATTTTTCGCCCAGGCCTAACATCAACCGATCACTTGTTTAGCACTCATGTAAACACTACATTCAGATTCACCAATCGGAATGAATTCAGTTAGATTGAAACAAAAGGTGTGCATGTAAACAATGAATGGCGACTGCAGAAATCAAAAGCTGAATCCAGGACATGTTGTACGATCTCGACGGCCGGACATGTCCGGGAAAAAGAGGATGGTAACCCCTACTACTCAGCTTTCTCCACAGAACAAGAGCCTGCTAGCTGGGTGGGCGTATGTCAACTTAAAAGGTTACTTAAGTAGTCAACAAAAACATAAATTACCTGAGACAAACCTTTGTAAAAAAAAAAAATTATATTGTGGAGGTTTAAATTACTGGGGTCAAATTGACCCCAGTAGGTAAAAAATGTTATCAGATTTGAGGGTAACAGGAGGGTTAAGCCCACTGGCGCTTGTTCATTGAACTCTGAAATTTAACAAGACACTTGTCAGAATATGCAAAATGGAAATACTCGCAGGACTTTCTAACATCTAATATTGAAGCTTATATTGATTAAACATGACTAATAAACACACGACTGCCTTATTCTGTGTGAGAAGCACATCATCTCACAGAAGGATGAGCTCAACTGTCGTAATGAAGTGAGTTTGGAGTAAAAGCATGTTATTAAATGTTGTCTTTTGTTGGACAAGAGGTTCATAAATGCTTCTCATGTTTGCTTTTCAAATGACTCAAACTCCCAGTGTTTACAGAGTGAGCAGCGTTTACAGAGCCGTACGAATCTGACAAGCCCACGCTAGCCTATCTCACGACCAATTCGTACGAGTGAATAAAAGGTGGCTAATTAGTACGAATTCGTACGACCTCACTCATACGAACTTGTACGATTTGTCTAAACCCACGTGATGGGTAAGTATAGGGGCGGGGTCAGGGGTAGGTCATTCGTACGAATTCAAAGGAATTCGGAAACTCGTAAAATATGTTCGAATTAGCAAAAATTTTACGAATTTGTACGAGCGAGGTCGAATGAATTCGTACGAATTAGCCACCTCGTAAAATGTGTACGAATTGCCGTGAGATCGGGTTGGACCAGCTGCGCATAACAAATAATCGCAGACTTTCATAATCGTGATAAGCCAACTCGATTTACATGCGATTTAATGTAAATTGCGATTAATCGTGCAGCGCTAGTATTCACTACTGTAAAACAACGTGACTTGCTGGTGGTTTCCCAGTTACAGCACGCAGACGCAACTAATCGATTATCAAATTCGTTGTCGATTATTTTCATTGTCGATTTTATCGATTAGTTGTTGCAGCCCTGATCATATTTATTTTGCAATCAAACAGCAGCAGATTAACTAAGTGTGTGTGTGTGTGTGTGTAATATTTCAGATAGATTTCCACTTACACCTGCAAAAGAAAGACGGTTCGTTGGCCGATGGTGCTGTTTTTCAACATGCTTGACGTCTCTGCGCTGAATGCCTTCGTGTTGTGGTCTGAGGTCGTCCTGAACGGCACTCGGGGAAAACATAAAAAAAAAAAAAAAAAAATACTTTCCTTTAAATCCTCGCTTGCCTGGCTTATGCTACTCCGAGCAATGTCTGAACTTTGTATTTTGAGCACTTCTTGCGTTGTTTTTGCCTCTTCACGATGACTCGCTTGGTTTAGTCCTCAATTGTAAGTCGCTTTGGATAAAAGCGTCTGCTAAATGACTAAATGTAAATGTAAATGTAAAGGCTTCAGGAGAAGGCTATATTTCTGGAGGAGCTTGGAAGAGCTCTGGTGGCTCCGCTTATGGAGATCAACCACAGCTTCCACGCTCACCAGCCTCGCTCGGTGTCCTGAACACAGCCAGAAGATCTCTGGAGCTGGAGAATGAAGCTTCCACATCGCATACAGAAGCAAGTCCCGGGAAGAGGATGAGGTGCTTCCTCTGTTCCCGTGAAAAGGATCGGAAAACCACAGTGATGTGCAGAACCTGCAGTAACCCCATCTGCAGACATCATGCGGTGGACCATGTCTATCGCCTGCAGTGCACTGACTCGTGAACTACACCGTATGAGGCGAGGACACCGATTATCGGTCCCTAGGTCTTCGATTTTTCCATATTTACGTTTTTGTTTTTAAACAAATTTTTCACTTGTTATTGCTGTTCAGTTCATTGCAGTTTGATGTTCATGTCGTGTATTTGTACTCAATATGTAATATAACTGTTCATTTTTGTTCGTTCCTGGGTGTTAGAATTTTTTTTCTTCTATTTACTGTTTTTTTTTTTTATAATTAGTAGTGCAGGGCAACGATTAATCGCATCCAAAATAAAAGTTTGTGTTTACATAATATATGTGTGTGTACGGTGTATAATTATTTTGTATATATAAATACACACATATGCATTTATATATTTGAAAATAATATGAAATATTTGCATGTATATACTGTATAAGTATTTATACATAATTTATACATATTTTATATTTAAATAACACATTTTTTCTTAAATATATACATGCATATGTGCGTATTTATATATACAAAATAATTATACACTGTACACACACATATATTATGTAAACACAAACTTTTATTTTGGATGCGATTAATCGTTGCGTTCAGTTCATTGCATTTTGATGTTCACGTCGTGTATTTGTACTCAATATGTAATATAATGTTCTCTTTATTTAGTAACTGAAGTGTAGATTAAATTTGTAGAATTATTTGGAAAAATAGATAAACAAACATAAATAGATAAATAAACTCTAAAGACTCGAAATGTTCAGGTTTTATTCTAATCATAATGTGACATTAATGAAAAACCTTTTTTTTTTCAGTGCAAAAAAAAAATGCTAAACTTTGACAAAATGTTTTTTTCATTGTTATAATTGTGATTTCATAATATGTATAAATATGAATCCAACTGGAAAACTTGTGAAAAGATGTCTTTCAGTTAGTCAAATAGCAAATAGTGGAGCTCTACAGCCATCTACTGGTGAAAGTGATCATTTTTTTACTTTTAAAATGGCATTTTCCAAATGATGGGAAAAAATTTTACACTATGAGGATCTATCCATGAGATCCTCATGAATGAAAGTTAGAAATGTGGGTCTATTATAAAGTGAATTTTAAATAAAAAGCTGTTTTTGTATAAAAAAACTATTTTTAAATTTATTTATATAAATTAAAAAAAATATCAAAAATCCTTTCAAAAACTGCACAAATGTGGAGTAAAAACATTAATGAACCAAGTAAAATTATATTTGTCTAAAACAAAAATTGTTACAAAATTACATTTTGTTTCCTGGGTCTCTGAAGACCCTTAACAGCACGAGTCCCAAACGAACAGCACACAAGGGTTAAACTAGCTGAGACACTCCACACCCATGCCTCATTTAGTATGCGCGGGTCTATGAATATGCAAATGAGCCCCGCCTCCACTCACTCACTCAGCTCAGAGATCCACTGGTTGACGATCACACGTTGATCTGATTGGTTACAAGGTCGTTTGTGACGTCAGAAACACCAGCGATTTCAAACCGTGTGTTTGAGACTGTCTTTGGTTCACTGCAGTTTTAAGCAGAAAATACTCAGCAATGCTGTCGACTTATGAACTTACACACGGTGTGTCTTAAAAACACCATAGACACATAAACAACATTAAAAGCTTGATTTTCACCACAGGGGGACTTTAAATGGTGTAAGGAAACACTTTATAATTAATTAGTTAATGCATTAACCAACATGCTTTGGATTTTAATTAACATTAATTCAGATTAATAACTGCTGTATGTATTGTTTATCATTAGTTCATGTTAACAAATGAAGCTTAAAGTGTCACCATATGTGTCCATGTGTGTGTTTTACATGTCATATATTAGATTGAATTAAGCATAATCTCAAAGAAGACTCCAAAACTCATCTGAATGATTGGGTTAATGAGTAATTATGAATGACTATAGTGAAGTGGTTTGTGAAGAATTCAAGCAACACAGTTGCACCTGTTGCCTTTCTGACCATGAACTTTCCAGCAACACTTGCTTTTTCCATCGTCACTGACAATGACTCTCTGCTCCACTCACACATCCTAAACATTTGCTGAAACTGAAAGACTTATTCCACTCAACTGCGCACTTCACACACCCAAAGAAACACGGTCTAGGTTAAACGGAAGGAAGAAGTCCACACAATAACTGACTGCTTTTCCTTGATCCCAGGCGTTTGGGCTTACCTTTCCCCAGGTCCGGTGTGGCTGTTCCAGGGCCATGTGTGTGTGTGTGTTGTGCTGAAGGCTTGTTCGCTGCTATACTGGCATTCCCGTGCCCTGCGTGTTCAGCTTGACATGAGTGAGAGTGTGTCCCGATAACTCTTGAGCACAGCAGGTTTCCATTTATAGAGCCTAGAAAGCCACAAATAGTCCACAGATAGCAGGAGCCCGTGACAACAATAACACACACCACACACCCGTCCGTGACGACGGGACCATCCCACCGGGACTACCACAGATGATCATTCGCTTTTGAGCTGTTAAAGGGATAGTTCACCCCAAAACTGTAAACTCTGTCAGTCATTACTCTCCCTCATGTTGTTCCCCGTAAGACTTTCGTTCATCTTCAGAACACAAATTAAGATATTTGTGATTAAATCTGAGAGCTGGATCACTCCTCCATAGGCTTCTAAGGGATCGAAACTGGCCGGCCCAGAAAGTTATTAAAGACATCGTTAAAATAGTCAGAGTGACTACAGTGGCTCAACCTTAAGTTTATCAAGCTACGAGATTACTCGAGTGAGTTGTAACAGCGCAGCGCTTCTGTGTCGTACGTCACAGGCATCACACACATGACCAGCGTCGGCCAATAGTGAGCCTGCGTGTGACGTACAACACAGAAGCGCTGCGCTGTTACACTACGTGAACTATCTCCAGTATTCTCGTATTCTCGTCGCTTGATAAACTTAAGGTTGAGCCACTGTAGTCACTCTGACTATTTTAACGATGTCTTTACTAACTTTTCTGGGCCGGCCAGTTTCGATCCCTTAGAAGCCTATGGAGGAGTGATCCAGCTCTCAGATTTAATCACAAATATCTTAATTTGTGTCCCGAAGATGAAACATATAAATAAAACATGAAGTGTGCAGATGTAATAATTGGGAGTTACTGTATAGCATTGGGTTGTATTTTTTTGCTTCCTTCAAATTCGGTCTAAAACATTTACCCAACATTTGCCTATTAGCAAGAAATCAGTCCCTGTCATAATGGTTTTTTTTCTGATATTTTTCTATTTAATTCAATAGCATTACAATTCTGGTCAAAAGTTTGGAATAATTAATAAAATTTGTAAATGTTTTTGAAAGTGTCTTCTACTCACCAAGGCTGTATTTATTTGATCAAAAAATACAGTAAAAATAGTGACACATTTTTACAATGTAAATCAGCTGTTTTCTCTGTGAATATACAGTAAAGTGTAATTTATTCCTGTGATCAAAGCTGAATGTTCAGCATCATTACTCCAGTCTTCAGAGTCACATGATCCTTCAGAAATCACTCTAATATGAGGATTTGCTGCTCAAGAAACATTTATCATTATTATCAGTGTTTTGCTGCTTAATATTTTTGTGGAAACCATGATGTACTACCATTAAAAAGTCTAGGGTAAGGAAAGAAAGAAATACTGGTAACATTTTACAATGAGGTTCATTTGTTAACATAATGTATTAACTAACATGAACTAACAATGAGCAATACATTTATTACTGTGTTTGTTAATCTGTGTAAACGTTGGTTAATAAAAATCTGTTCATGTTAGTTCACAGTGTATTTACTAATGTTAACAAATACAACTTTTGAGTTTAAAAATGTATTAGTAAATGTTGAAATTTTTGTAACCGTACTTTTACTGAGCAAGGACACATTAAATTGATTACAAGTGTCAATAAAGGCATTTATAATGTTACAAAAGATTTATATATATAATTCTATGTTATTTCACAATATTACAGTTTTTACTGTATTTTTGATAAAATGTATGCAGTCTTGGTGAGCAGAAGAGACTTAATTATACGGTCTTAATCGCAATCGTTTGAAATCAATTATTGAATTATTATTATTATTATTATTATTATTATATATATATATATTATATATATATATTATATATATATATATATATATATATATATATATATATATATATATATTAAAAGCATCCAAATTAGGACTTAATAGTATCAAATCAAATGTCCATAAATATTGAATTATGGAAGATTTTACATATTCAGATTTAAAAAAAAAAAAACACCAAACAATATATAATAGTTTTCTGCTGTAGAAACTAATTAATCTCTGACTTTGAGACAGATGCTTGTGTTTGGCTCTGGGGCTCGTCTTCATCCTTCTGAAACCTCATCAATCCTCATAAATTGTCTGTAAAAAAATAAATTAAAAAGACAGGAACAGTGATGCATATGATGAAGAATACTGCAACAATACCAGCTTTCTCTACAATAACGTCTCTTGACATCATATAATTTGGATTTATTCCTATATATATATATATATACACACACAGGTGAAACTCGAAAAATGTGATCATTTATTTCATTTGAAGTTACATGAAGTTCATTTATTTCAGTAATTCAACTTAAAAGGTGAAACTAATATATTATATAGACTCATTACATGCAAAGTGAGATATTTCAAGCCTTTATTTGTTAAAATTTTGATGATTATGACTTACAGCTGAAAACCTTTTCACAATTTAGGGTTTTCATAAACTCTAAACCATAATCATCAAAATTATAACAAATAAAGGCTTGAAATATCTCACTTTGCATGTAATGAGTCTATATAATATATTAGTTTCACCTTTTAAGTTGAATTACTGAAATAAATGAACTTTTGCACGATATTCACATTTTTCGAGTTTCACCTTCCTATGTTAACAAAAATGACGCATTACTGTCTGATAAATTGTGAAACGCATGCATTAATCTGGTCTTCTGTATGAGGGATGTTGCTTTATGCCGTTCTCGTTTAACTCAGGATTAATCACACAAATTAGCATCTGCTTTCCTGAACACACACATCAATATAACAGACAGCACCTTTAACCTTACATTCACGGCCGCTGTGCTTGATCAATGACGACCGAATCACATTACTCTTCTATTGTAGACGCTGCCTCCAAATCAATTGTTCTCTGTAAACTCCAGAGATTTTAAAATGAGTTTATACTGTTGCCAGGAGAATGTGTTCAGAGAGCTAAAGCAACATCGGAAAGCGTGAACCGTTCTCGTCTGTTCTACTGTGCTGGAAACGGAGAAAGCTTCGACATGTCCCGGGAGGCTGACAGGAATGGGAAAAGAAAGGCGGAAGAAAAAACAAACCACCCCCTGGCTAATCAGTAAACATAGGTAGTACTTCAACCGCCTGGCTTATTCAGCGTACAACTTCACAATAATTTGAGTTTCCAAACAAATCTATTTATTATTCTGGTGCGCGTCCACCTGATTATTCTTAACCCCGCCGGTCTAAAGCGTGGCGTGTTGTGTGTGTTCTGGCCTCAGCTGGTCCTGTCCGTCACTCAGCGAGCCGTTATAAGCCTCCTAATGCTGGAATAAGCACTCGTAACCTCGAGTCATGCCGATCCCACTGACTCCGTCGTACAGGGATGATCCCCTCTCTCTCTCTATGGACGGGATTTTGTGATTGCAGCCAAACGGGTTGTTTTATTTTCCTGTCAAGCAGTTTGCTAGACTCAGGGTTTACAAGACAACGATGCGCTTAAAGGGGTGGTTGAATATGATTTCACTTTTCTAACTTTAGTTAGTGTGTAATGTTGCTGTTTGAGCATAAACAACATCTGCAAAGTTACGACGCTCAAAGTTCAGAGCAAAGGGAGATATTTGCTTTTAAAGAAATAGTTTTTTAAGGATTACAAAAGGCTGGTAGAACTACACAATCTTCCTCCCGGGTTAGTGACATCACCAACCATAAAATTTACATAAACCCCGCCACGATTTATAGATTATCAAGACAGGATATGCTAATCAGTGAGTAGATAACTACAAATAAGCTACATAAATTCATCAACTAACCACTCACAAATGCCCTGTTGTTTATACATGTTGTCACTTCTTCTTGAGTCTCTCCTTTATTGTCTGACTCCTTTTGAACATAAACATTGACATTTTCAGTGCGTGAGGTAAAAGGACACGAGCTCTTGAAGCTCCGCCCCCTGTGCTGGGAGCAGCAGCTCATTTGCATTTAAAGGGACAGACACAAAAACATAGCGTTTTTGCTCACCCCCCAAAAAATACATGCTATATATTACAATTAAAATGCTATATATAAATGTCTGTGGGATATTTTGAGCTAAAACTTCACATGCACACTCTGGGGACATCAGAGACTTATTTTACATCTTGTGAAAAAGGCATTAATCACCCATTTAAAGGCCCTTGCACACGAGTCCGAAATTTTCGTATATTTGTGATTCGGTGGCTCTGAATTGTCAAAACACCATTCAAACTGCTTGCTATAGATGCGAAAAACGCAGAAAATCAAACCCGATCCGATTTTCTTTTTTTTTCGGACGAAAATTTCGGACTCAGTGTGCAACGGCCTTAAAACAGAGTTTTTCCTTTGAGTTTTCTGCGCACAGACGCCACCATCGTCAAACGGATCCCCGTTCACACGGATCCGCGAACACGACTAAAAGCGCTGTATTCTGCTGCCAGGCCAGTAGATACACGTGATACGCATGTGCATGACGTCATCGTCTTCAGAGATTCACGTTTTTGTCGTTTACACAGAGACCGTTCTCAAAAACATTTGCTGTCCTGTGACCAAACATATAATGGTGTGTGTGTGCGACCTGGACGCTTCAGTGAATGCTGGGATATTTTGCTAAATAAAATGATGCTGCCAGAAGATTTGCGCGATAACTTTATCATTTATTGTTCCATCTGTGTCATCTCAGTGAGCTCTCGTGAGGTTTTACGCATGGCCAGTAAAGGTGAATTTAGCGTTTTCATGCGTTTCGCCTGTGGACGGAGAGCGCTTTAAAATGTATCCGGATTAAAGTAGACGTAGCCTCAGAAATGAGGTTATGACGAAGTGTATATGTTGATAAAGCAGACAGGTGTAGCGTATAGAAGACAAACCAGAACACTGAATAGGAATATCTACGGTAGCGCCTAGGCCTTCACTTAATCTATTCCCACATACATTCTCTGAAGCTTAGAGGATTTCATTAAAAGATTGGCTTTTAGCATCTCTGAAAGTATTCCCTTTAAGATGTCCCTTTATCCACATGATTATGGAAACACACGCGTGTTGCAGGGAAAGGGAACATGCTGGATTATCCAGTGAATTTCAGGTTTAGTCATAGTCATATGCTGAAAAAACACCTCATGTTATTTGTATTAGGGAAAAAGATGATTCACCTTCTAAATATGCTGCAGTGAAGCCACCAAGATTTATGCTTTATGAATGCAAATTGCCTCAATTGATTTCCCCTGGTCACAGCTGTCAGTCAATTACTTCTTAGCCATGTCAATGTAAGAGAAATGTGTCTTTGGCTCTGGCATAAAAAAATAATATGCAACTAGAAATTATGGTAACACTTTACAGTAAGGTCTCATTTGTTAATGCATTTACTTACAATGAGCAATATATTTGTTACAGTATTTATTCATCTTTGTTAATGCACCAATGCTACAATTTTCTATGTCATAATCATTTGTTAACAAACAAGTATATTCATTACTTCAATGAGCTCATTGTTTCTGCCTTAAATTATTACATTGTTTAAATTAATACATTATTAGCTAACTGTGATTTGGATATACACTTCTGAAATCCATAACTAATCTCTGATAACAGATCACTGTAAATTGTAATGTTTCTGTAAAGCTGCTTTGAAACGATGTGTATTGTGAAGAGCGCTATACAAGTAAATGTGAATTGAATTAATGTTAGTTTACAAAAACAGTTTTTATTATTGTTAGTTAATATTAATGTCGACAAATGGAACCTTATTGTAAAGTGTTACAGAAATAATAAATGAGACATAGGTCAAAATTAGACAGCAAAAGCAGATGTAAAAACATGATAGCACATTGATGGGCAAAATGAGGACAGAAAATTTTATAATAATAATAATAATCAGTGGTCGAGAGAGCATAGTGCGAGCAACATGAAGGTTATGGGTTTGATTCCCAGCGAACACACATGCACACGTTGTACTGAAAGACACATTTATCTGGAGATCGTCTAAAATGATGATGACCACTCAAATTTGGAAATGTATTTGGGCGCGATCACGTTGTGGGTTTTGTGTCTTGTTCCTTGTTCTTGTCTGTCATGCGATTGTCATGTGATCCTGCCATGTGTCTTGTCATTGGTTAATCGTCTGATCATTGTTCACAGGTGTCCCTTGTCTTGTAATTAGTCTGTGTATTTAAGCCCTCATGTTTGCCCTGTGTCTCGGGCTAGTATTAAATGTTTGTCCAGGTTCTTGTTGTGAGTTTCATGCCTTGCCATGCCCTTGTTTTATGTTTTGAAGTAAACTTGCATTTTGGTTCTCAACCAGTTTGCCTCCAGTGGATTAATTCGTGACCGGAGCGAATGTGTCTCACAATGTTGTGTTTTTATCCACCAACATCCAGTAAAATGGTAGTGAGTGATGCATCTGGTTATGAAATCAGAGACTGTTCCCTCAAAATCCAATCAGAAGTGTCCAGAGGATCGGCCTCAGCTGTTGTGGGTCACCCGAGCTGGACGCTGATGCCAGGCGTAAACAGGGTCTTTGGATGAAAGCCTCGGGCACATGCATAAATGTAGATGTAGAGGTGCTAAACAAGAGCCGTCATACGAGCCTGAGCAATTGAGGAATTCACCAAGATGAATCACTATATCTCGCATGCACTGTCACCAGAGTTGATAATGATATTGTCAGATCATCACCTCAAATGCTTGTTAAATGCAGTGAGATTCAGCAGCTCTGAGGGAGAGTGTGTTTGCATGAGCCACAGATTGACAGAGAATAATGCTGTTATTTCCCCTGTGGTCACAGTGACCAGACCTCCTGTAAGCTGAGCTGGAGATTCACTAAACCACACTCAGAGACTGGCTTGAAATGTCAGGAGAGAAGAGAACGCTTCCTTACCGAGTTAAATTATTGCCAAGTATGTAGTTTAATTACCTGGGCAGTACAACAAACACTAGTACCATTATGTATTTTAATAATATAATATATATTTAAATTGTATTTTTTGCTTTAAAATATTGCGTGTGTGCGTGCATGTGTGTGATTATGGCAACAATTTGGGAGGAAATTATGCTTGGTTTTGATGCAATGCCAGCAATCTTAATTATCCTAAAAAGGGTTAAGTTTGTTTTCATTCGTCACGTGTCTTCTTTGTGCAGATCGTGTCTCCTTGGTTACCGTTATTATTAGTTCATGTGTCAGCTGTATGTGATTAATTATCCTCGTTTGTGTTACTTAGTTAATGATAATAACCCAGATACACTTACTTGATGCCAGTATCTGCTAAATTTACCGTCACAGAACAAAATTCCTTTAACTGTATCCTTCTAACAAACTATTAAACGCATGAATTTATACAAGTGTTGTGTTGAGTATGAAGATCTAGCACATCCTCATCACATATTCACAACAGCACTGCGCCTCAGAGACACCACACACACCATTACACCCGTTTTTAACATTTATTTCATTTTTGGCAAATGCTGTAAAAACATTTAAGTAAAGCATACACAAAGCGAGTAAGGTCTATTTTAGAGCATGTCAAATTTAAACAAGCAAAATGTTAGAAAAATATTATATATTTACTTTCTCTTTCACACTAAACAGTTCAGATAGTTGTAAGGATGTAAGCATCATGTGACTGTGGACTCATGGGAAGTTTGCCTGAAGTATGGATCCCTGCATCATGTTCTGCTCCGGCGATTGTTCGCTTAACCGAAGGACACAGGCACATCTGGGGAGAGAGAGAGAGAGAGAGAGAGAAGAGAGAGAGAGAGAGAGAGAGAGAGAGAGAGAGAGAGAGAGAGAGAGAGAGAGAGAGAGAGAGAGAGAGAGAGAGAGAGAGAGAGAGAGAGAGAGAGAGAGAGAGAGAGAGAGAGTGTAATAAGCCTCCTGAAAACTCATTTCTGGGGCAAAATAATATATTCATTTTTATCTTTGTAACGCACAATAATCCTCTACAAAATTGAGTCTGTCAGCTACCTAATTGAAATCTACAGTTAAATTAAGTATATCTGTTCATCTCCCTTTTCATTTCCAATTTGCTCTCAGTGACTATTTGTGCTGTCATGTTTTGTAAATGCAATGAATCACACGCCAGTGCGTTTCTGATCAATAATGCGTCCTGCCGTCTGAGATTCACTTAGCATGAATATCCTGGACATGCTGATGTCTCGCTAACAACATGCTCTTCGTTAATAATAACAGTAATCTCTGGGACAAAAAGTGTATATATATGAAAGCAATACAATTTAGCACAGTAATTCATTCCAAATGACAAACTACACTCCCAGTCAAAAGTTTTTGATCGGTAAGATTTTATATGTTTAAGTCTCTTCAGCTCACCAATGCTGCATTTATTTGATTAAAAATACAATAAAACAGTAATATTGTGAAATATTATTACAATTTAAAACAGCTGTTTTCTACGTAAATATATAGAGAGTTTTCAGCATCATTACTCCAGTCTTCAGTGTCTCATGATCCTTTAGAAATCATTGTAATATGATGATTTGATTTTTTTTTTTTTTTTTTTTTTTTTTTTTTGAGCATCAATGATGAAGAAGTAATGATGATGTAAATTCAGCTTTGGTCACAGCAATAAATTACATTTGAAAATGTGTAAAAATAGAAAACAGTTATTTTAAATTGGCATATTTAACAATATTACTGTGGGTTTTTTTTATCCAATGCAGGTGAAACTCGAAAAATTAGAATATCGTGCAAAAGTTAATTTATTTCAGTAATTCAACTTAAAGGGTGAAACTAATGTATTATATAAACTCATTACATGCAAAGTGAGATATTTCAAGCCTTTATTTGTTATAATTGTGATGATTATGGCTTACAGCTTATGAAAACCCCAAATACAAAATTAGAATATTGTGAAAAAGGTGTTCATATCTGTGAGCCATAATCATCACAATTATAACAAATAAAGGCTTGAAATATCTCACTTTGCATGTAATGAGTCTATATAATATATTAGTTTCACCCTTTAAGTTGAATGACTGAAATAAATGAACTTTTGCAAGATATTCTAATTTTCCAAGTTTCACTTGTAAATGCATCCTTGGTGAGCAGAAGAGACTTCATCTAAAAACATTTAAAATCGTACCGATCTAAAAGCTTTGACTGGTAGTGTGTGTGAAGAGAGATAGAGTAGCTGACTTTCACAGAGGATAGAAAGCATTGTTCAGGCAGTCGGTGTAGATGTCACTGAAGTCCCGATCAAAGTCTCCATCATCTGGACCCTGCGTGAGCGGCTCCACGTCTTCATCCGAGGTCGAGGGGTGTGTGAGGATGATCCGAGGAATCTGTCACAGCCAGCCGAGAGGAAATAACATTTCACACAGCGGTCGGGAATCGGCCTTTAACCCTCTACTGCACGCATTATTATGCACTCATGGAAAAAAAATTTACAGTGTTTTTATATATTTAAAATGGACTCAAATTAACTTTCTTTTGGGTGCGTTGCCATATGGCACATTGTGCAACAATGGAACAGTTTTCTCCCAAAATGACATGAAATTCATAGATGATTACAGACCTGTCTTATAGAAATTAAAATTGTTTTTACTATTTAAAATGTTTTCAAGAGCTTTGTGTACAAAATATGAAACACATTTTCAAAGTATTATTTCAACATTTACAAAACATCTGGCGCAAACTGCCAGAACTGTTCAAGTGAAACTACTCAATGTGAAGCGATTATTTCAAGAACATTTACAAAACATCTGACGCAAACTCATAAGAACTGTTCAAGTGAAACTACTCAATGTGAAACGCCTTGAAGCAGTTCCTTTTCCACCCCAGGAGGTGCAGGTGCCTCCTCCTGAACTTCAACTTCAAATGAAATATAAGAAAAAATTGTTACTGCTGCCATCAAGTGTAGGATGATAGAACATGCATGTGTGTGTGTGTGTGCGTGTGTGTGTGTGTGTGTGTGCGTGCGTGCGTGCGTGCGTATGTGTGTGTGTGTGTGTGTGTGTGTACATCTGCATGGGGACTGCACAGCGACTTGTGTATGTGGTTATTTTTTGTTCACCATACAGATTTTGGAATGACAAAACCTTCAAATTCTTGATATACTTTACACCTTTCCCAACATCAGCTCAACACTGTGCACTGTGCATTTTCTAAACAAAATTTGCGTATATATATATTTTACTTTTATACTTTACATTTACTTTACTTTATAAATATATAGTGCATCCATACAAAGCTACTCTGCATTAGCATGGGCAAAATATTGTTCCATTACTGCACAATGTTGCCATATGGCAACATACCTTTTTTATTTAATAAAAAGGTAATAGTAGTATCGAAACAATGTGACAATGATTGAAAAAAGATTAGAATTTACCCCAGATGCTTGACATATTTTTTAAATTCTGAAGAAATATGAAAAATTTAGGAAAATCTTCACATATTCACGAGCACTTCTTCAGCAACTGGAGTCATCAAAAGTGTGTGAAGAAATGACAGTTTAAGGGTGTGTGTAGTGTGATGTGATGTCATCAAAGCATATCATTGGGTACCACCAGGTTCTAACATGAATTTAAGATTAATATGAGCTTATGTTTATTTTCAAATTTCAAGAAATGTCCAAAGAAAGGGTATGTTGCCATATGGCAACACCGTGCAGTAATAAGGGTTAAAATGAGTGCTTTCTCAGGTAGAATTAAGCTTGTCTCGGGCAGAACAGAAATTAGTCACACTTTGTAATAGGTGTCTTTGCTATACGTAGGCCTAGATAAAAAAAAAATGTCAGGAACAATGCACTTATTGTGTTGCAGTCAAGCGGCAACATTCTAATCTGAAACATGAAGCCTACCCGGAAGTGCGAAAAACTGCAATACATCGAAAATCCGCTAGAGGGAGGTCCCAGAAGGGAGCAAATATCCATAGACCACATGTTAAAATGTTCGTTTTCACAGCATAAATTCATGTTTTTACAGGTTGGTCCCATGGACTTTTATTGTATTTTTCGATAGGTCCCGAGTGCCTGACAACTGTGAGGGGGGTGAATTTTTTTCTAACTCGTTAGTTTAGATCGTATTTAGATATAAAATGTATGACAAATAAGGGCGTGGTTAACTTTGATTGACAGCTTGATTGACAGCTGTTAACGGGCTGTGTCGAGTGGAATTCCTTGAAATGTCTCGGCCATGATCTGACACGACACATCACACCACCTCTGTATCCTTTCTGAACATTTGTATTGAAATATCGTACATAACATGGGTTGCTCTGCTATAAACTGCACTAACCGACACTGTAGGACTAGGAGTACTTCGCTCCTTTTTTTCCGGTAAGTGACATTCCACTACTATTTCACGTAGTTAGCACTATTTAGCATCAGTGTTTGTGGGCAGTGGCACTGCAACAGTTAGCATTAAATCGCCTCAGATAAGTTAGCGTCCGAGGTACTTTACCTACGGTTATAACTGACGTTTGAAACACTGTAAATGCGTCTGTCAAATGAACAAATGTAACATAAGAATAGACTGATCTGCGAGCTAGTTGGTCGCCCGTCAGAGGCGCCCGCGCCATTGGACGTGCAGTTGCCGCAGCGCAGCCTATGAGCGAGCTGCAGCTGCAAATGCGTTTTACATATAGGCTTCAGTAAATCGAGGAAAAGGAGTTTCAACATAAGAATGATACTGACTGTAAAGTAGCCGAGTCTGCCAGTCGATCTTGTAACGGTACAGATAGCTGAGTCTGCTCGGCTGAAGAGGCGCGTCCACCGGCCGGCTCAGTCTCACACAAAGCCCGCCCTTTTACCCATATATGGATTGGCCAGAAGGTGGGCGG
The DNA here is from genome assembly GCA_030578255.1 of Tiaroga cobitis. Taxonomy (NCBI): domain Eukaryota; kingdom Metazoa; phylum Chordata; class Actinopteri; order Cypriniformes; family Leuciscidae; genus Tiaroga; species Tiaroga cobitis. The sequence goes on along the minus strand of CM060603.1, from coordinate 5,157,518 downwards.
GGCTTTGGATTTCCAAAGATTTTCCAAGATGGCGCCGCCCATACCCCCCATAAACGGCCTCAAAACCGTTCTTCAGAAAGTCTATGGGTGACGTCACAGACGCTTTGTCCATATTTTTTACAGTCTATGCTTTAGACCTTATTCGCAAACACCGGAAGTAGCTAACTGCGGCCATATTGTTGACATGACAACTGTCCTGCCCCTAGCTAGCCGCGCGCAGATTTGAGTTTAGGGGAGCAGTAACGTTAGCCTAATGGCTTCGTCTCGTCGGTATCAAGAGAAGATAAGCTTGATTGGTGTGGACCCATATCAAATAGACCCAATAGCATTAAGTAAAGATCCGTCCTTATTGCCAGCCGTAACGTATCCGGATATTTATAACTATCTCGTTCATACAGTATCTGCATATACTACGCAGGAGCTGAAGGCCCTGTAACACAATAACACATCATACAAGCACTAATTCCCTACCTAGTATCAATGCCAGCCCTATATGTTCATAGGTAAGCTGCTGTACTAACTGCAAATTACTGCATGATACTGATGTCTGATCATGCCTGAAAACTCAAACTCAAAGTCTCAATTTATGGCAGCTTCCTCTATTTGAAAGAGCAGTTTCAGCCACTGCTTACAGCTAACCATATGTGATAAAATGATGGGGACAGACTTTGCTGTGAGGTAACGTTAAGTTATCTAAAAACTGTAACGTTAGCCTACATGTGGGAAAATTATGGGAACAGACTTTGCTGTGGGGAGTTGGCTGAAAGTTTAGCCTATTTATCGTAGCTAGCCACAATTCTCTCCTGCGCTGGCTCAACTCCTCTGTCTCCTTCCCTCCATGTTTTCTGACAGTCGGTATCGCATACAAACTAACTCCGGGGTTCTTATTGCAGTTGTTAGAACAGCCGTGTATGACACAACACACCATCGCGCTGTTTAAAAAAAAAATACAGCGATAATACCATGGATAATACCGACACTGCCTCGCTTGTCAATTGTCAGACTGACAGTTGCCATGGTTTCTATGTCAACAACATGGCCGCCACGAACATTGATGACGCAGATCGAATAAAATCTATAAGTAACTTTGCAACTACATGTAAACTTATTCTACTAGTGGTGCGTTCACGTGCTATGGAAAATATGATATTTTCCACTTGTGAACTGGTATTTACCAGTGCGTTGCGTTCAAGTGCTTTTGTTGTCGTAATGTGGTAAAACGATGGAGATCCAGACCTGTTATTTAGCTAAAACTATTTTAGATTGCTTAAGTCCTCTGCTACAGCAAGAAAATGATTTATCAAAACTCAAACGGTAAATAATATGCTGTATATTTTCTAGATCATGAATGGTACATATTTTTACTATTCACGACTCTCGCGTTGCTCTCCGCCATTTTGAAAAGGTCAAAGGTTATCTCATCTCGGCAACTCGTGCATCAAAATATTCTACGAGTTGCCCAGTGGAAAATACCACATGAGGGGGTGTTCATGTGCATTTTCCACATCGGCTTTTGGTATTTACCATTATTACCATAGCACGTGAACGCACCATAACCCTAACAGTCTACTGATACTCCAGTCAGAGTTAGTAGAATATCTAAGGTTGACTATTGAAGTAAGTGTAACCAACTTATCAATTAACTTCTATTACCTGTAGAAGTGCACGTGACTATTTTTTTTTTTCATTCATGTGGACTCGCATGAGATCGCAGCAATCAGCAAATGACAGCAGTCCGATGATACAATCAATTCCCGGTGGACAAACCAAGTCATGCTACACATTTTTCTAGTTTGAGAAGATGTTTCATGCAGATTTATGTCAATATTAGGGAAGAAACGATCACAGATTCTGTTTCACGCTGACTCCAAAACAAAATAAACTGATCAGAGAAGCACAATTGTAGCTAAATGTCCTGGAAAACAAGACATCTGTGATCTCTACATTTGTGAATGTAAATAAAGGAAATAAATGAATTTGTTTTTATTAAGATGTTTAGATAGGACAAAGTTTGTTTTGAATTGGTTACAGTTTTTGTTTCTCCATTATTTTCTTCTATTGTAATATTCTCTTGGAGTCTATAAAGTTTCAGATGTTTATTTCTTCACAGAGACTGAATGAAAGGACAACTAGACATGAAGGAATGAAGAATAGAATATTTCTCAGGAATGAAGGACTGAATGTTGATGAAATGCATTCCTGAGATTTCATGGTTAAAGCGCTTCCTATCCTCCACACGTACCGTCATGGTGTTTTTCACAATATGGCATTGTTGCAGGGCATTGTTTCTGAAGGTCTCCGTGTCTTTCATTGGCCGCAAGTCCTGTACTGGTTCATTCTGACAAAATAACATGACGAACATCAAGAGAAAACCGGGAAAATACGCATTGCAGTTCCAAAACCACGAGTATTGATTTGAATAATAATCAAATCTAGTACTTCAATAGGTTTAATAGAGGGGCTGTTTACACGACAACGTTTTCAACCAAAAATTTTAAACGTTTTATGCGTTTTGGCCATTCGTTTACACAGGGTGCCTGAAAACACAAACTTCTGAAAACGAGTTTCAAAGTGCAAGTTTTTGAAAGCGGTCTCCGTGTAAATGACAAAAACTCAATCTCTGAAGACGATGACGTCATGCACACGCGTATCACGTGTTCAGTCTACAGGGTTTCATCGCCATCTACTGGCCTGGCAGCAGAATACAGCGCTTTTAGTCGTGTTCACGGATCCGTGTGAATGGGGATCGTTTTGACGACGGTGTTGTCTGTGCGCGGAAAACTCAAAGGAAAAACTTCTCCGTTTTAAGCGCATCGTTGTCGTGTAAACGTACCCTGATTCTAATTCCATTTCATTGCTTTTATTCCTCTGTGGAATATAATAGAATCACTCTTTTATATAGAATCTCTTTTATATTCTCATCTCTCCAGCCTACCGGTCCGTTTCCGTTGCAGGCCGAAGCGTCTGTCCAGTTGGTCACTGAGCTGCGGTCCGGCGTGGGATCAGTGGAGGATTGTGGGCCGCCCGATCTGCTATAGCTCACAGGAACATCCCACTCTTGGCTGATCTCCATGCTGTCGGACCTGTCGTTCGCTCGCGGCTCCATGGACACGCATCTCTCCCGTAACACTTTCATCTTTATACAACTCCCAGCATTCCTCAGGGCGCTGACCGCCTCATGATGGCTGACCTCCAGCATGTCCAGCCCATTGACCTGGAGGCACATATCAGAAATGAGCTGCAGTGAGTCAAAATTCTGGGTTGTTTCAACCCAACTTTGGGTCAAATATGGACAAACTCGGGCATTAGATGCACTTTGAACAATTCTGGGTTGTTTCAACCCAACTTTGGGTCAAATATGGACAAACTCGGGCATTGGGTTACATTTTTTAAATATATTTTTTACCCAACGTTCTCCATAATTTACCCAAAATTGGGTTTCAACAACCCAGCATTTTTTAGAGTGTGGAAAGAGGCCGGTGACAAATTCCACGAAACCCAAACAATGAGGAAAATGCCCACCATTTATACGAGGAAATGACCTGGGATCTTCAAGAGGATGTGTGTAATTTCCACACCAAAGAGTATTGTGGAGAAAATGACTGTTTTCACACAGGTTTTCCAATGGTTTGCCCACCTGCCATTTGTAGAAACGGGCTGACCCAGTTAAGGTGTTGCTGCTCAGCTGTGGGAGTCAGCCCACTTTTGCAAGGAACATCTAAACCTCAGAATTCTCCTTCTATTATAGTATACAGTCTTTAGCCGTCTTCAACCGTTCCATTCCGTGCCGATCCGGGTAAGATTTCATTTTCCACTGTGGGGTTTGAAATTAACTTAATAATCAGCTGGCGGGTTACGCCGTCAAATGACGAGCCAGTTTGGCGGGTTACTTATGTTTACTCACTTTGCTGGGCAAGTTTGTGTAGCCAAATCTGCACAGATTTAGCACAAATACTCGTGAGATTATGATACATTAAATACAGTGTATTGTGCAGAATCTGCTCATATCTGGCTTACTTGAACACACACGTCACTACACAACAAATAACGACACGCTTGTTCATTTGTATTGAAGCAACAGCCAAGATTAAAAAGCATTTGCTTAACAAAAAAGACGTTGTTTTCCAACATCCTACATTTTTTATGCTCTTTGTACTGTATTGATCTGTCCATCTAAAACACGTTTTTGATGATGAGGATGAAAGAGGAAGAGAGGAGATGCTGGATGACAGGATTTTGTTTGAATAAGAAATGAATGTATGAAATCCAAATTTTATAATATATATATATATATATATATATATATATATATATATATATATGCCGTGATGTAGTTAATCTGGTTCATTTCTTTTCTTTTTTTGGCTAGTAGAAGTTGAAGTAAATTTCAAACCCTGCTGATAATGTAATACAAATGGGGTGAGTCATTGCCTTTGGTAACGCAAGAGTTTACAGGCCGTATGAGATGTAAATAGCAACTGCTTTATATGGCGGATGATCAGATATTTATTTTAACTTGTGTTTACCCCGTTCAAATAGCGCACTTGGCCTGGTATACAGAGAACAGACAAGTGACCAATCCTGAGTGGCGATGTCACTACGGTTCAGCCAACCGCGCTGAGGATTCTGGGCCGAGAACGAGCTCAAGTGGACATTTAACCGGAACCGTTCCTTACCGTTCGGCTCGACTGTGGAAAAGCAGCTCATGTTTGTTTCCTTTCTTTGACTTCTGCCTATGTCACATCTCAGGATAGTCACTGTGATTGTGTGTTGAAAATACCGCAGAGCCACAGCATCAACAATTTTAAAGGAAAAAAAAAAAACCTATGAATGTCTCATGACTTCTAGTTGTCTGCATATTAAACCGATAAGAGAATTATCTGAACATATCAGATACAGCACAACTCATGCTTGAGGAAAGAGAGCTTTTAATTGAACTAACCTGAGACGTAAATAACTAATAACCAACAACAAGGTATCAAGGTGATTTTAGTGGCAGTATGAAGTTAGTTTCCCTTCCATCTGATTCAAATCAACATTCAAATCCATGTTGTCTTCATTTTTGAACACTGTATTGTTTTAGCATGTAACAAAATTATTTTTGTGGAATGTGCTTAAAATGTGTTTGTGCTATATTTCTTTAAAATAAATTATGCTTTATATGTTATCTAATGCAATGACATCAATACGATTTTAAGTTTGACTTGCATGTCTAAATACTCTGGGTGCCTGTTGCTTTAAGGCTCATGGGGTCACAGCATCTGTGTAATGATGCCCTCCAATGGCCATCGGAGAAACAACTGTACCCGGGTCAGCAGGAGAAACACGTACCGTCACAGTGCGTATCTTTCATTGTTCAAAGGCTGTTCGTCCAATGAAGCTCTACTGTATTTTGGCCAAAATTCATGTGTCATTTGGTGGAATCAAAAAATGTATGTTCTACTTGCAATGATAAACATGGTTTGTATACTATCCAGATTCAGATTATTTTATTGAATGCCATGTCAGCATTCAATGCTATTTTTTAATGGCAAAAATTCAATTACAAAAATACAAATATCATATAAATACAATAAAAACAAATACAAAAAGCAAGTCATATTATACAAGATTGTACTGACCACAAAGTGTGATAGATGAATTATTTATTGCCGTATGCAAGAGACTAGAATCTTAGATGCATTCTTGATTATTTTGATACCAAAAACTAAAACTAGCCAAACTTATTGAAGACAGTAGTAAAATAAGAACCAATAACAAGAAATGGGACAAATAAATTGAATAGAACAAAGGTACTGTGTAACGTCTTGTCAGGTAGGAAGACGACGCGAGGCAAAGAAGACCTAATTTGAAGCAATTACTATAATTAACAAAATACACAACAAAAAAGTATAATCCACAAAGGGAAAATAAGCACATTAGTGTGCACTAAACACAACCAACACCAGACCAAGCCAAACTATACGTTTACATGAAAACAATGTACTTAAAAAAGGGAAACTTTTTTCATTAGCGTTTTTCACGTACAGATGACAACGTTGTCAAAACGATCCCTGTTCACACAGAACTGCAAAAACTAATACTAGCCAAACTTATTGAAGACAAGTAAACAGTAATAAAATAAGAACTAAGAAACTAATAACTGTATTTTTCATGCCAAGCCTGTAGTTGGCGATGTCCCTTTATAAAGAAACGCTACGCATTGTTCACAAATTCACATTTTTGTAAACCCGTTATCAAAAGTTTGCGTTTTCAGCTGACGCTGGTATAGTATAGGTCACATGATAATGACAACATGGCGGATGTAGAACGTCTACATTTCATTATACTACCCATATTCATACTATATAGACTAGAGTTTACTTTTTAACAATCGGGACGTAAATTCTAACTCAAATGTAGTGCCTTCTCCGACTGTACGTGATTTCGGACTCAGCGTAAATGTCCACGAAAAAATAAACTAAAAATAAGCATGAAAGATACGAATTAAATAAAGACTGCTAAGTTTTTCAGGTAAGTGACATCACTTGAACGTTTAAACTGTCATGTCTTATTAAAAAATACATGTAAATGATAAACTATTTTTTGGGCCTGCACAGGTCATGAGAAAATGGATATATTTTAACAGTTCTATTTCACTTGTTCACTTTTGTATGATAAACCATTTTTTACTGAGTTTGGTCACTTGTGAAACCTGGAGAGCTGACAACCACTGAACTAAAGGTAACCAATGCTCCAGTAATTATGGGAATTTAGTTTGACATTAAAATGCTTTCTCTTGTTCCAGCTTAATATTCAGAGGCAAGTCACTGATAAAATCACACAATCAGCAGTTAATGATTGTACATTTGAAGTATCAAGTATCCCCGGTTGTAACCATGCTCCCCAATTAGTCATTAAATCAATGTATCGTTAAACTGTACATACATTATGATACCCTTATTTTACCTCCAACACTCTGTCCCCAACATGAAGCCCGGCCTTCTCCGCTGGTCCGCCTTTAGACACCCTGGAGATGAAGATACCCTGAAGAAGAAGACAAATCAATCAAAGCAAATCAGGCACAGTCATATCATCAGTCCAATCACTGGCTGGACGCGCATTAGTATTCCAGTCCATGTGTATATGTAATGGTAAATAGACCCAAAGGAGTAAATAGTGTGTAAAGGGATTCAGGCGTTGTGGCTACAGGAAGATAAGGCCTACCTCGTCGTTCTCTTTGTACGGCAAGGAGCCTTTCCCTCCCGCAATACAGATTCCCATTCCTCCTCTCTGTCCGTTCACTTTAATCTGTAGCTGGAGGAACAGAAAACACCATCATACAAATAGTCAAACTCCTAAAACGAAATGATAGAATCAATTAGAGCAGAATGGCCTACCTCATATACTAATGCAATGAGAATCTAACATGCAGTGGATATAAAAGGTCTACACACGTGTTAAAACAGCTGGTTTATGTAATCTACAAGAATTAAAAATTAAATAATTTTACATTTGTTATTATAGCCTATAATATTATTATAACCTTTGCAATGCCACTGAAAACCATAGATGAAAAAATGAAAAGCATGGGATAAATAACTGCATATGTGTGCATGTCAAGTTCCAGTTGTAATAAAGATGTGAACGGATATATTCGCAGCAGTGTGAACCTTTATTTAACGCAATTTAAAACACAAGATGGTGTAAGTCCAAGATCTCCTGCGTGTGCCTCTCTAGGGACGGTTCACCCTGCGAGAGGAGGAGGATACGAACTGATGCTAGATCCCTATTTTAAGGTCAATTCTTCTTCATTCCGGTTGCAATAAAATGAGACGATCTATACGCAACAGTGCGGATCTTTATCAAAATGCAAAACACTGAAAACACTATGAAACAAAACACTTGTTATTGTCACGGTGTGGGTTTTGTGTCTTGTTCCTTGTTCTTGTCTGTCATGTGATTCCCTGTTTGCCATGTGTCTTGTTAATTGTCTGATCATTGTTCCCATGTGTTTCTGACTAGCCACGCCCCCTTGTTATCTTGTTTAGCTTGTTTGTCCTTGTATTTAAGCCCTGCGTTTCAGTCCAGTCCTTGTGAGTTCTTGATGTTGTTTTTGTGTTATGCCAGGTTGGTTGTTCTGTTTCCTCGTCTGAGTTTTGTCTAGTTTGAGTTTGTTTAAATAAAGTAAGCTGCATTTGGATTCTGCTTCCTCCTTGCTTCAACCACCTCACCTTCATAACAGTTATACACACGACTATAACTGGCAATGAACAGACAGAAACCCAGAGCTTCAATACACAGACAAACCAAACAACGAAATGAACAACAGGTGCAAATGATAATCAAACAATGAGAAGTAACAGAAACACAGGGAAAAGAGCTAAACACGTGCAAAACCCACCCATAACAGACAGGAACCTCAGATGACCCCTTACAGTGCACACCCCTGAATTAATACTTATTTCAAGCACCCTGTGATTTATTACAGCACAACTAGAGTATTGCACAGGTTGTGATTTTTAGTTTGCAATTAAAGGTGCGAAAGCTCTGATATAATTGATCTTTGTTTCAATTTTTACATCACAGAAAAACAGCTGTTTTAACAGGGGTATGTTGACTTGATTTCCACTGTAAATCAGGCATATAAATTACAAAGTCATTTAGCTTAAATCACTGAGGTTAGTTTAGATGGTCATTAATTAGCAAGAGCATCTTGAAGCTGGTCTTTCTGCTTGCTTTTACCAGTGATCAGAGACAGAGGAGGTGGTGGGACCGCCTGCCAGCTCAACTTACTTTAGCTTTTAAATGATGTTGATGATCTTATTTATTATGTGTTATTTAGTTTTCTGTTGTGTTCATCTGACTTGTACAGTACTTTGGTCAGTCCTCAGACTGTTTTAAAATGTGCTTTATAAATAAAAGAACTAGAACTAAAGGATACTAAATGAACTGTAATAGTGCATTTTGATTATTGCAAAGCCAGTCGGCACTATATTCAACAACAAAACAATTGTTTATTATAATATCACTGAATACATGCCAGATGACATTGATGAGCATTGCAGTAAAGTACTCTATGTTGAGTATGATATGTTTAAATAATTAAAGATTCACTCAAAACAAATATGTTAATGTAAATGTAAGTTTGGGAGGAGTGTAATCATTCAGTCCTGTCAGTCGTCATCACGAGTGTATATAAGCAGCGATTCTATTCTTTCTCTTTCTATTCAATACCATATTATCTTGGAACATAAACTTGAAGCTCGAGCCGAATCTCAGGATCAAGCCCCCAGCTATTTCATTAGAATGAAATAAAGGTAACACTTTACTTGAAGCGGTGTGCATAAGACTGACATGACACCTTCATAATCATGACATGACACAGGGTTTATGCATTTTTATGACAACTGTCATTAAGTGTCATTCGCTCAATTATGACATTTTGAATGCAAATATGACATTGTTTGAGAAGTCTTTGTTAAGACACCTTGACATCAAACAATACATCATTACCTGTCAGTGTCTTTGTCATGACAACTTGACATTACCAAGACAACATAAATTGTCATAAATATGTCATAAACATGACATAGCAGATTAATTATCAAACTTAAGAAAGCACTTAGCTTTATGGGTTAACATTACATTAAACTGTCAGGTGGTTGGTTTTGACATTGGCTGTCATGAGGCCGTTATAACTGTGTCATGAATATTTTTCTTGACTTCAACTACAGTGGCACAAATTGAATTTGTCATTAAAATGTTATAATGGCCTCATGACAGCTAATGTCAAAACCAACCACCTGACAGTTTAATGTACTGTTAACCCATAAAGCTAAGTGGTTTCCTAAGTTTGATAATTAATCTGCTATGTCATGTTTATGACATATTTATGACAGGTTGTGTTGTCTTAGTAATGTCAAGTTGTCATGAAAAAAAGACACTGACAGGTTATGATGTATTGGTTTATGTCAAAGTGTCATTACAAACACATCTCAAACAATGTCATATTTGCATTCAAAATGTCATAATTGAGCGAATGACACTTAATGACAGTTGTCATAAACATGCATGAAACCTCCTTCATATTCATGACATGTGTCATGTCATGATTATGAAGGTGTCATGTCAGTCTTATGCACTTCAAGTAAAGTGTTACCGAAATAAAATAATGTGAATTTAAGTTTTCAAAAGTAACTGTAACAAATTTCAAATTCAGGGGAAAAAGAGGTGGACGTTAAATGTAACTTTAACCGTAAAAGAAATATAAACAACAAAACGAAAGGAGCTCCAGGGCCGACTGCGGCATTTAAGCATTATAAAATCAGCCATGTAAAATATCCCGGGCTTTCAGCTCCTGCTTCACACCACAGTAACGTTAATAAACCTTTAATACATAAGCTCATCCATGAACATGATTCCCGTCGGATTGCTTTCCATCGGCTGTGGAGGTGAAGACAACAAATCCCACGTTCACCCCTGCCATCATAAAGCTAGACCTTTGTTGTTGTTGTGAATAAGCATCCTCTACAGCGAAGCTTACACACTGTGCCTTTAAGACTGGATCGGCGGGCGAACCCGTGAAATTACATTTAAGTGAGCTTGTGCTAAATAAGTGTCTCTTACTTTGTGATTCTCCTAGTCATCAGCCTCCTCCAATCCTCCAATAGCCTAGTCTGACATGGCATTGACATTTTAAATGTTTAATAGAAGTCTTTAATTTTGTGCAGAACTATGAATGTTTCTCTATGTGGATGTCCACCCCATTATTCACCGATTCATGAGTTCACCTCCACCTCCTGTTGGTGCTGCTATCCTGATCCCATCTTTATAAATCATCCAGAACAGATTGAACTACCGAAATGTCAAATTAGATCATTCTTTTAAATAAATTTGACAGCATACATATTTAATCTATCTGAAGTTAATAGAAACGAATTGCCCCAATAAACACCAAAAGGCAAATGATTTCTGTGTGTGCTGAACCGTTTGGTTTGAATCTGTTCTGGATGATTTATAAAGGTGGGATCAAGATTTTTGAGCCAAATGGAATTTGAATGCAACTTCAAGACAAACAAAAATGATAATTGAGTTCCTTGATTATTGTAGGTGCAAAATTAACAGTGCTTCCTTTTGGTGAAATCCACTGTTTTGAGGCAAAACCGTCATTTATCCTACGCCATTCGTCATTTAGCCTTCGCCATTCGTCATTTAGCCTACACCATTCGTCATTTAGCCTACGCCATTCATCATTTAGCCTACGCCATTCGTCATTTAGCCTACGCCATTCGTCATTTAGCCTACGCCATTCGTCATTTATCCTACACCATTCGTCATTTAGCCTACGCCATTCGTCATTTAGCCTACACCATTCGTCATTTAGCCTACGCCATTCATCATTTAGCCTACGCCATTCGTCATTTAGCCTACGCCATTCATCATTTAGCCTACGCCATTCGTCATTTAGCCTTCGCCATTCATCATTTAGCCTACACCATTCGTCCTTTATCCTACGCCATTCATCATTTAGCCCACGCCATTCGTCATTTAGCCTTCGCCATTCGTCATTTATCCTACGCCATTCATCATTTAGCCTACGCCATTCGTCATTTAGCCTACGCCATTCGTCATTTATCCTACGCCATTCATCATTTAGCCTACGCCATTCGTCATTTAGCCTTCGCCATTCGTCATTTATCCTACGCCATTCATCATTTAGCCTACGCCATTCGTCATTTAGCCTACGCCATTCGTCATTTATCCTACGCCATTCATCATTTAGCCTACGCCATTCGTCATTTAGCCTACGCCATTCGTCATTTATCCTACGCCATTCATCATTTAGCCTACGCCATTCGTCATTTAGCCTTCGCCATTCGTCATTTATCCTACGCCATTCATCATTTAGCCTACGCCATTCGTCATTTAGCCTTCGCCATTCGTCATTTATCCTACGCCATTCATCATTTAGCCTACGCCATTCGTCATTTATCCTACGCCATTCGTCATTTAGCCTACGTCATTTGTCATTTAGCCTACGCCATTCGTCATTTATCCTACGCCATTCGTAATTTAGCCTACGCCATTTGTCATTTAGCCTACGCCATTCGCCATTTGTGCAAAACAAAGTAGTCTTTGCATATGATGGCCGGGGGAATCCGACGAACATTTTAGAAAATATTCATTTGTAAACACAACACAACTGAACAGTTTTAGCATTTAATAAGATGTGCATTATATGTCCATCTAAATGTAAGCTTTTTGTGAAAATGATGTGCACTGGGAAATTGTGTTGCAGATGTGGCGCGTTAAGGTGCAGTTTAGTCCTGCAGTGTCCAATGATGATGGTTTACATTCATTTGCGGAATACATGGAAGACTGAAATGATGCAGGATTTATAATATTCTTGCTATACTATGAGTAATATTCCTATAATATATAAAATCCTGTAATAGTGACAGTATAGGCGTTAATAATGTATGTTCTTGCTTCGGTTCATAATTCAAAGGCATTGCAGTAATTATTACAATAAAGTTTTATTATAAGTAACATTTATTCCAATTTGGGGTTGGGTTTTTCCAATTGCTATCAAAAAGTTAACAATTAAACGCAATTTTCCATACACCACTGCAATTGCAAAAAGTGATACAGATAATAACAGTGTAATGTAATTGTTATCGCAAATTGTTCTGCTGCTGATTCATTGTCTGTCTTCTTACTCTTAATGGCACTTGTGAAATGAGTGATTGGTGGAGACAGGGTCGATCGGACACAGCCAGATGACTGAACTTCTCTGAGCCGGTGTGGCATTCTGGGTTTTGGGCCGTGTCCCGGTGGAGATGGGTCACCAGGCGTTGAGTTTTGCATCTCTGCAGCTTCCGGTCATGGCCGTTCTCTCCCCACTGAGGCTTTGGTCTGCGTCCCGCTCCCTCCAACTCTGAGAAACGACCCAAACTGTACTGATGGAGAAGATTGTTTGATTGGAGTGTTTTCAAGTGTAAATGAATATGGTATTCATAATATATGTTACGACTGAAAATCTATATCTACTGAAAAATCCAGCGCTGCTGGTCACCATCATAAGGTATGTTTGGCATGGGATGCTGGTTTACTGGTTCCCAGCATGGGAAGTGGGTGGAGCAGCTACACCAGCTTAGTGTTGCATGAGAACAGCATGACTATACTGGTCCACCAGCATTATACCAGCTCTAACCAGCATAAACCAGCCTCTAGATCACTTTCTATTGTACCCATGAGTTTGTAGAAAGAAAAAATGTCAAGGAATAGATGGTCCACAGAAGAAATAACAGCATAATGGTGTTTTTTATTTGCTTTGGGACTATTTTCAAAAGGTGTACATTTCCCAAATTCTTAAGACAAAAATCTAAACTGTTCACACTTGTATTACCACTAGTCATTCTTTCAACCCTGATCTCCTGCTTTAATTACAGTTATACATGTTTTCTTTTCTGAGTAAAAACTTGTCACTAGGGGCTTTCGCACCGGAGGAACCTTTTCATAGATCCTAGAACTATTGGTTTTTGGTTTCGGTTTTTGGCGTGTTCGCACCGCAGGAACTAGGAACGATTTTGGTTCTAGGAAATCCTTTTGGAGGAACTAATTTACTCCTACTTCAGAGTCGGTCTAAACCAGCACTACAGGAACTACAGTGACGTTAGTGTTCGCTGATTGGCCGAACGCACGCAAAACACCAGCACCCGCCATTTTTACAAAAGCTGTGTAAACACAGATTATAGCCTATATATTTACTGCAGAAACTAACTCTACGAACATGTAAAACAGTGATAGATGCGCCTCTAAACCTTCACGCTGAGGAGAAAACCCAACACAACTTTGAGGAGACCAAGAGAAACATGATTATGTATTTCTGCTCAGCATCACTGGACATCAACCACACTGCACACGCTAATAACTGTTCATTACTGTCTACTTTCTATGTATAACAGTTCTATCCACTAACGTATTAGACAGATCGTAAACTACTGACCATGGAGAATGCGAGCGCTGTGAGCTCAGGCTCTGGTGTTCTCAGCACCGTCAAAATCACAAATCACAAAAGTCACAACAACTTACTAGTCATGTGGCTCACGTCACTTCAGAGTTCCTACTGGCGGTGCGAATGCAAACAGGAACATTACTGAGAAATGTCCTGCTGAAGTCGTCCTTGCGATGGAGGTTCGGGTTAAATAACTAGTTCCTCCAATGTTTCATCATCGGATTCGTGCTCGGATTGATATGATAAAATCAATGCCATCGTTAATGTCTTTACAGTGTGAACAATTGTTTAGCCTTAGGAAGCCTCCGGAGTTGAAATTCCGTTAGACCAGTCACAACAGACTGGTTCATCTGACCAATCAGAGTAGACCAATCACAACAGACAGGTTCATCTGACCAATCAAAGTAGACCAATCACAACAGACTGGTTCATCTGACCAATCAGAGTAGACCAATCACAACAGACAGGTTCATCTGACCAATCAGAGTAGACCAATCACAACAGACTGGGCCATCTGACCAATCAGTGCAGAGTAGACCCGCCGGAAAGGAGGGATTTAGAGAGACTGAATCTTTGAACGAGCCGTTTTTGAGTCTTTGAGAAATTAGGTGTGCAATGTATATTATGAGAAAATTAAAGTTTTTTTTTTACCTTTGATGCATCTTAACCTGTTGTAGGAGACTCCAAAACAAAATTAGGAACCTTTAAATCGCATAATAGGGGCACTTTAACAAAAAGTTAAATCAGTAGCAAATAATAAAGGATAGACGTTACAAAACATCCTTGTTGCTGGAATAAAATATTAAGGTAATACAAGCTACAGTTGTTGCATTAAAAAAACACACATTACCTAACTTGAAACCTAACACAAAAATGACTTATAAAATATGTGAAGATGTTGTGCTAGAACAGAGTTTCACATGTTCTGCACTGTATTATATGAATCTATATCATAGATGTCCATTCAGATGAAGGGTGTTGCAGTAATTGTTGATGACCTGTTGTGAGATTAGTAGCACTAAGAGATTTGAAAATGTACCACTTGCTTGTGAAAATTGCACCAAAGCAAATAAAATAAACTGTAATGACTGTAAAATAAACTTTAACTTGCTCAAGCCAAAGATGACAGACATAAACACTTTGGTCTTACATCATCAGATGACTCTTCCATCTCTTCTGCATCTTTCTCCGGGCTGGAGCTGCGGCCGGTGGTGACCGGGAACAGACGCTCCTTCCCCGTGACCCAGCGCAGGCCAGGAATCGCCCAGCCGTAGTTCACGGAGGGTTTCGCAGCCCTGCACGCCTGTAGACGAGACACAGAAGTGACTAAACACCCTCGGCTGCTTGCTTTTCAAAAATATCACCTTTATAAAAAAGATTTAGCATGTTTCAACCATTAATTAGCACATTGCTAGCATGTTTTACCATGTTGCTAGCATGATTTAGCATGTTGCTAACAGGTTTTTAACATGGATTAGCACGATGCTAGCATGTTCCTAACATGACAACACTTTCCTATCATTTTTCCACAGGACAAGGGTGGACAATGAGTTTGCGTTTAGAAAATACCGCCAGCAAGATAATAAAAGACCAATATTCAACTAGATGGGAAAATATTGGTGTTACAAAAATTAAACATGGTTTATACAGCAACTATGGTTAAACGTCTTCGGTTACTGAATGTAACTTCAGTTGCCTATCTGTCAGTCACTTCGATGTTGTGTTGAAATGAAGACACTAGGGGTTGCACTTGGAAGCCCCAAACACGTTTGAAACTTCAGAAAAGGCCAATGAGATTTGGCGAGTGAAATTTGCATGCCTCTCCCCAGCATACGGGTATATAGGGAGCGGCGTGCGTTCACTCTTTCAGATTCGTTTTTCTGAGCACAGCGAGTTTCCTCTATACACAGGCTCATTTCATCTCTGCAAGAAACTGTTTCGGTTAGTGGAGAGAAAAATACGGTGCATTACAGAAGTCTCTCTAAACAAGCAAGCGCAGAGAGTTTACCCTGGGCGCTTCAGCTAAAAGAGCTGTACTGTACACGAACGGCGAGGGTTTTTGCTGGGTGAATATCTCAAGGACTCCTCTTGCACATTGCGTCCGGTGGAGTTCCTGGGTGAGTTTAAAGTTACATCACACAATGTTGCGTCACATGACGTTGCGTTGCATGATGCACACGGCATCTCATTTTGAGCTTCAGATGAGAATGAGCTGTTGATAGCAGCACCTTCTGATGTGGAAGACTCGGCTGTGCTCCTACCCTCGGGTACGGTGGCTCACTCTGAGGGTGACGGCTAGCTGGCAGCCATGCGCTCGTGGTTGGATGATTGGTTTCTGGGGTCTCCGATGCCAGCTCCCGACGAGCTGGATGGTGCCTTGCATGGCTGACACCGCCGTCAGTGTATGAATGAGTGTATTAATGGGTGAATGTGAGGCAAAAATGTAAAGTGCTTTGGTGAAAGCGCTATATAAATGCAGTCCATTTACCATTCCACCCTTACTACCCTTGACGGTGGAGTGACCAGAGATTTCCCAGGTGGAGCATGTGGTTGCGGCTCACCTGTGCCCGCAGAGCGCCACCATCTGGTGGAATCACCCTAAGCTCCTTTCCAAGGCCTGTAAAGTCACTTCGACTCTTTCCAGCTGGAGTCGATTCGGTGATGCACAAGTGGACCTGTAGAGCAAAGCCCTTTTAACTATTCCCTGAACATGTCTTAAGACGAGAGGTGCTTTCTGTGTTGTGGCTCCAAGGCTCTGGAACAAACTCTCTCGCTTTAGCATTGAGAACTATAGGCTATGGTTTCTGTGGGATCTTTTAAAAGCAAAATAAACGCCAAACCATATTGTTAATTAAAAGCTTGTCCAAAAAGATGTGTATCTTTGGACAAGCTTTTAATTAACAATATGGTTTGGCGTTTATTACATTTCTATGGTATTCGATGGTATTTGTACAGTTGTAATTTTATTTGTTTTGATTTTATTTGTTACTGTAAAGCACTTTGTGACCCTTCCTTGTTTGTGAAAGGTGCTATATAAATAACATTTACTATTACTAAACTTTACTGTGGTATAAATGACCGAAAGTTCCCACTACCTCTTTTAGGGACTAAGAAAATGGCATTTTTGTCAAAGACTACATCCAGATTGGATTCAGAACGATGATCAAAACACAGATGGAGAAGATCGAGTCCATCAACACCTCAAAGCTTCACAGTCCTAAAGATCGTCCTGAGTCGACATGTCATTCAGTAATATTATGCAGTTTTGATTTATATGCTTTTTAATGTTGATGATCGCGTTATTTCACATCTGCTAGTGCTTCCATATGCCATCGCTCAGTTCTGCTTCTTCTTCTCCTGTGTTTTGATCAGGAGAGCCTGTACTCTTTCAGTAGATGTGTAATAGCGCCCCCTACAGTATAACAGTGAAAACACAGAAAGCCGGAAATTTGTCAATGGCGGGAAAAGCTAATTATTATTAAGCTCAGCAATAAGGTATTGCTTTGCAAAGTCTGTCCAGAAAGTATGACAAATAAACAAATAAAATCTCATACAAACCAGCCCACAAATTAGCCCACTTCAAACCCAATTTTACCTCATTAGACCC
This sequence comes from Tiaroga cobitis, assembly GCA_030578255.1. Classification (NCBI taxonomy): domain Eukaryota; kingdom Metazoa; phylum Chordata; class Actinopteri; order Cypriniformes; family Leuciscidae; genus Tiaroga; species Tiaroga cobitis. The sequence goes on along the minus strand of CM060603.1, from coordinate 5,139,912 downwards.
CGAAGAAACTATAGTTCCCAATAAACCTTTTCATTCACAATTTGAAATTTTGGTCTCATTAGAAACTTAAATAGTATCAGAATGTCAAGCCAATAGAATGAATAATAAATAGTTAATAATCAGAATAAAGAATTATTCTAGAAAATAATCGTTTATAAGTAGCTAATTATGTAAGATGTCAGCACAGTTACAGGTGTGCATTTGTTCAAAAAATAAAGTATGAGAGGTTGTTTTGTAATTGAAATATATTCATCACTAAATGCTGTTGTTATGATGCACAGTGTACAATATTCACAATGTCTTTCATGTATAAAGTTTTATGCAATATACATTACCATATATATATGGTTTTATTGTTTGTTTTATAAAATTAAGTACCAGAAGATATAGCACTATGGTATCTCTGCGGTGACGTGATGAACCGGTCGCTCTCCACCCATCACCAGCCCCCCACCCCCCGAATTGAGTTGTCCTGAATCTAATGGTCACATGATTTCTTTCAATACTTTTTTTCTGTCATTTTGTATATACTGTAAAACCTACTTCAAACTGGCCCTCGAATATTCAACTGATTTGCATGAGATTTGGAGTGTATGACTTAGAGACCCTCGAAATATTTCCAATTATTATCATTCATTAACAAACACCCATTAGCACTGATAAAATCACCCTTACGTCCAGCCTTGAGGAGCCTTTTGGTTTATTTGATTTCCTTTCTAAGAAACATCACTTGTTTTTGTCTACAGATTGTTACCTTAGCAACCAGAAAACCCTCAATCTCCATCATTACTCGCTCATTAAGATCTTGAGACTCTGGCTGCATGACTAATTAAGTTTATGAAAAAAACATCACGAGCACAATTGTCTGAACACTTGAGCAGGCTTGCTAGGATTTGTGCTTTCGTGACATTTCTAATTGAGTGCATTTAGCAGGGATACCCAGTTCACTGCATGGCACAGTTTGAATCAAACTCCCCCATTTAGCATGTTCATGCATTTATGAATGGTCTTGTGAACAATATGCTGCTTTTCTTAAAATGTAATATATCATGCATCCAACTGCAATAGTAACTAAATTAAAATACCATCAATACCAAATACCATCAAATATCATAGAAATTTAATAAAAGCCAAACCATATTGTTAATTAAAAGCTTGTCCAAAAAGATGTGTCTTTTAAAAGATCCCACAGAAACTATAGTTCTCAATGCTAAAGGGTGAGAGTTCGTTCCAGAGCCTTGGAGCCACAACACAGAAAGCACGGTCACCTCTCGTCTTAAGACATGTTCTGGGAGTAGTTAAAAGGGCTTGGCCTGAAGACCTCAGAGACCAACCAGGGGTGTGTGCATGTTGTAGATCCTGGTTGTTAGAGGGTGCTTGACCATGCAAGGCTCTGTAAGTAACTACAGTTTTATAATGCAAACCAATAGGAAGCCAATGAAGGGCCTTCAGCACAGGAGTAATGTGCGACCTCCTGCTGGTCCTAGTCAAAAGCCTAACCGCTGCATTCGGTTTGCAGTCAATCCATAGAAGATTTGTTCAAACAAGTGTATAGAATATGGCAATAATCAAACCGTGATTAAATAAAAGCATGAACAAGCATCTCCATCTCTTTTTTGAAACCATAGATCTAATCTTAGCAATGTTCCTGAGATGGAAAAAAACGAAACGAACCACCGACTTTTAAAGCAACACTATGGAGTATTTCCAAAACCCTTGTGATGGTACATCGGCTTACAATAGGTTGAATGACACGTCTGCCATAGCCTGACGGAGTCTGTATCGCTTTTACTGGCACTACGTAACTTCGGGGTTCGGGTAGTAACCCGAGCACAAGAAGAATTACAAAATTCGACTGCTTTACGGCATACCTCACTTCCCCCACCACCCCCCACTTTCTCAAATTCGGACGTGAGAGCCCAACTATCGTTTGTTTGCCGGATGTTGTTGTCATGATTCATCATCATCATCATCATGGCCAAAGCAGCAACTAAACCAAAGAAGCCGAAGGTTTTGTCGGAGGAGACTAGAAAGAGAAAAAGGGAGAGTAATAGAATCAAAGGCCGGACGAGGATCATTATTGGTCCAGCGTTCGCTCGCTGGCGTGAGCTAAAGGGGGAGGAGCTGTCCCCGACTGATGCTAACTTGGCCGTTATGCTTTTAGACTAGTAAAATTCCTCTATGGTAGCTTGATATTATAATATTGACGATATATTGCTATTACCTACCACACAAACATTGAATTGAATTAGCATATCCATTCTGTAAAACATTTGCCAATAGATGTCAGGGTTCTGTCACTTCTGTCTGGTTTTATCTTAGTGGGTGACAGAGCTCTGACATTCCCGGTTTGTCATGTGCTTGTGTTCTAGTTCTGTTTATTGTGAGCACATGGCTGGTCATGTGTTTCCCTTGTGCCATGTGCTCTCCTGTATATTGTCTAGCCCCTCCCATCTTGTTATCTGATTATTGGTAATTTGTCCCACCTGTTCTGCTTGTTACCCTCCTTTGTTTGTTCCCCTATTTAGCCTCCCTGTGTTTTTAGTCCTGTGCTGGTTCATTGTCAATGTTTCCTGTTTCCTCGTGTTTCCTGGTTTTGCCTGAAGCCTTTCTTGTTTCCCCCGGGGTTGTTTTAGTTGAAGTTTGTCTTTATTTTGTATTATTTAATAAATATCACCTCAACCTGCTTTTGTATCCTCGTCTCTGTTCAACCATACCGTGACAATAGGCTACTATAATGACGCTGGCTTGTAAAAGTGAGCTACGCGATCTTTTGGCGTTTGAAAAAAAATAAAACCCATGAAATTATATTGATATATGACATGCTGAAATATATGCCACTGTACCTGGGATGAAGACATTTCAGGCGCAACGTAGGCAGTCTGCCCAAGACGTGAGAACTCCTTCAGCAGAGTAAACTTCGTGCTTGTAAACAAATGCACGTGTAACCATGACAGTATTTTACAACAATACTGTTTCCCAACTGTAGGGTGACCCCGAGAGCAAAAGTTACATGGTGTTACTTTAAAACACAGATCTGTCAAAAATGACACACAGATTTCTTATGTCACCTCAGTCAGAGGATGATAAACCCCATCTGGCCTGCCTAATCTTATGGGTAATGTTGTCTGGGGCAATAATCATCACCTCAGTTTTATCTGTATAAAGTTGCAGAAAGTTGTCTGCCATTCATTGGTTAATGAAGACTAAACAATTCTGCAGAAGGGACAGTTTGTCTAGTCTATCAGGACTAAAATATACATATATGGATGTCATCAGCAAGCATAAATATTATTTTGAAAATACTAATAATCTTGCCAAGAGAAAGCATATACACACTGAACAACAGAGGGCCGAGCACAGAGCCTTGTGGCACACCACAGGACAAAGGAACAGAGTCTGACATGTAGGATATGGACAAAGAAAAACTCCTAAAACTAATCCAGAGCTGATCCAGAAATGCCCACTAAAGAGTTCAGTCTACCAATCAAAGTGCAATGATCAACAGCATCAAACGCTGCACTGAGATCAAGACCAGCACAGGACATCAGCAGTCATCGAAACATCATTTGAGACCCTAAGAAGGGCAGTTTCAGTTGAATGGTTTTTAAGAAAACCAGACTGAAATTTATCACAGATATTATGAGCCTCCAAAACATTATTTAACTGCATTGCCACAACTTTTTCTAAGATTTTAGAGATAAAAGGTCGTTAAGAAATAGGCTTATAGTTGTTAAATCAAGATTACTCTTTTTCCGAGAGAGACTGAACAATAGCATGTTTAAAACACCTATAGGGACCTGTCCCGGCCTTAGAGATAGGTTTATAATTGAAACCAAACACAGGCCAATAGATTTCAGAATTGATTTCATAACCAGAGATGTATAGGCAATATATCCACAGGGCTTTGGGAAGGCTTCACCGAGCACACTAACTTAATAATGTCATTCAGAGAAATGGGGCAAAAACAGTGCAGTCTTGGAAGTCTTTGTTGGGTATACTGTAAAAAAAAAAAATCTTGATTTGAACTTTTTTTCTTTTGTCAAATCAACTTAGATAATTAATGTGGTTCAGATAACATAACATTTAGATTTTAATCTGTTGATTAAACCAATCGCCTTCATTGTATTAACTCAAATCTTTCATTTCAATGAACTCCAAATTTTAAGGCAACTTGCTATTCTAAGTTAAATCAACAACATTTTTTACAGTGGTTTACTGATGGTGCAATGCCCTGACAGCCATAACCTTGTCCACAAAATGAGACAGAAAATGGTTGCAGTCATCATTAGAAAACACAGGGACAAGAGATGTAGCAGGAGAAACAATGTTGTTAATAGTCTCAAACAGAGTTTTAGGAGTCCTTTTGTTGGCAGATATCAGTTTCGTAAAATAAGAGGCTCTAGCATCCTTGATCAGATCTGTCGAGACTCGAGAGCTCTTGAAGATGCAGGTGGTGTACTTGCATCTGAGTCGCTTTCCATAAACGCCCAGCCTTGCGACAGACACGGCTAAAGCTGCGGATGGCGTCTTTATCCATGGGGATGTATTAGTATTAACAGCGGGAACTTGCTGAGTCTTTAAAGGAGCAACTCTATCCAGCAGCAGGGTGCAATGTTCATTAAAGGACTGTACAAAAGAGTCAATGCCATTTGAAATAAGATCTGAGCTAGAGTCAAAAGCGTCTGAGAAGTTCTCAAGAGCAAGCTGGTTAATCATCCGAGAGCTGGACACTCGCTTAACAGGCAGAAGATCCTCATCACAGGCGAGATCAAATAAAATCATCACTAACAAATACATCTTCAATGCAAATATTGCTGGTGTTTAGACCGTGAGCGAGAACTAGATCGAGCGTGTGTCCCTTACTGAGGACCGGAGACATGTTGAGTGATGTTTAAACATTCAGAAGCAGTGTTGCAGGCATCATCATCCACGCAGACAATAATCACACTATTCATCTTAATAATGGAGGATAAGAGGTCAGTAAAATCACTCAGATAAGAGGCGCTGGCCCAGGCGGACGGTAAACTAAAATACAATAAAATGAATTTGAACGTCCAACTTTAGTCATCTGTAGTTCAAATGAAGAGTAGCGCTCATCGACTGGCAAATACAATGTTTTGTAAAAACCACAGCAAGTCTTTGCGTGCAATAAAAGAAAAGAAAAGAACAATCCACAGGACAGAGCTCAGTCAGATGACTGATAAAACACTTGCCTCAGAAGAAGTTCGATATGTTGGTTTTCTCAAGCCAACATAATAGTTCATTTTATGAATACCCATTGTGAATTTAACGCATTTGTTTGTACTTTTAAGGGCCTTCTCTCACTTTTCTTCAAGATATTGTCTGTAAAATATTACTAGCTATATTAATTCTGTATCATTCATGGTCAAACAAATACCATGAGTATCATAAATACCAATAAGCAGAGGAATATAGTTAAAAATACATTTTCACCACTGATTCTTCCATTCCTCTGCAGTTAGAAGTCCATATAACAATGTTTTCCCCTTGACATAGTGATAAACTCTTCCTGCCCTTATTCCAACAATATTATAGATCTGCCTGCATTGACACCATTATATGAGAACTGAACTGGGCGATGACATCACGGTGATGAACTGAAAAATGAACCATCACTGAACTTACTTAAGCTGGACTGTGATGCTATTTTCTTCTAGAAACAAACTTTGTTGCATTATTTTCCTGTTATCTCTGTAAAGCTGCTTTGAAACACTCTATTGTAAAAAGCGCTGTATAAATAAAGCTGACTTGACTTATAATTCCCTTTGTTTGAGGGTGAGACACTATTTCTCACAGTTTATGGTAAGCGACGCCACATTTCCAACACAAATTCATGTTTTTGAAGAACTCTTGAGACGGTATCGTTTCCAAAAGTTTGCGTTTTCAGGCTGCCAGAATGGCGTTGTCGTGTAAATGTTCAGACCGAGGGTTAAAACACGCATTATGCAAATGTGTCACATGGTGACGTAGATACGTAAAGCAAATAACGGCAGGACTACAAACTGCAAAGCCGTTTCAGGACCTGGACTTTGAATACAGCTTTCCTGTGGCTCAAACAGTAGAGGGTCGGCGCTTGCAACACCATGGTCATGGGTTCGATTCCCAGGGAAAGCAAGAACTAATAAGAATGTAAATGTGTACCATGAAAGTCACTTTGGGTAAAAGTGTCTGCTAAATGCAATTTAATAAAAGAAAGATTATGAGTCACCTTTAAAAACCTTTCCATCATTTGTTTCAGTGCTGAGTGATTGTGTGCTCACAAATGCTGTCATTGTTTTTTTGCTGTTGTGTTGGTCGTCCTGGACTTTGTGTGACTCATTGATCTCATTTATTTTATATCACGCAATTCCGACTTTATATCATGTATTCTGACATCATATCTCCCAATTGCGTCATAAAGTCAGAATTGTGATGTAAACACGCAGTTTATTTACAACAGTTTATTTCTCGCAAGTATATTATAAGTCAGAATTGAGTGATAAAAAGTCGCAATTATCTTTTGTATTTTTTATGATGTGGTGGAAACAAGCTTCCATAGGATATATGACTGCAGTCTTCATGATTTTAAACAGGTTTTTTTTAATCCCCTTTATTTAATTTTCACCATATTTGTCACTAAATCTCATCTCAACCATACTTATCATCACTTTAACATTAATCTCTAAACCATTTAATAATTTTTTAAAGAGACCTTGTTTAATAATGTCTACATCATAGATGTACATCTTCATCATTCATCATAACCTGTAGGTCAATTGGTATCATTCAGTCTTTAATTCATAACATGTTGCTATTACGAACTCACTTCAATTCGTAAATAATTTAGAATGATTCATTGAACTCTATATAGTGCAATTCATATGTGGCTTTTTGTCCGGGATTGTGTTATTTGATTTATCCGTAATTATTCAATTGTTAACTAAATAGTCCGAATGCATATATTTGATTTAGCATTTTGACACTTAATAATTCCCCTTAATAATATGCATCATTACTCGGGTCAAGCTAATTTGTTTTCTCTAGAAACTCATCAGTCAGTTGCTCTTTCTTTGAGAGAATGAACCGCAAATGTAACCAGGACAGAGCGAGAAGTGTAAAACCGTGCAGCAGAACGACAGGAGGACGAGCCGATCACAGATCACAGCTGGAGACACCCCATATAGCAAGGTGACATTCATTAAATGTTGAAACTCCATTAGAATCACCATTATAGTTGAGGTTGAAAATTCAGTGCTAAATAATATTGGATCAATGTTGAAAAATCTATGTTAAAATATGTTGAGAATTCAATGTTTTTCAGTGTTGAAAAGACAACCATTGAATCAATGTTGTTCACACGCTTCACAGTGAGGAGGAGAAGACGGCTGGCCTTCAGACCGAGTCTCAAAGAAGAAACCACAGCGGACCAACAAGAGAAGAGCTCTGAGATCTGATGAGAAACCATCACAGAGGAGTCTACTGGAGGAATTCGAGCTGCTGGGAACTCTGGGATCGATCACCAGGACTGTGAGAGACGTCCTACAGTCACACGAGCTACAGGGCGCATGTTATGAATATGAGTTTTTTTTTTAAAGAAAAGAAAAGTTCTGCACTGCTGTCATTGATGCGAGAGGATCGTTGAAGAACACCGCATGTATTTTGAAAAAAAGTCATTTGTAACATTCTTAAACGTCTTTACTGTAAATGTAACGCAACCTTGGTGAACAGAAAACATAAAACATGTGAATGTTGGTGTATGATGAAATTTGCAGCACATCACACATAACTGGAATATGCAATCAGCAAATTGATTGATTTTCAAATGTTAAACTATAGATCAAATGTTGTCTCATGTGGTCTGTGTGTGTGTGTGTGTGTGTGTGTGTGCAGTGTTTCAGCAACAGAACCAACCGCTTGTCTGAAGATTATATAATCAGTCTGGAAGAGAAATGTATGTATTGACAACACAATATTCAGCTGAAATGATGCAGAAAAGCAGCACATGCGAGCAGAGGAAGAAGCGCAGGCGGACAAACGGTGGAGATTATAAATCAGTGACGGGAAAACACTCAGAAAAGACATGAGGGCGAATAAGCAATGACAGATTTTCCATTTCTTTCACATTAATAAGGAAAGAACAAAAGCAGTGGCAAAATATCTGCAGGGCTTCCGATTAATGTCAAATCTACACATAAATAACGAACCACACCCGTTGCTTTCATAAAGTCATTTTATTATTTCAGTGGTTAAAATCATAAACGTACTGGCCCAGAAACAGCGCCTGCTTAAGATTGTTTTCTGTGCAGCTTCATCATTTACAATAAAAAAATCAACATTAAAAACCAAATCTGTCTTTCTTGGAATACAAATGAAAACATACAATGTAAAAATGAAGTCCGTAGTGTACCATACACATATTTTTTTTATTAAAACCCCCCCAAAAAATGATAGCGTTGTTTGTAAAAGTGCATTCTGGCACTTGGAGGGAAAACTGCTCACCTCAACCCAAGCTGTGGATTACACCAGCCTAACCGTACGAGCAGAAGAGCTTTACTGTGCCTGCTTTTACCAAGCTGGACGCACAGAAGAAGATAGAGCACAGTGCAGGTCTGCCGGAGTGTTTCAGCTCGCCGCCCTGAAGCGCATTAGCCCTTATTTAGTGAAAACATGTCGTTTACACACACACTGGGTTATGAAGACACACACGTGATGAAACAGAGCTGCCCCTCATGCTCACGCTCACAGGAATGAACCGCGTACAACATTACATCACACTCTTTGTTCGGATGCTTTTCTGAAGTTCTGGAATTAAGTCCAAGCGATGGGAAAGTTTGGTGATTACGAAACTGGCTACGCACTTCTGTGTGAGTGTGTGTGTGTGTGTTTAAAATTGACACCACCTGAGCTGCCACACGTATAAAAGTATCAATATTCACAAGCAACTATACAAGAATTTTTAAAAATCAGTAGGTCCAAAAATGCCTGGGCTCCGTGCGTCACCGAAAGAAAGAAAAGCACCCAGAAAATAAAAAAATAGACCATATATATATATATAAATGTCATATTTCTACATTAAAGATTCCGCTAAGACTTGTAGTGCACTACCTATGGTCAGAAAGCGAGTGAAGAGCACCGGATGTGAGGAGTACGTGTGTGCTCTCCGTGGCAGGTTATTGCGCTGAAGGTCTTTATAAAAGAAGGCACTGGTTCCTGACGCGGATGAACACGGTGGACATGGGAAAGGGCTCTGGTGTTCCCGGGAGAAAACAGTGAGGAATGGCTCAGCGGGACACACACACACTGGGGAAGAGACATCTCGGAGAGACAGCGGTCACACAGACGTGCTGGTCACGCGCTCCACAGCATTATTGACCTCGTTTTTGTTGGAGTCCAGGCCTTTGGCGGCGATCATGTCCTTGCGGATGTTCTCCGCCACTTTCTTCATGTTCTTGAGCTCGCCGGGGTGAGGAGTGGCCCGTCTCAGCAGCGTCCTCTGAGGAACACACACACACACACACACACAGAACATAAAGATGAGGACGACATTGCATTGACTATTCACCAGGCTTGAGCAAATTTCGGAATTGGCCTCCATTCAATCAGTCGTGTGTTTATTAGTCGTGTTTAATCAATCAAAGTTTCAATCTTCTGTTCATTCAGATACAGAGAGTGTGATGCACACAGGGGTTTCCTGGAGTGATGCGTGCTATCGAACTTCAGCGACGGGGCATATTTGGCGTGTGTGTGTGTGTGTGTGTGTGACGCCCTCTGGTGTTCAGAGGGATATGTGGTGTGTGTGTGTGTGTCGCCCTCAGGTGTTCAGAGGGATGTATGTGTGTGTGTGTGTGTGTGTGTGTGCGTGACGCCCTCAGGTGTTCAGAGGGATGTATGTGTGTGTGTGTGTGTGTGTGTAACGCCCTCTGGTGTTCAGAGGTGTGTGTGTGTGTGTGTGACGCCCTCTGGCGTTCAGAGGGATGTGTGTGTGTGTGTGTGTGTGTGTGTGTGAGTGTAACGCCCTCTGGTGTTCAGAGGTGTGTGTGTGTGTGTGTGTGTGTGTGTGTGTGTGAGAGTGTAACGCCCTCTGGTGTTCAGAGGTGTGTGTGTGTGTGTGTGTGTGTGTGTGTGTGCGCGTGCGTGACGCCCTCTGGCGTTCAGAGGGATGTGTGTGTGTGTGTGTGTGTGTGTGTGTGCGTGACGCCCTCTGGCGTTCAGAGGGATGTGTGTGTGTGTGTATGTGAGTGTGTGTGTGTGTGTGTGTATGTGAGTGTGTGTGTGATGCCCTCTGGTGTGTCGATGGAGCATTTACTGCTGATCAGCCGCTGCACTGACAAACTGCGCATAAAATAATCTCAGCCTTCGTCAAATCCCGTGCGGTCTCTGCGATGAATCGTGCGGCGCCACTCGTCAGTAAATAAGCTTTAGAACGTGATATGCATCATTTAGCAGAGCCTCTTCCTCACCTCGTCATCCTCCTCGTCGTCGTCGTCCTCCATGAAGCGGATGGTGCTCATCCGGTTCAAGGCTTTGTCGTCCCAGGTGTCGTCCAGTATCCCACTCTCCACGAGACTCTCCAGCGCACCGCAGCGCGCCAGGTTATCCGAGCCTGCGCACACACACACACACACACACCTTTAGGATCAAACACATCCTCTTCTCTAGTGGCTGTTAAGAAAAACACAACTTATTGCATTTATTTCTTCAGAAAGACACATTGAGGAGTTTATACTGCAGTGAAAGGCCTCTGTGAGATCACGTTTCAAATCTCCCCCCCCCCACCCCCCGTGACCTCACGTTTCAAATCTCCCCCCCCCCACCCCCCGTGACCTCACACACACCCCGACATATCAGCTCTTCGCAGGAAGTGATGTCACATTTAATGGCCAAACAAGAGACACGAGTCATTGGATGAACCAGACACTCCTTTTTCAAAGCTGAGCTGATCTAGACTGAATGAGTGACGTCAAAACTCTTTATTTTAGTGTTCTATTAGTATAAATTATAAACTTACTATAAAGTATGCATTATTACATGGAACTGATGCTAAACCAAACCCTAACCCTTTAGTGAGTACATGTAGTTATGTTATATTACTTAAATATATAATTACACTGTAACAGACACCTTAAAATAAAGTGTAACCAAAAAGTTTAAATAAAACATTTGATCAAATGTATTCAAGCTTTTCTGATTAAAATAAATATATTTTATGATAATTTGTTTTTACTTCCCCTTCAAGTTTGATTAAAAAAATATTAGGGATGTGCGATATCGGTATCGGCCGATATATGTTCATTTTTAATGTTATCGTTATCGGCCCGATTAGAAAATTTGCCTGATACATTTAAGCTGATAAATAATGTAATATTTCCTTCAGCTGAGACACTTCAGATGCACACCGTTCAAAAAATTGCTTGAAATATGATTGAAATCACTTAAAAAAAAAAGTTAAATACAGTTCAGTGCAACATGAAGTGTGTCACACTTTTGTGTGCAATTTTTGTAATCAGGCTCTCAAAAATCATAGAAAGATTTGGATTTAGATTTATCGGCCAATATATCGACTGTCAAATATAGAGAATTATCAGTAATTTGTATCGGCCACAATTTTCATATCCGTGCATCCCTAGAATTTTTTTTTTTTTTCGTGAAGAAAGAACAAAACACTAAACTCGGTTATGGTATTTATCTGACAAAATTATTTGCCAAAAAACGGTAAACACAGCTACAGGTTTTATCTTACTATGCAAAAAAAAAAAAAAAATGTATAGAAAAACAAAAAGCTTATAGGAAAAAAGCATACATTGACAATCAATTATTCATTATTATTTAATTGATTTTCTCTTGTTTTTGCATGCGTTCGTAGTTTCTTTGTGTGACAATCTGGCCAAAAATCATATCCGCATGTTATTATCACACATAAAACAATCGGTAACGCTTCCTTTTACAGTACAGTACTTACGTGTACTTACAGTGTACTTACCTGGAAAGTACTGGCTAATATAAGGTTAGTGCATGGGTTAGGGGTAGGTTCAGGGTTAGTACCTAGTTATTACCCAGTAATTGTAATTACTTTAATAAGTACATAGTATGTACATGGGAAACAGGACTGTAAAAGGAAGCGTTACCTAACAATCCACTCCAGAGTCCAGGCACAACTGCGCAATATACTTGAACATGCATAAATGAAAAGATGTAAATTTTCTTCGGCTGGAAATAGAAATCTTTTGTAACACACTAAAGGCATTGGCAGTCACGTTTGAGGATTTTAATGCATCCTTTCTGCATAAAAGTATTTATTATTTTTATTTTATTAAAACATTTTTATCAACAACATACGTTAGTGTTTGTTTTAAAATAAATACATTTTATATATATATTATCTTTCAAAACACATTATAGGAGCTTAATAGTACACATGCAATGAAACTCGTCTGGCACGTACAATTGAAACCTCTACTGTATTCTTGCCATGAAGCCGTGGGTTCCTCATCAGGAGAGAGAGGTTAAAGACTTCAGGAAAGGCGAGCTCCAGTGGCAGTGGGATTAGATATGAGATATACATATAAGATATGGCTGTGGGAGTGTCTGAGGTCGAGCTCAGAGGAGATAAGCCTCTTTAATCGTCCAATCCACTGCAGTGTGGAGAAGGCAAGGCAGAGATATCAAGACCTGCTCCACACACACACACACACGCAGGCGGGTTGAGCCCCAGATAAACCCCACAGGACCAGCGCCAGATGAAAGCAGAACATTACACCCAAAAAACTCAGATTATTCTTGCCGATAAACTCTGCAGATCACAACCATCTATCCATGCCTGGAAAGTGTTGTAGAGTTGTGGTGTTGTAGAGTTGTAGTGTTGTGGAGTTGTGGTGTTGTAGAGTTGCGGTGTTGTGGTGTTGTAGAGTTGCGGTGTTGTGGTGTTGTGGTGTTGTAGAGTTGCGGTGTTGCGGTGTTGTAGAGTTGTGGTGTTGTGGTGTTTTACTGTTGTGGGGTTGTAGAGTTGTAGAGTTGTAGTGTTGTGGTGTTGTAGTGTTGTAGTGTTGTGGTGTTGTAGTGTTGTGGTGTTGTAGTGTTGTAGTGTTGTGGTGTTGTAGTGTTGTGGTGTTTTAGTGTTGTGGTGTTTTAGTGTTGTGGTGTTGTAGTGTTGTGGTGTTGTAGAGTTGTGGTGTTGTAGTGTTGTGGTGTTTTAGTGTTGTGGTGTTTTAGTGTTGTGGTGTTGTAGTGTTGTGGTGTTGTGGTGTTTTAGTGTTGTGGTGTTGTGGTGTTTTAGTGTTGTGGTGTTGTAGTGTTGTGGTGTTGTGGAGTTGTAGTGTTGTGCTGTTGTAGTGTTGTGGTGTTGTAGTGTTGTGGTGTTTTAGTGTTGTGATGTTGTAGTGTTGTGGTGTTGTAGTGTTGTGGTGTTGTAGTGTTGTGGTGTTGTAATGTTGTGGTTTTGTAATGTTGTGGTGTTGTAGTGTTGTGGTGTTGTAGTGTTGTGGTGTTGTAGTGTTGTGGTGTTTTAGTGTTGTGGTGTTTTAGTGTTGTGGTGTTGTAGTGTTGTGGTGTTTTAGTGTTGTGGTGTTGTAGTGTTGTGGTGTTGTAGTGTTGTAGTGTTGTAGTGTTGTAGTGTTGTGGTGTTGTGGTGTTGTAGTGTTGTGGTGTTGTGGTGTTGTAGTGTTGTGGTGTTGTAGAGTTGTAGTGTTGTGGTGTTGTGGTGTTGTAGTGTTGTGGTGTTGTAGTGTTGTGGTGTTGTAGTGTTGTGGTGTTGTAATGTTGTGGTGTTGTAGTGTTGTGGTGTTTTAGTGTTGTGGTGTTGTAGTGTTGTGGTGTTTTAGTGTTGTGGTGTTTTGGTGTTTTAGTGTTGTGGTGTTGTAGTGTTGTGGTGTTGTAGTGTTGTGGTGTTTTAGTGTTGTGGTGTTGTAGTGTTGTGGTGTTGTGGTGTTTTAGTGTTGTGGTGTTGTGGTGTTTTAGTGTTGTGGTGTTGTAGTGTTGTGGTGTTGTGGAGTTGTAGTGTTGTGGTGTTGTAGTGTTGTGGTGTTGTAGTGTTGTTGTGTTTTAGTGTTGTGGTGTTGTAGTGTTGTGGTGTTGTAGTGTTGTGGTGTTGTAGTGTTGTGGTGTTGTAATGTTGTGGTGTTGTAATGTTGTGGTGTTGTAGTGTTGTGGTGTTGTAGTGTTGTGGTGTTTTAGTGTTGTAGTGTTGTGGTGTTTTAGTGTTGTGGTGTTGTAGTGTTGTGGTGTTTTAGTGTTGTGGTGTTGTGGTGTTTTAGTGTTGTGGTGTTGTGGTGTTGTAGTGTTGTGGTGTTGTAGTGTTGTTGTGTTGTGGTGTTGTAGTGTTGTAGTGTTGTAGTGTTGTGGTGTTGTAGTGTTGTGGTGTTGTAATGTTGTGGTGTTGTAATGTTGTGGTGTTGTAGTGTTGTGGTGTTTTAGTGTTGTGGTGTTGTAGTGTTGTGGTGTTGTGGTGTTTTAGTGTTGTGGTGTTTTAGTGTTGTGGTGTTGTAGAGTTGTGGTGTTGTAGTGTTGTGGTGTTGTAGTGTTGTGGTGTTTTAGTGTTGTGGTGTTTTAGTGTTGTGGTGTTGTAGTGTTGTGGTGTTGTGGTGTTTTAGTGTTGTGGTGTTGTGGTGTTTTAGTGTTGTGGTGTTGTAGTGTTGTGGTGTTGTGGAGTTGTAGTGTTGTGGTGTGTTTTAGTGTTGTGGTGTTGTAGTGTTGTGGTGTTGTGGAGTTGTAGTGTTGTGGTGTTTTAGTGTTGTGGTGTTGTGGTGTTGTAGAGTTGTGGTGTTGTAGTGTTGTGGTGTTGTAGTGTTGTGGTGTTTTAGTGTTGTGGTGTTGTAGTGTTGTGGTGTTGTGGAGTTGTAGTGTTGTGGTGTTTTAGTGTTGTGGTGTTGTGGTGTTTTAGTGTTGTGGTGTTGTGGTGTTGTGGAGTTGTAGTGTTGTGGTGTGTTTTAGTGTTGTGGTGTTGTAGTGTTGTGGTGTTGTGGAGTTGTAGTGTTGTGGTGTTTTAGTGTTGTGGTGTTGTGGTGTTTTAGTGTTGTGGTGTTGTAGTGTTGTGGAGTTGTAGTGTTGTGGTGTGTTTTAGTGTTGTGGTGTGGTGTTTTAGTGTTGTGGTGTTGTAGTGTTGTGGTGTTGTAGAGTTGTAGTGTTGTGGTGTTGTAGAGTTGTAGTGTTGTGGTGTTGTAGAGTTGTAGTGTTGTGGTGTTGTAGAGTTGTAGTGTTGTGGTGTTGTAGAGTTGTAGTGTTGTGGTGTTGTAGAGTTGTAGTGTTGTGGTGTTGTAGTGTTTTAGTGTTGTGTTGTTTTAGTGTTGTGGTGTTGTAGTGTAGTGTTGGGGTGTTTTAGTGTTGTGGTGTTGTAGTGTTGTGGTGTTGTAGTGTTGTGGTGTTGTAGAGTTGTGGTGTTGTGGTGTTGTAGTGTTGTAGTGTTGTGGTGTTGTAGTGTTGTGATGTTGTGGTGTTGTGGTGTTGTGGTGTTGTGGTGTTGTTGTGGTGTTGTGGTGTTGTGGTGGTGTTGTGGCGTTGTGGTGTTGTGGTGTTGTGGTGTTGTAGTGTGTGGTGTGGTGTTGTGGTGTGGTGTTGTGGTGTTGTAGAGTTGTGGTGTTGTAGAGTTGTGGTGTTGTGGTGTTGTAGTGTGTGTTGTGGTAGAGTTGTGGTGTTGTGGTGTTGTAGAGTTGTGGTGTTGTGGTGTTGTGGTGTTGTGGCGTTGTGGCGTTGTAGAGTTGTGGTGTTGTGGTGTTGTGGTGTTGTGGTGTTGTGGTGTTGTAGTGTTGTTGTGGTGTTGTGGTGTTGTGGTGTTGTGGTGTTGTAGTGTTGTAGTGTTGTGGTGTTGTGGTGTTGTAGTGTTGTAGTGTTGTAGTGTTGTAGTGTTGTGGTGTTGTAGTGTTGTAGTGTTGTAGTGTTGTGGTGTTGTAGTGTTGTGGTGTTGTAGTGTTGTAGTGTTGTAGTGTTGTGGTGTTGTGGTGTTGTAGTGTTGTGGTGTTGTAGTGTTGGCTGGAATGAAAATTTTCTACATTTAACATTTCCCTCCTTAACGGCCTCATGACAGTTTAATGTAATGTTAACACATAAAGCTAAGTGGTTTCTTAAGTTTGATAATTAATCTGCTATGTCGTGTTTATGACAGGTTATGATGTATTGGTTTATGTCAAGGTGTCATTAAGACTTCTCAAACAATGTCATATTTGCATTAAAAATGTCATAATTGAGTGAATGACACTTAATGGCAGTTGTCATAAATATGCATAAAGCATCCTTCATATTCATGACGTGTGTCATGTCATGATTATGAAGGTGTCATGTCAGTCTTATGCACACCCCTTCAAGTAAAGTGTTACCAACATTATTTCTGCATTTGTGACTGCAGGTTAAACGCATTCATGTCCCTCTGAGCTGCATTAAACAGTGTGTAAAAGCATCTAAATGTCACTTTAAAGATGAACTGATTTCATTTGATTGCTAACAGCCCTATTGTGTCTTATTATACTAATAGAATTTGATTTAATGTAGGAATTTGACGAACAATAAAATTATGCGTGCATTTAATTAGGTTAAAAAATGGCTTTATAAAGGGAAAAAAATGCCCATAAAAGGTAAAAATCGATTTAATCTTCTTGGAAAAGATGATTTCTGTCACTGCTGCGAACTGACCATCACACAGAATATGAAGAATATCTAAAACTGTAGGCGCAGTCCTAAACCTGCCGAAGTACCAACAAAAACACACTCTGCAAAATATAATCTAATTATAGTTATCAATACAATCCCAGAAACATTGATGTTAGGGCTGAAACGATTCATCGAGTTACTCGATTATAAAAATTCCTCGAGGCAAAAACTCTGCCTCGAAGCCTCTGCCTCGCGCCCTATACGCGCAGGGATCTATACTACTATAGCGCGTGATACATTTTGAATTTAGTTGGCGCGATGGCGGAGAGTAAAGATGTCCATAAACGGCAGAGAATGTCTAAAGTTTGGGATCATTACATACTTAAAAAGGAAAGAGAACAAGGTGCAATGTGTCTAGTGCAAAGTAGACCTGGCATTCCACAACAGTACGACTGCAATGATTCAGCATCTGAACCGAAAACATCCACTCCATGCGGTTTCCCCAAGCGTCGCTGAAACAAGGCAAACTAATGGTGTTCACACCGAACGCAGATAGAGCGTCAAATACGCGTTAAACGCGTAGCCCAATTCGCGTCAGTTGCGACGCCGGTGCGAATGATGCGTCTATTCGCGTCTTTGCATTGACTTTGTATGTAATCCACTCGCGCAAATAATTAAATTTGCGTTCGGTGTGAACACACCATAAGCCTATGATACATTGATGTTCGCTGATTTTAATCCCATACTGTATTTGTAGCGATGTCGTGATGCGGTTTGACTAGATATGATGTTTAGCTTTGATGTTTTTAAGTAGTAAACGTATTCACGTTCAATTGCAAGAGAGTAGGCCTATAGCCTAAAAAAAGAACCCCTTCACACACACACACACACACACACACACACACACACACACGCATGCACCCTCGTCTCTCTCACGCGCCAGTCAGATCAATTGCGGCAATGCATCACATATGCTTAAACTTTTATGTAGCCACGCAACAATAATTGCAGCATGCATTCACTGTATACACCGCGACGTGACGGAGGAACACATATTGTATTGCAGTGGTGGACAGTAACGAAGTAAATGTAATTCGTTACTGTACTTAAGTAGCTTTTTTGCGTATCTGTACTTTACTCAAGTATTTAAATTTTGGGAGACTTTTACTTTAACTCCACTACATTTCAAAGTCAAATATCTTACTTTTTACTCTACTACATTTTCAAAATCAGTCGTTCCTTTTTATTTATGAGTGGATAAAAACGTAACTGGTCAAACGAGCCACCAATCACAGAACAGCGCGCGCGCTTTGTTTTGAACTTGCCTTGGCGGTATTTACTAAGCGCGAACCAGAGCCGTTAAATATGAGAGTTGCGAACATATACAGTCGTGCCAAGAGTGACATTACTCTTCACTTAGACGGAGTTAAGCAAGAGTCTTGTGACAAATTATAATAGGACATTATAGCCATAAAAAAATCAAAGTACTTGGATACTTAAGTACATTTGAAGGCAAATCCTTTTGTACTTTTACTCAAGTGAATGTTTAAAGGCAACACTTCTACTTTTACTTGAGTAATATTTTACCTTGAGTATCTTTACTTTTACTCAAGTACATGGTATGTGCACTTCGTCCACCACTGTTGTATTGCAGTCTTTGCCAGTCCTTGTGTGTATGTCACGTCTTCCAAA
Source organism: Tiaroga cobitis (assembly GCA_030578255.1). Classification (NCBI taxonomy): domain Eukaryota; kingdom Metazoa; phylum Chordata; class Actinopteri; order Cypriniformes; family Leuciscidae; genus Tiaroga; species Tiaroga cobitis. Next base: position 5,121,642 of record CM060603.1, on the reverse strand, counting down.
TAGTTACAGACAACAACAAAAAATGAAATTCCCCAGCCTGCTTCTCCAAATCCACTCGTACTTTTGGCGAAGACATTTTAATCGACTACCAAAGTAATTGAGCATGGAACATTGTTGGCATTTATACTAAATGGGTAAAAATTGCATTAAATAGGCTTAGTTTTGGAGCCAAATGTTGAAGTTGGAATAAATACCAGTTTGTTTGTTAGTTTTTTTGATAAATAAAAGCCAAATGCTTGATCATTTTACAGCCACATCATTTTCGTTATGCATTATTTGTTTTGGTTGTTTAAAAAAACACCAAAAAATGATCCGATTACTCAATTAATCGATCGATTAAGTGCTAGATTAATCGATTACAAAAAGAATCGATAGCTGCAGCCCTAATTGATATATCATTGTTTTGTCGATATTGCACACCCCTATGACGCATTCATTTCGAAAGTACCTCGACAAGCATATGAAACTCTTTCGTCCCTAAAAAACAAGGAAGATATCTATAAATGAAAGATCTCCCATCCCTATAGCTATCCTACACATAGCATTGTAATAACTCCTGCCACATTTGAGCCGCTCTCTGCAAAAACGTCCACTCGCCAAAACAGCAGGAGAACATCCGACAGACCGAGCGCCTGATCTGCCATGTCCCGAAACAGATTCTCCGGGCCGCCACAGAAACACTGTGCTTCTCAACAGTAGTGGAGTCAATCTTCATTTATACAGCGCTTTTAACAATATGGACTGTTTCAAAGCCGCTTTACAGTGATCTAGGAGATTACAGTAACAGATTGTTTGGCTTTACAGCAGCTCTAGAATAAAGTTACTGTCCAGCTAAAGTTAGCTTTGATCGATTCACTTCCGTTGCAACGATCATTAGTTATTAACTTAGGGTCCGCCGTTCCCTATAATATAGACTTTTGCACGACAACAGTGTCTGGCGGCTCGAGAACGCAAAAATTGAAACAGGTTCCAAGGTGCAAGCGTTGAAGAAGTTTGAAAAACTTTATCATCTCCGCGTAAACTTCAAAAACGCGAGTCTGTGAAAACGCTGACGGCGTGCACGTGCGTATTACGTGTTTAGTCTATAGGCATGCACGTTTGAACTAGGGCTGTGACTTTACGTTCGAAAATCGATTGGACAGTCGATCGGACCAACCAACACAACTTAAAGGGTTAGTTCACCCAAAAATGAAATTAAGTCATTAATTACTCACCCCCATGCTGTACCAACCCCGTAAGACCTTCGTTCGTCTTCGGAACACAAATGAAGATATTTATGATTAAATCTGAGAGGTTGATCACTCCTCCATAGGCTCCCTAAGGGAATGAATCCTGACGGCCCAGAAAGTCAATGAAGAAAATGTTTAAATATTCCATGTCACAACAGTGGCTCAACTATAAGTTTATCAAGCGACGAGAATACTTTTTGTGCGGAAATAAAACAAAAATAACGGCTTTATTCGACTATTCCTTTTCTTCCTTGTAGGCCTGAAACGAGACTTCAAGAGATTTCCACGACGCATGCGCGAGAATTGCGATCTCCTTCAACTACTTCAGTTCAGTTCTCGCGCATGCGTCGTGGAAATCTCTTGAAGTCTCGTTTCAGGCCTACAAGGAAGAAAAGGAATAGTCGAATAAAGCCGTTATTTTTGTTTTATTTCCGCACAAAAAGTATTCTCGTCGCTTGATAAACTTATAGTTGATCCACTGTTGCGACATGGAATATTTAAACATTTTCTTTAATGACTTTTTGGGCCGTCAGGATTCATTCCCTTAGGGAGCCTATGGAGGAGTGATCCAGCTGTCACATTTAATCATAAATATCTTCATTTGTGTTCCGAAGACGAACGAAGCCCTTACGGGGTTGGTACAGTAAGTGTAACTTTTTATGTAACTGTACAAACTGTGCTTTTTATGTAATTTATGTAATAAATGGAACCTTATTGTAAAGTGTTACCGATTAGTTAAACGTACCGTGAGTTCAGTGTTGGAAAGATCAGTTGTTTTAACCATTCATTAAAACGAATCGGTTCAAATGAGTCATTAGTTCGCGAATTGGGCGTGTCATTATCGGACGTGTGCCGGCGGTTGGGACATCCCACAAGATGTGTGTCATCACAGAAAACATTTCATCACTGGATCGTTTTTTTGTTTTGTTTATTTAAAGTGTGGTTTATGTCAGCTGAATGTGCGGAACGCTTTTCAGAGAAGATAAGGCAACGTATTTTAGCACAATTCACACCCAGCGGTAATTCAGGAAAAACAAATCTCCGAATGCTCCACATGAAACTTTAGCCTCCCGACCTTACCATCGTGTCGTTTATTTTGATTAATATGTGCGAGGGAGAGAGAGAGCAAGACAGCGCTTAGTTTTGAGACGGTGAAGCCTACTTTCGCCTTGCTCCGAAGAGAGAGAGCGCGTGACCGGGGCTCTCTCTCTCTCTCTCAGTTTAACATGCGCCCTGTCACAAGCGCAGCGGTTCATCTACATTACCAGAGAGAGACAATTTTACTCACCAATCAAATTAGACTTTGGCGGTACAAAAAATCGCTTTGGACGCCGTGCTATGGTGCTGGATAAAGGACAAAAGGGACAGTTGTGAGTTCTGTAGCCTATACTATGGCTGACTCAGAGCAGGAGCATCGATAAGAGGACTCGTTAACTCGAGGGCATACAATATCGATGGATCGTAAAACTTAGAACTGGTTCTCGAGTGGAACCGGTTTTCAATTCCCATCCCTAGTCACGAGTTGCGTATTTGCACTAAATCCGCGCAGATCTGTCTCACACGAACTTCCCCAGCAAAGTGAGTAAACACAGAAACACGGCAGATTGGCTCGTGATCTGACAGCGTTTCCCGCCAAAGCTCATTTGTACCCGCGTTTGGCGGGTCGAGGGCGTTAATCTCAATCCCTGAATGTTGCGCTCCTGTTTGTCATTGTGCAGAAACTTCACGCCAATAAATCATCAGGAATATTGCTGTGCGTCTCAAGCGCCCTCTTTACGCTCGTCCTAATGCCTGTTAGGTGTCCGTGGATTTGCCTGTATTTGCTGTTGAAAATGGAAACGTCTTTAGATGGAAAATCAATTTTACAATCGATTCAATGAACACTTATGTCTCAAAATTCTAACAGGTTTTTTTAACAAAAGTGACAGCTCTAGTTTGAATATATATGTGTGCAGGCGTGTAGTTTTTCTTTACAAATTTATCTGAAGAAATTACTTGTCTGGCCTTAAAAATTCATAATACAGAATTTTTTGTCACTTCCATGCGCATCCACGTGACCTGGAATCATTTTGACAACGTTGTATCTGTACAGCGGTGAAGGGAAGGAGGTCTTCACAGGGAGAGACTCGTGACACTTCAGGACTTGAAGTGACATTTTCTGCACATTATTCCACATAAAGAGTCAGTGTTGAGCACATATGTCAGAGCTGTACCTGTGTGGTCCGGCTCGCAGGGCTGCTGAGGCAAGAGGACGCAGGTCAGGACCTTCTCTCCGGACTCGGGGTCCACATCCGTCTGGAAGGTGAGCAGGGGTTTCGACTGGTTCTCCGACAGCCAGAGCGCTTTGAGCCGGAGAGTCGTGAGCGTCATGGGCAGGTAGAGCAGCCTTCACACACACACACACACATACACAGTTTCCAAGTTAAATTCACAACTTTGGGTGTAAACTAGCTACTAATGACTGAATTTTCATTTTTGGATTAAGTATATCTTTAACATTTATAATATACCACTGTGGCTTTATGTTTAGCATTTATCCCAGTCCAACTGACTTCCGTTGTGAATGCGTGACCATAAGTTATATGAGTTTTGGTCCCACTTTATATTAAGTGGCGGCTTTTAGTACTATGTACTTACATCGAAAAATAAGTACAATGTACGTATTGTGTTCATGTTGTATTGTAAAACACGTTTGCTGCTATTGAGGTGTGATATGGGTAAGGTTAGGGACAGGTGTGTGCTGGTTTGGGTCGGTTTAAGGGTTTAAAGGGGAAATGAAGCAGTCAATCAAGTTTACATGATTTACAAGATGGATTTCCACTATTATCAACAATTATATGAGAAACATGACAAATGTAAACATATAAAAGAAAAACCGCTATATCTTTCGCTGCCAGGGCGCCGCCATTGTGCAGTATTCTAACATGTGACGTCACGGGGTTGGTTGGCTTTAGTTTAAAGGCTCTGGGCAGTGAATATCCCGACATCAAGCTGTTTACACCACGGTGTTTTGACCGCGGACAACTAACGTTAGGTACAGTCATTATTAGCTAACAGCTGTAAGCATGAACTAGCTAACGCTAACTTAGTGTTTAGCTAACTTAGTGAAGTTTATTAGTACCAGACAAAAAGACGACGTCTAACGTCAGATGTTAACAAACTGCACATGGAAACATTGTTCGCGATGTCCGCCATCATATTCCTGTCTCTTGTCAATGCCATGTAAGTTAGCATGTATTTGTTAAAGGGGAAATGAAAAGTCCAAAGTCCACATCCTTCAGGGAAAGCATTGCCACTTCCAACACGTCTACCTCCCGGCACAGCATGGTAAATGTGCGCGCCATGGTGATGCAGGATTGAGCACGCAATACATCAGCCTCTTGACAGCAGATGGACTCTGACACGGTGGGCATCGCAGGACAACAGCCACACTGACACCAGGTACCGTTGCCAACCCGCTCTTCGCCCCAAACCACTACCGGCTGTTCCACATAACGACGTAACTTACATGGTGTTGACAAGAGAAAGGAATATGATGGCAGACAATGTTTCCATGTGCAGTTTGTTAACTGTTACTTACTTAGTTTGCTAATAAACTTCACTAAGTTAGCTAAACACTAAGTTAGCGTTAGCTAGTTCATGCTTACAGCTGTTAGCTAATAATGACTGTACCTAACGTTAGTTGTCCGCGGTCAAAACACCGTGGTGTAAACAGCTTGATGTCGGGATATTCACTGCCAAGAGCCTTTAAACTAAAGCCAACCAACCCCGTGACGTCACATGTTAGAATACTGCACAATGGCGGCGCCCTGGCGGCAAAATATATAACGTTTTTTCTTTTATATGTTTACATTTGTCATGTTTCTTATATAATTGTTGATAATAGTGGAAATCCATCTTGTAAATCATGTAAGCTTGATTGACTGCTTCATTTCCCTTTAAGGGTTGGTAAAGGTGTAAAGGAAGGGTCAACAGTGTAATACATAAATTAACTCATTGACGCCTAGTCTTCATCAAGCGCCCCGATGAGACGAGTGTGTTCTGACGAACCTGTTTCCCGAGACGTCGAGCACGTGCAGATCCGCGGCCTGCGAGAGCTCAGGAGGGATTCGTGTCAGCCGGTTCTCTCTCACACACAGGACGTTCAGACTGCAACAGCCACCGATCTGAGACACAGCAGAAACAACATGAGCAAAGGCCCTGATAAACCCTGTCACGAGAGAGCACAGCGTTACATCAATAATAATGGTAGCAGGAAAATGACTGAGAAGACAGACAGTAGAGAACCCAATAAAATGAACACAGTAAGGCCTTGTCTACACTAATATGTTTCCGTTTGAAAACGCATCTTTTTCTCTCCGCTTTGGCCTTCTGTCACACCGAGACGGCGTTTTTATTAATGAAAAATGAATGGAAGCTTTTTGAAAACGCTTTCCAAAGTGGATACATTTAAAAACGCTGTTCTCGTGTTGTATATGGACCGTGAAACCGGAGGTATTTAAAAACAATGACGTAAGTTTAGTCATGTGACGCACATTGAACCCATAGATATTCATGTTTATACCGGTATTGTGCCTGTTATGTGCTGTTCACTTTCACACTGTTGCTAAAATATGTAACTTCACACACTCTTCATATCACAGTCCTGCAAAAGATGACAGAAAATTCACTCACATGAGAACAGTTTTAGATCAAACATATAATGGTGTGTGTGTGAGACCTAGACGCTTCAGTGAATTATTTTGCTAAATAAAATGATCCTGCCAGAAGAATTGCACAATAACTTCAGTCTGTATCATCTCAGTGAGCTTTTACCGTTTTCAGATGTTTTTAAACGTTTCTCATCCACTCTGAAACGCCTGAAAACGCTAGTGTGGACGGAGAGCGTTTTTAAACGGAAACGCCGTTTTCAAATGTATCCGGATTAATGCAGACGAAGCCTAAGGGTAGCATTTCACGACAACGACGTGCTTAAAACTTGAGTTGTTTTTCCTATGAGTTTTACGCGCACAGACGACACCATCATCAAAACGATCCCCGATCACACGGATCCGCGAAAACAACTAAAAGCGCTGTATTCTGCTGCCAGGCCAGTAGATGGCGATGAAACCCTGTAGACTGAACACATGATACGCATGTGCATGACGTCATCGTCTTCAGAGATTCCTGTTTTTTGTTGTTTACATGGAGACCGTTTTCAAAAACTTGCACTTTGAAACCCGTTTTCATGTAAATGAACGGCCAAAACGCATAAAAGATTTTACGTTTATTAGCAGCGATCTCAACGAGAGTTAATGTGCAGCTAAAAGACGATGAAAGATTTTGAATGGAAACAATGGATTCCTATGGAGAGATTCAAACACATGCCGATGAAGTGTTTCTTTTTCTTTGTCGATTGGCAAAGTTTTTCTTCGTCGGCCCGTGAAACTTTCCAGAAAATAAGGTTTGGGCCTTGATGTTTGATGGTACTGACACACTGAAAATGGCACTGAAGATTAAGGCCCATTTAAGAACGATAACTATATTAGCGTCCACACCAATGCACAATATCGTTCTGTTTATTATAAGCATGAACAGCAGTTTTGTTGTCCGCAGCTTTAAACGCTCGAGCTCTTTAAAGTAGGATGGATTCTGATTGGCTGTCAATGTTTTTATTGTTCATCAGCTGGAAAAAATCCTTGTGAAAGTGATTCCAGTGATATTGTTCCTCTGTGTCGTTATTGTTAAAGCTGTGGTGTGGAATCGGCTATTCTTTTAAAGCAGCACTCAGTAGGAATTCTGTTTTTGTCAAACGGCGACCCCTAGAGTCGCTGTGGAGTACTTGTACTGTCGTGAATAGCACTCACGCAGAGATGGCTCGCACTCACGGCCGGATCCCCTCCCCCTGTACACCGGTACCTGTTCAGTAGGATGGACGCTGTAACGAGTGGAAATAAGGTATGGCCCCTTTAAGAGCTGCGCGCGCCCAACACCACATGTATACGGCGTCGGGTTATTTCTGTTTGATGCTCATTTTATCAGAATTTTATCAGATCTGTTTTTTTGCCGTAAAGCAATTCGTTACCTCGCGAGACCTGATATCACACGATACTTCCTAACACTGAGGCCGGCGGCCCGCCGGCCCAAAGTTGCAAGGGTGGTTTTGCGGCTCACAGGCACCAGGGGGGTGCGAGACGACCACCATTCAACACGAAATCAGTAATATAAACATTACAATGACTCCAAAGCTGTTCGGTTAAGGTAAAAAAGTTACTTAGTTCATCTTTAAATTCAGAATGATCTTTTAAAACGTTATCGTTTTCATCCTTGGTGTGAACGGGCCTTTATGCTAACATTGGAGCACAATGGTCAATAATACTTATTTATTATTAAAGTCTCCCTGTAGTCAATAATTTCATCCCTAAACTGATCTTTGATCACCAAAATTACATATTTTTGGGGAAAAAAAATTATTCATGCCTTAAAATATCTTGAATGTAACTCGACACCCTCGCCTCATTTAGTATGCGCGGTTCTATGAATATGCAAATGAGCCCCGCCTCCACTCACTCACTCAGCTCAGAGATCCACTGGTTGCCGATCACACGATGATCTGATTGGTTACAAGCTCGTTTGTGACGTCAGAAACACCAGCGATTTCAAACCGTGTTTTTGAGACTGTCTTTGGTTCACTGCAGTTTTAAGCAGGAAATACTCAGCAATGCTGTCGACTTATGAACTTACACACGGTGTGTCTTAAAGCGTATTAAAAACACCATATAGACACATAAACAACATTAAAAGCTTGAGTTTCACCACAGGGGGACTTTAACAATAGCTGGAATTAACATTTTACTTCATGCTGGCATTTTAGAGGCATAACTACTAATGAAATGGTATTAAACTGATCCCAGATAACAAAATCACTTTATATTTTAACTGCACGATTAATCATATTTTAATTCTGATCACAATCATTCCTGCTTCTCTCGATTAAGCAATCATCTGCAAAAATGTCCAGCTAGTTTTGAGCTCAAATAAACCTTGTGTAATGAGTTTTCTAATTCTGAAGAAATGAAAAAATAAAATTCCAAATGAGAACAATAGTGATTAATAATCTGATATAGCTTGAAGATGAAATAATATGAGATGACGACATTTTGCTGGCTTTTGTGCCTGAACCGTTGTGTGAGGTCAGAGAGGTCACAGCTGAGCAAACGCTCTCAGAGAACAAGCTACCTCATTCATACAAAGCCATTGTTTAAACAAGACAATAACATTCCTCAAATCTCGTTCAGATTCCACCATGAAAAACCCTTTCAGTATAAGAAATGAGGGTTTCTCAAGAACATACGACACTTGAGGACCGTTGAAGAAGACACAAGAGGCAGAACAGTAACACAAAGAGCCGTGTGTTTGTCCATCCTGAGACATGCCACAATAACACACAGTACTACAGTTTGTACAAGCAGCCAAAGTCATGTGACTGGAGTCATGTGACGTGTGATGGCATGTTGCCCCAGGACAGTATGCTAATAACGCTGACTGACCTGAGGTGTGGTGTCACTGAACTGGATTAGGCCCTGAAACTGGATTTGCTGGTTAGGAGGTGTAAGGATTACCTGTCATTAGACCAATGAAAGCAGCAGGGTCACGATCGGATGAGTCGACATGTAAACCAAAGCACTCGTGACACACACACTCACACACCAGAGGGAGATTTACTGGAGTCAACACACGCATGTGCTATTGCTCCAAGCAAGAGGCGAAACAAAGAGCTGAGAGAGTCTTAAAGAGGACATACTATGCTATTTTTTATTTTGTTTTAGAGGTCTCCTCCAATATTTTTACATGTATGTATGCATATATATATATATACAAACTCACCTAAAGGATTATTAGGAACACCATACTAATACTGTGTTTGACCCCCTTTCGCCTTCAGAACTGCCTTAATTCTACGTGGCATTGATTCAACAAGGTGCTGAAAGCATTCTTTAGAAATGTTGGCCCATATTGATAGGATAGCATCTTGCAGTTGATGGAGATTTGTGGGATGCACATCCAGGGCACGAAGCTCCCGTTCCACCACATCCCAAAGATGCTCTATTGGGTTGAGATTTGGTGACTGTGGGGGCCATTTTAGTACAGTGAACTCATTGTCATGTTCAAGAAACCAATTTGAAATGATTCGAGCTTTGTGACATGGTGCATTATCCTGCTGGAAGTAGCCATCAGAGGATGGGTACATGGTGGCCATAAAGGGATGGAAATGGTCAGAAACAATGCTCAGGTAGGCCGTGGCATTTAAACGATGCCCAATTGGCACTAAGGGGCCTAAAGTGTGCCAAGAAAACATCCCCCACACCATTACACCACCACCACCAGCCTGCACAGTGGTAACAAGGCATGATGGATCCATGTTCTCATTCTGTTTACGCCAAATTCTGACTCTACCATCTGAATGTCTCAACAGAAATCGAGACTCATCAGACTAGGCAACATTTTTCCAGTCTTCAACTGTCCAATTTTTTTGAGCTCTTGCAAATTGTAGCCTCTTTTTCCTATTTGTAGTGGAGATGAGTGGTACCCGGTGGGGTCTTCTGCTGTTGTAGCCCATCCGCCTCAAGGTTGTGCGTGTTGTGGCTTCACAAATGCTTTGCTGCATACCTCGGTTGTAACGAGTGGTTATTTCAGTCAAAGTTGCTCTTCTATCCGCTTGAATCAGTCGACCCATTCTCCTCTGACCTCTAGCATCAACAAGGCATTTTCGCCCACAGGACTGCCGCATACTGGATGTTTTTCCCTTTTCACACCATTCTTTGTAAACCCTAGAAATGGTTGTGCGTGAAAATCCCAGTAACTGAGCAGATTGTGAAATACTCAGACCGGCCCGTCTGGCACCAACAACCATGCCACGCTCAAAATTGCTTAAATCACCTTTCTTTCCCATTCTGACATTCAGTTTGGAGTTCAGGAGATTGTCTTGACCAGGACCACACCCCTAAATGCATTGAAGCAACTGCCATGTGATTGGTTGATTAGATAATTGCATTAATGAGAAATTGAACAGGTGTTCCTAATAATCCTTTAGGTGAATATATATATATATATACACACACACACACACACACACACACACACACACACACACACCATTCAAAAGTTTTGGATCAGTAAGATGTTTTTAAAAGAAGTCTCTTAAGCTCACCAAGGCTGCATTCATTTGATTAATCAAACAATCCGGGGAAAAAATTGCACATAACCGTTTTTAACACTGATAATAATCGTAACAATGGAGAATATGGGGAAATAATCAACCTGTTCTAGTAGAGCCCCAAAATATCAAGACTTTGAAAAAGGGCAGAATATGGCCTCTAATAATAAACCACCACAAACCTATTAACTAATAAAATATTACAGCACTGTGAAATCAATCAATCAAAATAAATTTCAAACAGGTGATGGATACTATTTTCGAAATGTAAAGAAGCATGTGATACTAGATATTGTATCTGACATGCACCTCATTTCTTATCACAGTTGTATTATAACACCATAATGATCTAACCTTAAAGGGGTAGTTCACCCAAAAATGAAAATTAAGTCATTAATTACTCACCCCCATGCTGTAGCAACCCCGTAAGACCTTCGTTCGTCTTCGGAACACAAATGAAGATATTTATGATTAAATCTGAGAGGTTGATCACTCCTCCATAGGCTCCCTAAGGGAATGAATCCTGACGGCCCAGAAAGTCATTAAAGAAAATGTTTAAATATTCCATGTCGCAACAGTGGCTCAACTATAAGTTTATCAAGCGACGAGAATACTTTTTGTGCGAAAAAAAACAAACAAAAATAACGGCTTTATTCGACTATTCCTTTTCTTCCTTGTAGGCCTGAAACGAGACTTCAAGAGATTTCCACGACGCATGCGTGAGAATTGCGATCTCCTTCAACTACTTCAGTTCAGTTCTCACGCGTGCGTCGTGGAAATCTCTTGAAGTCTCGTTTCAGGCCTACAAGGAAGAAAAGGAATAGTCGAATAAAGCCGTTATTTTTGTTTGTTTTTTTTCGCACAAAAAGTATTCTCGTCGCTTGATAAACTTATAGTTGAGCCACTGTTGCGACATGGAATATTTAAACATTTTCTTTAATGACTTTCTGGGCCGTCAGGATTCATTCCCTTAGGGAGCCTATGGAGGAGTGATCCAGCTGTCACATTTAATCAAAAATATCTTCATTTGTGTTCCGAAGACGAACGAAGGTCTTACGGGGTTGGTACAGCATGGGGGTGAGTAATTAATGACTTAATTTTCATTTTTGGGTGAACTAACCCTTTAAAGGTTTCTGGTCATTCATGTATAACTAACAAAAAGAGCCTTGTTCAAATCACACTACAAAAAAAATACAAATTCAGGTCAAGATTCTGGGAAAAAACATCAAGGCCTTGTTCTAGTCATAAACAACAAAGTCCTTCAGTGAAGGTAGCCATTAAAAAGAAGCACATTTTAACCCAATGTAGGAGTACTTCAGCATTTCAGTTCAGAAATACCGGCAGGACGACCTTGAGCCGACACAAAAGACAAACTCTTATTCCACTCACTTTTAAAACATCTTGTTATAAACGTTAAAAATAATTAGCAAACGGTATGCAATAAAAACATAACTTCCATTCTTGATACTGTTAAAAATTTGGTGAACATTGTTAGACCCGTTTGCAAAGTGAAGTCTAAATATATAGTGTATGAGTCCCTGTTTAAGTCGGGAGATCGTAATTAGGGTGTGATGAGCATTAAAGTGACTTAGGTTAAAATAAAATGCACAGGTTGGGGCAATTTGAAGCTTTTAACACTAGCACAATGAAATGAAGGATAGTGTTACGTCCAAGGACGTATTCATTGTGTGTCTGTTACATACGAGGAGTGTTATGTGCATGTGTATTTTTCTTCTCTCTCTCTTTCTCGTTTCTTGTGTGTCTTTAATAGGATTAAGGGCTACCACCTGTGCTCGTTAACCCGTGAGTGCTGTCCGCGCACTGATTGGTGCGTGTCCTGAGGAGTCTAAGGCCCTGTCCCAAATGGAACCCTAAGCACTCGCGGTCTTCCTCTGAGTCCGCACACACAAAAGTGCGCATCAAGGGCGCAAATCGACCACACGGGGCGCTCGCGAGCACCCTTCTGAGATCTAAAAATGACAAATGGGACACACTATGGTCTCACGGACTTAACGGACACGGACACGCGCACGCGGCAGCCATTGTAAGTCCACAAGACCGAAAGTGCATATGAAGTGTGCCATTTGGGACCGGGCCTCATAAAGCAGCAGAGAGAGCACTGAGGAAGGAGAGAGACATCGCAGCGTTTGGGGTTGTTCCGCTCTCCAAGCCCAGACAAGTGAGCGCTGGTCGCGCTCTTTGGTGTGTGTGTGGTCACAATGTGTGTCCTAACGTGACTCTTGAAAATATTTTTCTTTTCATCTATGATCAGTTTGTGGGTAATGTAGGGTGGAGGATACCCATAACTTTTCTCCTGTTTAATGGTTAGTTAGGGAGTGAGGGAAGTTATCTGTTGTTTTGTTTTGATTTCTGTCTTGTATAGGTAAGGTAATGTCATTCCCCGTTTAGGTAGAGGTTATTTTGTCTTCTTTTGAATTGGGCCCTCCTCTAGAGGTAATACTTTTGTTTTGGATTTATTTGTAATGTGTTATTTTACTTTATATTATTAATTTGTTTTCTAGCTTTGGCTAGGGTACAGAAATAAAAGGCAGACATGCCATTTCAAAGTGAACTTTGTTTGATTATTTGGTGAATCTGGGACTGGAGAGCTGGAGATCCTCAAAGTCTCTCCACTGTTTGTTCGTCGTTCCCTATTTTACCCCTAGACAAAAGGGGGAGACGTAACAATAGGGAAAACATTTAGTGTATTTTATCATTCATTTAGTTTATTTATCATTGTATTTTAAACGTGTGTAGTTTATCATTCTTGTGCTGGCTCAGAGAATGATGGGAAATGTAGTTATGTCACCTAAACCTACTGGGCAGCGTTGGGAAAGTTCACTTTCTACATGAACAAAGTTCAGTTCACAAATTTTAAAATGAACTGGTTCAGTTCATACTTAAAAATTGTTAACTAAGTTCACAGTTCCACAAATTAACTAGTTCACAGTTCTTTTTTCCCATATGTTTCTGCGAGCTATTATTTTTCAAAATTATTGCCACAGCCCATATAGAACCACAGACAGCAATTATATTATCGGTTTTAACACTGAAGCTATGCGTCAGATTTCATATTCATATCCAATTTTGAATCCTTATCCAACCAGGGTTTACATTAGCATTGAGGGGAAAGCATTTCCCCATTGTTGCTGTCCATTCAGTCCACACCAGTAGCAGCTGCAGCTTTCACCCCTACAGTATATTCTCAAAAGCATGAGGAAAATGTGCTGCTTGAATGGTCTTTTTTAATGAGGAATTATTAAAAAGAAAAACAGGACAGTAGTCCTTAAGGGGCAAATGTTTTTCAATTGTAATAATTTTCCATTTCAGTACATACTAAAAAGGATGCTGCTGTCGCCTCCATGTTGGTTTTTGTTTTGATGACGCATGCGGCGGTGTGACACTGGTGGCTGGTGTTGCCAGATTGGGCGTTTTTTCCGCTACATATTAAGGCCTGTTTACGGTGTTTTAGCCGGTTTTCGCCTGGAAGGCTCTATAGAAATCTGGCACCCTATTTAACGAAGTTAAACTGAGAGAGTGTGCCGTTCACAGACACCGGAATGAACGAGTTCACAGTAACGCAGTAATACAGTACGTTCAGTTCACGTTCGCCCAAAATATGAACGAGTTCATGAACTATCGTTCGATGAACGCGTTAAGGCACAACACTGCTACTGGGTTTTCATGAATAAGGCCCATTGACTGGGATGACATACCTCTTTCGGTAAAGATGTTAGTCGATTCCTATCACAGTTGAAGTTGGACAGTTTCTTTAGTTTTCCAATACTTCTTGGCAAATTCTGAGAGACAAAAAAAAAACAGACATTCAGAAATGACTTCACATCTACTGCCAGGGGGAAATGCCTACACTGCAGAAAATGCTTTTCTTACCAAGTATTTTGTCTTATTTCCAGTCCAAATATATACAAATTCCTAAATCAAGATGCATTTACTAGATTACTGAAATACCATAAGATATTGTGTCTTGTTTTCGGGGGAAAATAAATCAAAATGAACCGAGTTGTTGCTTAAAAAAGCAAAATTATCTGTCAATGACGTTAGAAAAACCTTAATCTTAATTCAAACAGAAATAAGATTATGTTTCTTACCCCATTGGCAGATAATTGTGCTTGTTTTAAGCAAAAAGTCCCCCCCCCCCCCCCCCCCCCCCCCACACACACACAGAAAACAAGACATAATATCTTATGGGATTTCACTAATCTAGTAAATGCATCTTGATTTAGGAATTTGTATATATTTGGACTGGAAACAAGACAAAAATACTAAGTAAGAAACGCATTTTTTGCAGTGTATGATTAACATTCAACAATAATTAACTCTGCATATCAAAGTTCTTCCCACCGTTTAAAATATTCACTTTAACTCCATTAATTTTCAATGGGACAGGCGTGCCAAGCTTGTTCACCAGAATCCTTATGAATCTTTTCATTCCTGCTGCTTGTCATTAATAATTCAGAGTTTATATTCATAACCAATAGAACGGCATTTGGCTTTTATCTGATCTAAATCAACAGAGGAAAATAAGACGGGCTATTTACGGTTGCTGATTTTACTCATTTTATTGTCAACGAGACATGATTCGAAAATGCTTATGGCTTAATACTGACATCAATATCTGAGGACCAAATGGAGTACACAACTTATTAATAAAGCATGCTATGTACAGACAAGCTAAAATGGCACATTGAGGGTTTTTCTCCCAGAGGAAACTCTAAAAACCGCTTGATTGTGACTGTGATATTGCCTGTATTTACAGTAGTCAACATTTGAAGTGGATCAAAAAGGTTAAAGACGAGAACGGGTGTTGTTCAAAATTCATGTATAACTTTGATGAAAGGTTTTGATCCACTTCAAATGTTGACTACTGTAGTTTACATCAATAAGGTGTAGCAAGGCTATACTGAATTTGGTCTTTTGGTTTTGCCGTCTTAATGCATTAAGCCACGCTAATCACTTATTTCTAAAGGAGGAAAACGCATAACGTGAAACTTTGAAATATTGCGTTCCTATTCTGGGCTCTTAACATGAAGCTATTAATATTAAGCCATTTCTTTATGATGTTTTCCTGAGGTGAAAAGAGCAGCGTGTTGCAGTACAGAGGATGAGGAGGGCTGAATAAAGTATGCGCGTGTAATGCATTATTAAGTAATTAAGTACTGTAATTCAATTACACCTTTCCCTTGAAAAGTAAATTAAGGGATTACTCTTAATTTTCTGTCATTTAATTACAGTTACTTCTGATGTAACTGCATTAAAAACTGTATAGACTATTGGATCATTCTCTATAAAACAATAATGGATTTAACTTCAAACTTTAACATCTAATAAATGTAAGCTTCTCCCTTTAAATACTTTGGTCAGTTAAAGAATAATTATTTATTTGAACTAATTAAAAGAGCATTTTCATGTCTATCCTTGTATTGTTCAACTGGTCGAGGTTCATGATATGAGATTTTTTTATATGAGATTTTAAAAAGTACTTAGTAATAATTCAGTACTTTTCAGAGAGTGTAATTAATACAGTGATGTAATTATTCTGTTGAAGATGTAATTAGTAGCTAGTAATAATTACGGTACTTTACCAAGAGCAACGTACCCAACACTGGAAATATTAAAGCGGTACCTCATTTATACCCATGAACCTTTTCTTTACAAAAACGTTTCTCGTTTCCATTTACTTCTTTTTCAGTAGAAAAACCAAATGACCAAAAGGTACAAGGACCCGTGGAAGCTTGTTTCCGCCACAGAATAAACATTTTAAACGATAATTGCAACTTTTTATCTCACAATTGTGAGTTATAAGGTCAGAATTGTGTGATACAAACTCACAATTGCGAGTTATAAGGACCAATGCTAAGGAAATAAAGACTTGACTTCTGACTTTATAACATGCAATGTATATCACTCAGCTCTGAGATAAAAAATCTGAATGTGAAATAAAAAGTCACAATTACCAATTTAATATTTTGTTCTGTGGCGGAAAATATACATATAAAGTAAGTGTAAAAAAAGAAAATTAATAAAAATAAACGCAAAATATTAGAGGAGTAAAACTTAACACATTAATCTGACTGACTTTTTTATTACTCTGATTTCCCTCGTTAACTGCTCAGATTGCAGAAGACGACTTTTGTCCTCAGAATTGCGACTTTATATCTCACAATTCTGACTTTATAACTCGCAATAGCGACTTTATATCACGCAATTCTGAGATAAAAAGTCGCAATTACCTTTTTTTTTTTTTATTCTGTAGCGGAAACAAGCTTCCGTAAGGACCCTACATAAATTAAAATTAAAATTAATTTAAAAAAAAAAAAAAAAATTAAGTTGAATTAAATTAAAATAAAATTGAATTAAAATAAACTTAAATATTAGAGGAGTAATAGGAGATGGGGTCGGGAGCGTAACTCACCACCAGCTGGTTTTCCGTCAGCACCAGTTCTGTCAGGCTTTCACAGTTACCGATGCTCTCCGGCAGCTGAAGCAAACGGTTCTGATCTGCTTTCAAAATCGAGAGCCGTCTTAATTTTCCTAAGGGAAAACATATTTCACAGTATGAATACTGCTTAAAAAATCAATCATCACACATTACTAATGTATGGAAGCTGGAGCGAGTGCATGTGAACTGGAGCGAGTGCCGATGTGTGTGTGTGAACTGGAGCGAGTGCAGATGTGTGTGTGAACTGGAGCGAGTGCAGATGTGTGTGTGAACTGATGTGAGTGTGTGAGCTGAGATGTGTGTGAGAACTGGAGTGAGTGCAGATGTGTGTGTGAACTGATATGAGTGTGTGAGCTGAGATGTGTGTGAGAACTGGAGTGAGTGCAGATGTGTGTGTGAACTGGAGCGAGTGCAGATGTGTGTGTGAACTGGAGCGAGTGCAGATATGTGTGTGAACTGATGTGAGTGTGTGAGCTGAGATGTGTGTGAGACTTGGAGTGAGTGCAGATGTGTGTGTGAACTGATATGAGTGTGTGAGCTGAGATGTGTGTGAGAACTGGAGTGAGTGCAGATGTGTGTGTGAACTGGAGCGAGTGCAGATGTGTGTGTGAACTGGAGCGAGTGCAGATATGTGTGTGAACTGATGTGAGTGTGTGAACTGAGATGTGTGTGAGAACTGGAGTGAGTGCAGATGTGTGTGTGAACTGATATGAGTGTGTGAGCTGAGATGTGTGTGAGAACTGGAGTGAGTGCAGATGTGTGTGTGAACTGGAGCGAGTGCAGATGTGTGTGTGAACTGGAGCGAGTGCAGATGTGTGTGTGAACTGATATGAGTGTGTGAGCTGAGATGAGTGTGTGAGCTAAGATGTGTGTGAGAATTGGAGCGAGTGCAGATATGTGTGTGAGCTGGAGTGAGTGCAGATGTGTGTGTGAGCTGATATGAGTGTGTGAGCTGAGATGAGTGTGTGAGCTAAGATGTGTGTGAGAATTGGAGCGAGTGCAGATATGTGTGTGAGCTGGAGCGAGTGCAGATGTGTGTGTGAGCTGATATGAGTGTGTGAGCTGAGATGTGTGTGAGAACTGGAGTGAGTGCAGATGTGTGTGTGAACTGGAGCGAGTGCAGATGTGTGTGTGAACTGGAGCGAGTGCAGATGTGTGTGTGAACTGATATGAGTGTGTGAGCTGAGATGAGTGTGTGAGCTAAGATGTGTGTGAGAATTGGAGCGAGTGCAGATGTGTGTGTGAGCTGAGATGTGTGTGTGAACTGGAGCGAGTGCAGATGTGTGTGTGAACTGATATGAGTGTGTGAGCTGAGATGAGTATGTGAGCTAAGATGTGTGTGTGTGAACTGGAGCGAGTGCAGATGTGTGTGTGAACTGATATGAGGGTGTGAGCTGAGATGAGTATGTGAGCTAAGATGTGTGTGTGTGAACTGGAGCGAGTGCAGATATGTGTGTGAGCTGATATGAGTGTGTGAGCTAAGATGTGTGTGTGAACTGGAGCGAGTGCAGATATGTGTGTGAGCTGGAGTGAGTGCAGATGTGTGTGTGAACTGATATGAGGGTGTGAGCTGAGATGAGTGTGTGAGCTAAGATGTGTGTGTGTGAACTGGAGCGAGTGCAGATATGTGTGTGAGCTGGAGTGACTGCAGATGTGTGTGAGAACGGGAGCGAGTGCAGATGTGTGTGTGAACTGATATGAGTGTGTGAGCTGAGATGTGTGTGAGAACGGGAGCGAGTGCAGATGTGTGTGTGAACTGATATGAGTGTGTGAGCTAAGATGTGTGTGAGAACGGGAGCGAGTGCAGATGTGTGTGTGAGCTGAGATGAGTGTGTGAGCTGAGATGTGTGTGTGAACTGGAGCGAGTGCAAATGTGTGTGTGAGCTGAGATGTGTGTGTGTGATGTGTGTGCGTGAGCTGAGATGTGTGTGTGTGTGTGTGTGTGTGCTGAGATGTGTGTGTGTGTGTGTGTGTGCGCGTGTGTGTGTGTGTGTGTGTGTGTGCTGAGATGTGTGTGTGTGTGTGTGTGTGTGTGTGTGTGTGTGTGTGTGTGTGTGTGTGTGTGTGTGTGCGCGCGTGCGTGTGTGTGTGTGTGTATGTGTGTGTGTGTGTGTGTGTGTGTGTGCGCGCGTGCGTGTGTGTGTGTGTGTGTGTGTGTGTTGAGATGTGTGTGTGTGTGTGTGTGTGTGTGTGCGCGCGTGCGTGTGTGCGCGCGTGCGTGCGTGTGTGCGTGTGTGTGTGTGTGTGTGTGTGTGTGTGTGTGTGTGTGAGCTGACCGAGGCCCTCCGGCAGCAGGTCGATGAGGTTCTGGGACACCAGCAGATCCGTCAGGCAGAGCAGATTCCCCATCTCATCCGGGAGATGCTCCAACTTATTCTCAGATACATCCAGACACGTAAGGCTTCTCATACTACCCAGCTCCTGAGGCAGAGAACACACACACACACACGTAAAGACATGTACACACATGTAAACACACATGCAACCACACAAAAAAGCCTCTAGGATCCTGAGGAAGTCGAGTATCTTGTTTTTAATGAATCGAGAAGAACTCAAATCAAGTGTATATGAAGGAGCAGAGCTGACATTGCTTCAGACATACGTTTCGAAAATTAATGCAAACAAACTTTTGAAAACACTTTCTATGGAGTCCATGCTTATAATTATAAGTAGTATAACTATTCTATAAATGTATTTTTAAAGCCTCATTAAGAACTATACTGCATTATAAGAACAGTTATAGTTACATTTATATTATTTTTATAATTAGTGACTTATAAATCAGTGTATAGGATTATGAGCATGCACATTGAAAAGGCAAATGCATGACTTATAAATAATAATTAGTCAGTCTTATGATTAATGTGTTTATAAAGATGCAGCCTGCATTGCTATAATGCAATTATATTATAGGTACAATGAGTTTTTAGTAATTCAGATTTATTTCTGTCAAATAAGTGAATATGTTGTTATTAACAGTCGTGCTGTGTTCTTATAAATACTTATTGTGAGTAATAATACAGTTACTAACTCTATAAATGCAGCATTGCTGGCTTTAAGTGAAAACATAGGATGCAATTCCTGAAGCATGTGCTTATTACACATTTTAAGTTGTTTATTTGTAAATGTAACTAATGAACAAAATGTCTGTAATAAAATAATGAAATAAAAAAACAAATCATTAATACAAAGTTGAAAAAAATATCAATTTTAATGTTACATAATAGCAAAACACTGCAATAATATTTTTTTTTAAGTATAATTTCAAATTGCTATAAGCAATGCCATGCATATGGAGATATAGATTTGAACAAATCATAATTACCATTCATGACCTCTAATGTAAACATTAGCCATTAAAGACATAATTGGTACAGCAAACAAGTGTCTCTGTAACTATTTTATATGTGATCATTTTATTAATCAGTGCATGATGGATTATGAGCATGCACATTGAAAATGCAAATGCATGACTTATAATTGTGAAAAATAATATAAATGTAACTAACTGTTCTTATAATGCAGTAAAGGTCTTTATAAATAGATTTAGCAATAATTCATTATAAGCATGCAGTTCATAGAAAGTGTTCCCAAACTAGTTTTTGAAGATGCCATGAAGGTTTGAGGATTACTGTACCGCTGGTATCTCAGACAGCTGGTTCCCGTCCAGCCACAGGTCCTTCAGGCTGACCAGACAGCCTATCGTCTCCGGCTGCAAGACAACACGTTTGAGTTCAGATGAGCAACACCAGCACACACACACTGATGTCCCCAGCACACACACACTGATGTCCCCAGCACACACACACTGATGTCCCCAGCACACACACACTGATGTCCCCAGCACACACACACTGATGTCCCCAGCACACACACACTGATGTCCCCAGCACACACACACTGATGTCCCCAGCACACACACACTGATGTCCCCAGCACACACACACTGATGTCCCCAGCACACACACACTGATGTCCCCAGCACACACACACTGATGTCCCCAGCACACACACACTGATGTCCCCAGCACACACACACTGATGTCCCCAGCACACACACACTGATGTCCCCAGCACACACACACTGATGTCCCCAGCACACACACACTGATGTCCCCAGCACACACACACTGATGTCCCCAGCACACACACACTGATGTCCCCAGCACACACACACTGATGTCCCCAGCACACACACACTGATGTCCCCAGCACACACACACACACTGATGTCCCCAGCACACACACACTGATGTCCCCAGCACACACACACACACTGATGTCCCCAGCACACACACACTGATGTCCCCAGCACACACACACTGATGTCCCCAGCACACACACACACTGATGTCCCCAGCACACACACACTGATGTCCCCAGCACACACACACTGATGTCCCCAGCACACACACACTGATGTTCCCAGCACACACACACTGATGTTCCCAGCACACACACACTGATGTCCCCAGCACACACACACTGATGTTCCCAGCACACACACACTGATGTCCCCAGCACACACACACTGATGTCCCCAGCACACACACACTGATGTCCCCAGCACACACACACCGATGTCCCCAGCACACACACACTGATGTCCCCAGCACACACACACACTGATGTCCCCAGCACACACACACTGATGTCCCCAGCACACACACACTGATGTTCCCAGCACACACACACACACTGATGTCCCCAGCACACACACACTGATGTCCCCAGCACACACACACTGATGTCCCCAGCACACACACACTGATGTCCCCAGCACACACACACTGATGTCCCCAGCACACACACACTGATGTCCCCAGCACACACACACTGATGTCCCCAGCACACACACACTGATGTCCCCAGCACACACACACTGATGTCCCCAGCACACACACACTGATGTCCCCAGCACACACACACTGATGTCCCCAGCACACACACACTGATGTCCCCAGCACACACACACTGATGTTCCCAGCACACACACACACTGATGTCCCCAGCACACACACACACTGATGTCCCCAGCACACACACACTGATGTCCCCAGCACACACACACACTGATGTCCCCAGCACACACACACTGATGTTCCTAGCACACACACACTGATGTTCCCAGCACACACACACTGATGTCCCCAGCACACACACACTGATGTCCCCAGCACACACACACACTGATGTCCCCAGCACACACACACACACTGATGTCCCCAGCACACACACACTGATGTCCCCAGCACACACACACACACTGATGTCCCCAGCACACACACACACACTGATGTCCCCAGCACACACACACACACTGATGTCCCCAGCACACACACACACACTGATGTCCCCAGCACACACACACACACTGATGTCCCCAGCACACACACACACACTGATGTCCCCAGCACACACACACACACTGATGTTCCCAGCACACACACACTGATGTCCCCAGCACACACACACACTGATGTCCCCAGCACACACACACTGATGTCCCCAGCACACACACACACTGATGTCCCCAGCACACACACACTGATGTTCCCAGCACACACACACTGATGTTCCCAGCACACACACACACTGATGTCCCCAGCACACACACACACTGATGTCCCCAGCACACACACACTGATGTTCCCAGCACACACACACTGATGTCCCCAGCACACACACACTGATGTCCCCAGCACACACACACTGATGTCCCCAGCACACACACACTGATGTCCCCAGCACACACACACTGATGTCCCCAGCACACACACACTGATGTTCCCAGCACACACACACTGATGTCCCCAGCACACACACACTGATGTCCCCAGCACACACACACTGATGTCCCCAGCACACACACACTGATGTTCCCAGCACACACACACTGATGTTCCCAGCACACACACACTGATGTCCCCAGCACACACACACTGATGTCCCCAGCACACACACACTGATGTTCCCAGCACACACACACTGATGTCCCCAGCACACACACACTGATGTTCCCAGCACACACACACTGATGTCCCCAGCACACACACACACTGATGTCCCCAGCACACACACACTGATGTCCCCAGCACACACACACTGATGTCCCAGCACACACACACTGATGTCCCCAGCACACACACACACTGATGTCCCCAGCACACACACACACTGATGTCCCCAGCACACACACACACTGATGTCCCCAGCACACACACACTGATGTCCCCAGCACACACACACTGATGTCCCCAGCACACACACACTGATGTCCCCAGCACACACACACACTGATGTCCCCAGCACACACACACTGATGTCCCCAGCACACACACACTGATGTTCCCAGCACACACACACACACACTGATGTCCCCAGCACACACACACTGATGTCCCCAGCACACACACACTGATGTCCCCAGCACACACACACTGATGTTCCCAGCACACACACACACTGATGTTCCCAGCACACACACACACTGATGTTCCCAGCACACACACACACTGATGTCCCCAGCACACACACACACACTGATGTTCCCAGCACACACACACACACTGATGTCCCCAGCACACACACACTGATGTTCCCAGCACACACACACACTGATGTCCCCAGCACACACACACACACACACTGATGTTCCCAGCACACACACACACTGATGTCCCCAGCACACACACACACACTGATGTCCCCAGCACACACACACACACTGATGTTCCCAGCACACACACACACTGATGTTCCCAGCACACACACACACTGATGTTTCCAGCACACACACACACACTGATGTTCCCAGCACACACACACACACTGATGTTCCCAGCACACACACAGGGGTCACGCTACAGAAACCAAATCATTACAGGTAATGTGTGGATCTCAAGAGACCAGCCAAAAACATGTTTCACATTGCATAAATTTAGCATGAAGAAAAATATTTTAGGAGCATTTTTATCGGTCACCATGAAATCAAAATGGTCAATTATTTTTTTATGCAATATTTCAGTGTTTATTACAATTGATTTGTCTACGCGCATGATTATTTTGTATGACTTTAAGCATATTTTCTCCAAATGCATATTCTTGTAATGCAAAAAAAAATGAATAAATCAATCAATATATATATAAAAATTAAATAAAATAAAATATAGAATACTCATACATTATGGTAGTTTCACATCATTCATTTATTCCAATCAAGAAAATATAATATAATATAATATATATATATATATATATATATATATATATATATAATAAAATATAATAAAAGCATATTATAATATAAAATATAACAATAAATTAATAATTAATTAAAAAATAAATTAAATATAAAATATTTATACATTTTAGTAGTATTATACATCATTCCTTTATTCCAATTAAATATATATATATATATATATATATATATATATATATATATATATATATATATATATATATATATATAATATTTGATATAAACATAAAATGTAATATACGTATTTTATCATATAAAATATAATAATAAATCAATATTTAATTATTAAATACATCAAATATTAAATATTTATACATTATGGTAGTATTTCACATCATTCCTTTATACATTTTTTTATTTTGAACTCCAGTAATTTTTCGTGTCATGAAATTAAAGTGGCCTCATTCATGAAACACGAGCAGAATAAATTGTGTTAAGCTGTTCGTAAGTCCTTTTGACACAAATTTTCATGAATGTGTTTATATTTTCAAAATGTCAGCTGGCAGTGTTGGGGTTAACGCATTACAAGCACATTATAATCAGATTACTTTTCACAAGTAATTCATGAAGTGTAACATGACTTTTGAAGATGGACTGTAGACTCCAGCTCGGATAAACTGCTTAATGTGAAGTTTGTTTTCCAGTTCACTTAAATTAAATGTCGTTATATTTTTTAAAGCCTAATGAATGTTCACATTGACAGCTTTCAATTATACTGTAATGCTGCATGGCTATAATTAATGGCTAAAATTGAGGGAAAAAATCTATTTCATAAAGACATCAGTAGCTGTAATAGGATCAGTGATATTGGCCTTCTTTCATAATAAAGATGCCATTATACAAATATTTAAAATATAGGCTATTGTCTTTATGTTCTTTCTACACTAATTTTGGGATTAAATGTGAAATTATTACAATATAAAAATATATTAAAAACTTGAATGTTAGGTGTGATTAATCCTAATTAACATCCTCCAGGTCCCACACATTATTTGGTTTAACAGCATCTTTTGCATATTTTTATAAATTCTGGTTTTATTTTGTCTTTTGGACTATATGTAAATTTTATGTCAAATATCTTAGTGAGGACAGTAATAAACAAAACAAAAAAATACAAGCATTTTGTACGATCCCTTTTATTTTGTTAGAATATTTAAGATTTCACTGATTCAGCACGTATGCAAACTTTTGTACACGACTGTGTGTGTGTGTGTGTGTGTGTGTGTGTGTGTGTGTGTGTGTGTGTGTAAGTTTCATATACGTCTTCATGCAAAATAAACTTTATTTTTTCTTTTGACTTTAGGATTAAATGTGACCATCATATTCAGCCCAATAATCCAGAGATGGCGTGACAGCTGACATAATCCAAGCCTTGTGTAGCCAAAGACATTATTATTATTATGATATATTCTATAGTCATTTGAAAGCATGTTGTAAATATCTCAACACTTACCAAATTATACAGTTCATTGCTTCCTACATCCAGTTCTTCAAGTTTCTGAAGCTGAGACAGAGACCTGATTGAAACAAAATGGAGTAAACATTTATTTGCTTTTGACTTATGCGCACACACACACACACACACTGAAACACACACATAGCATTGTGAGGTGTGCACTTACTCTGGTAAATATGTCAGCAAGTTCTCTCTGAGTTCCAGTGATACCAGGTTACAGAGGCTAGATGAAAACAAACATAATTATTAAGTGTATGTATAAATTTAAACTTTAAATATAAAGCCACAAATAGGACGAATGATGCTTTTCATATGTTCATCTCTCTTTAGTGTGTAGTGTTGCTGTTTGATCATGAAAAAGCTCCAGTTATTCTCTATATCAGTGTCAGTGTTCCTGAACTCCTGAAACGCCTCCATTGTAGTCTTGAGTTTCTTCCGGGAACGAACACGTCACAATATTCCTCATTATAATAATTAATGCGCAGAATAAAGGGGCGGGGCCTGGTTGAGTTAGTTAGTAGTGTGTTAAACTGGCGGTTATGGGAAGGGGCGGGACATTTCCCAAACACACTCGAAGCGCTCGACCAATCACAACACACTGATCCAGCCGACCAATCAGAGCACAGTGTGCTATTCAGAAGGAGGGGCTTCATAGAGACAGGAAGTAAACAGAGCGTTACTGACAGACTGGGAAGAGAGGAGCCGCAACAATGGAGAATATGAGGAGAATAATCAACATTCAAGCAGGAAAACCTGTTCTAGTAGAGCCTGAAAACAACATGAAGACTGTAAAAGGCAAAACTGCAACATCCTCTGGTGCTCTTCGCGTGTTGGTCAAAAAAGATTTTTTTTTTTATTTCAATGAAATTAAGGTACTATATTTTAGCTCGATAATGTTTCTTATTAAATATTTCTTAGGGGATTTTATGGTACTAAATTATATTTACGCTGTATTTATAATCCATTTATTCACTTTCTGAGCACAGAATTAAATTTCCAAATTAAACTGTGGTAAATCTTGAACGCTTTAGACCAACAGACTGAAGTTTGATCTCTTTTCAAAGACGACACTTGGCAGATTATTGCTGAAGGGAAAAAAGTTTTCAAAAAGTCAAGTTACAGAATTTCACATTTGTTGTTATCAATAACAATTTTATATGAAATATATATTGTCAAAAACATGTTTTACTTTAAAACTGTGAGAAAATCAAAGCCATAAATCTAAACAAGAACACTAAACAAGTGTCAAAAACTTTCAGCAAGAGTTTGTTTGGCCGCAGTACCACAAGTTTCCACTAGATGAAATTCGTCTCCCATTCATTTCCAATTTTTACTTTGTTTGAATTTTTATTTTATTTTGTATGATTTATAATCTGTTTTCCTCATGGGGACCAAAAAAATGTCCCGAACAAGGATTTCAGATATTGCTATCTTTGGTGGGAAATTTTGTGTAGGGTTTACTGAAACACACACACACAAAACAGCAGAGGTGTAAAGCCCAGGTTCAGAAAGTAAAAGTCCTGCTCAGTATTCTAAATTAGTGTGTGTTAGGAGTGTAAAGGAGTGTGTGTTAGGAGTGTAAAGTAGTGTGTGTTAGGAGTGTAAAGGAGTGTGTGTGTTAGGAGTGTAAAGAAGTGTGTGTTCGGAGTGTAAAGGAGTGTGTTAGGAGTGTAAAGTAGTGCGTGTTAGGAGTGTAAAGTAGTGCATGTTAGGAGTGTAAAGGTGCGTGTTAGGAGTGTAAAGGAGTGCGTTAGGAGTGTAAAGGAGTGTGTTAGGAGTGTAAAGTAGTGCGTGTTAGGAGTGTAAAGGAGTGTGTGTTAGGAGTGTAAAGGAGTGCGTTAGGAGTGTAAAGGAGTGCGTTAGGAGTGTAAAGTAGTGCGTGTTACGAGTGTAATGGAGTGTGTGTTAGGAGTGTAAAGGAGTGTGTGTTAGGAGTGTAAAGGAGTGTGTTAGGAGTGTAAAGGAGTGTGTTAGGAGTGTGTGTTAAAGAGTGTAAAGGAGTGTGTGTTAAGGAGTGTGTGTTAGGAGTGTAAAGTAGTGTGTGTTAGGAGTGTAAAGGAGTGTGTGTGTTAGGAGTGTGAAGAAGTGCATGTTAGGAGTGTAAAGGTGCATGTTAGGAGTGTAAAGGAGTGTGTGTTAGGAGTGTAAAGTAGTGCATGTTAGGAGTGTAAAGGAGTGTGTGTGTTAGGAGTGTAAAGGAGTGTGTTAGGAGTGTAAAGGAGTGTGTGTGTTAGGAGTGTAAAGGAGTGTGTGTGTTAGGAGTGTAAAGGTGCGTGTTAGGAGTGTAAAGGAGTGTGTTAGGAGTGTAAAGTAGTGCGTGTTAGGAGTGTGTTAGGAGTGTAAAGGAGTGTGTGTTAGGAGTGTAAAGTAGTGTGTGTTAGGAGTGTAAAGGAGTGTGTGTGTTAGGAGTGTAAAGAAGTGCATGTTAGGAGTGTAAAGGTGCGTGTTAGGAGTGTAAAGGTGCGTGTGTTAAGGAGTGTCAAGGAGTGTGTGTGTTAGGAGTGTAAAGGAGTGTGTGTTAGGAGTGTAAAGGAGTGTGTGTTAGGAGTGTAAAGGAGTGCTAGTGTTAGGAGTGTAAAGGAGTGCATGTTAAGAGTGTAAAGGAGTGTGTGTGTTAGGAGTGTAAAGGAGTGTGTTAGGAGTGTAAAGGAGTGTGTGTGTTAGGAGTGTAAAGGAGTGTGTGTGTTAGGAGTGTAAAGGTGCGTGTTAGGAGTGTAAAGGAGTGTGTTAGGAGTGTAAAGTAGTGCGTGTTAGGAGTGTGTTAGGAGTGTAAAGTAGTGCATGTTAGGAGTGTAAAGGTGCGTGTTAGGAGTTTAAAGGAGTGTGTTAGGAGTGTAAAGGAGTGTGTTAGGAGTGTAAACGAGTGTGTGTTAGGAGTGTAAAGGAGTGTGTGTTATGAGTGTAAAGGAGTGTGTGTTAAGGAGTGTAAAGGAGTGTGTGTTAGGAGTGTAAAGGAGTGTGTGTGTTAGGAGTGTAAAGAAGTGCGTGTTAGGAGTGTAAAGGAGTGTGTTAGGAGTGTAAAGGAGTGTGTTAGGAGTGTAAAGTAGTGCATGTTAGGAGTGTAATAAAGGTGCGTGTTAGGAGTGTAAAGGAGTGTGTGTTAAGGAGTGTAAAGGAGTGTGTGTGTTAGGAGTGTAAAGGAGTGTGTGTTAGGAGTGTAAAGGAGTGCTTGTGTTAGGAGTGTAAAGGAGTGTGTGTTAGGAGTGTAAAGGAGTGTGTGTTAAGGAGTGTAAAGGAGTGTGTGTTAAGGAGTGTAAAGGAGTGTGTGTTAAGGAGTGTAAAGGAGTGTGTGTTAAGGAGTGTAAAGGAGTGTGTGTTAAGGAGTGTAAAGGAGTGTGTTATATAAGGAGGAGTATTTAGAACTAATGTGTGAAATAAATCAGCGGCTGAGTTCATGGGTGGAATAAACATATGGCAGGACTTGTACTTTCTGACCCCTGAACTATACACCTCTGATGAGCGCCCAGCTTCACATACACACTTTAGTCTTCAAATCACTTGTTGTGCCTTTCTTTGTATCTTAGAGCAAAGCATCCCCAACACAGGCCTGCTTATTCATAATCTTCTGTTCAAAAATAAGATCCACTGGGATCCGGTTCATCTATCAGGGGCGAGGCGTTGAGGGAAGTACACACACACACACACATCCTGAGATGGCAATCTGCTAGTGTGTCGTCAGCGTGACCCACACACAGTCCAGTTGGTTTATTCCAACGCGTCCAGGGGGATTTCTGCCATTTAAAACAATAACTACACCAAATTAAGCACCAGTCAACGGGAGGGCGAGCGGACTTCCCCGTTCAACCCGAACACAAGAGAGAAAACACTCACATTTCTAGAAAAACAACTTTCAGGGTTAAAGGTTTAAATTTTCCAGTGGACTGATCCAAAAACAAATGACAAAAGTAAGAGGGAAGTGTGTCGTTGACCTATTCGGTCGGTCGGCTTGATTTAGAGGACGGGAAACGCTGTTATTTCTCACTGTAACTATACGGAAATTTAATCAACCGGCAGAAGGGACGAGGGTTCAGCTCGCTTTCAGACGTCTGCAGCTCAAGGCTACACACACACACACACACACACACACACTAATCAGGTCTGTCTCCTGAAATGAAAACGGAGAGAATGAAAGAGGATTATTGGTCGAGGCTGTAGCGAATGGGATATTTCAATTCCACAAACCAAAGCCTTTGAAAACCGCAGTAATAATAACTTTCTGCCATCATTGAGATGTCGGCATTGATGCACATCAGTGTTTCTGTCGCCTCTTCGGAGGACGATCGGTTGATACAGTTGTGTGATGTGTGTGTTCACTGAGAGATTAAAGATCATAAGGCAGTATTAAGCACTCTGAGATTGATATCTATACAAATCTGGAGTCGTTCTGCCTCTTCTCTCTCCATAAAGCCAGATTAAACCATCGACAAGAAAAGGAAACCTCTTGTATTCCTCTTTCAGGCATTATCATTGTGAAGCCCATGTTGTTTGGCATTGCAGTAATAAAAATTGGTTTGTTGTTATGGTTATGAGAAATTGTCATGAAAATGACACAATCCGAAAAAAATTCTGATCATTTTCTTTAAGCAAAATATAATGTCTTGTTTCTTTACATTTTGGATGAGATTGTTGTTATCATGGTTATTAAAAACTTGTCATGAAAATGACACTGGCCTGCTACCCAGTTTTATTTATATTTTTTTGTAATCATTATTATTATTTTATACTGTATCATTTCTGAGTTCAGCCTTCGATAATAAATGGACAATAAAAACGAATGACTCTGTTTGTCTTGATTGGGAACGCTACGATTTGGATCACAAATCCAAAAAAAAACATTTGTGTAAAAATATTGTAATTATGCAGTTATTACAGTAATGATTATAACATTTAGAACATAAATCTCAGGCATTTCATTTATTTTAATATAAAACAACACCACCACATTGTCTTCATTTAATATTTTGAATTTAAATTAAGACACACACACACTTTAAATTCACACACACTCTCACCCGCACACTCTCACCCGCACACTCTCACCCGCACACTCTCACCCACACTCTCTCACCCACACTCTCTCACCCACACTCTCTCACCCACACACTCTCACCCACACTCTCTCACCCACACACTCTCACCCACACTCTCACCCGCACACTCTCACCCACACTCTCACCCGCACACTCTCACCCGCACACTCTCACCCACACTCTCTCACCCACACTCTCTCACCCACACTCTCTCACCCACACTCTCTCACCCACACTCTCTCACCCACACTCTCTCACCCACACTCTCACCCACACACTCTCACCCGCACACTCTCACCCACACTCTCTCACCCACACACTCTCTCACCCACACACTCTCTCACCCACACTCTCTCACCCACACTCTCTCACCCACACTCTCTCACCCACACTCTCACCCACACACTCTCACCCACACACTCTCACCCACACACTCTCACCCACACACTCTCACCCACACACTCTCACCCACACACTCTCACCCACACACTCTCACCCACACTCTCTCACCCACACTCTCTCACCCACACTCTCTCACCCACACTCTCTCACCCACACTCTCTCACCCACACTCTCTCACCCACACTCTCTCACCCACACACTCTCACCCACACTCTCTCACCCACACTCTCTCACCCACACTCTCTCACCCACACTCTCTCACCCACACACTCTCACCCACACACTCTCACCCACACTCTCTCACCCACACACTCTCACCCACACACTCTCACCCACACACTCTCACCCACACACTCTCACCAACACACTCTCACCCACACTCTCTCACCCACACTCTCTCACCCACACTCTCTCACCCACACACTCTCACCCACACTCTCTCACCCACACACTCTCACCCACACACTCTCACCCACACTCTCTCACCCACACTCTCTCACCCACACACTCTCACCCACACTCTCTCACCCACACTCTCTCACCCACACTCTCTCACCCACACACTCTCACCCACACACTCTCACCCACACACTCTCACCCACACACTCTCTCA
Organism: Tiaroga cobitis; assembly: GCA_030578255.1. Classification (NCBI taxonomy): domain Eukaryota; kingdom Metazoa; phylum Chordata; class Actinopteri; order Cypriniformes; family Leuciscidae; genus Tiaroga; species Tiaroga cobitis. Next base: position 5,089,992 of record CM060603.1, on the reverse strand, counting down.
CCCACACTCTCTCACCCACACTCTCTCACCCACACTCTCTCACCCACACTCTCTCACCCACACTCTCTCACCCACACTCTCTCACCCACACTCTCTCACCCACACTCTCTCACCCACACACTCTCACCCACACTCTCTCACCCACACACTCTCACCCACACACTCTCACCCACACACTCTCACCCACACTCTCTCACCCACACTCTCTCACCCACACTCTCTCACCCACACTCTCTCACCCACACTCTCTCACCCACACTCTCTCACCCACACTCTCTCACCCACACACTCTCACCCACACACTCTCACCCACACTCTCTCACCCACACACTCTCACCCACACAATCTCACCCACACACTCTCACCCACACTCTCTCACCCACACACTCTCACCCACACACACTCTCACCCACACACTCTCACCCACACACTCTCACCCACACACTCTCACCCACACTCTCTCACCCACACACTCTCACCCACACACTCTCACCCACACACTCTCACCCACACACTCTCTCACCCACACTCTCTCACCCACACTCTCTCACCCACACACTCTCACCCACACTCTCTCACCCACACACTCTCTACACCCACACTCTCTCACCCACACACTCTCACCCACACTCTCTCACCCACACTCTCTCACCCACACTCTCTCACCCACACACTCTCACCCACACTCTCTCACCCACACTCTCTCACCCACACACTCTCACCACACTCTCTCACCCACACTCTCTCACCCACACACTCTCACCCACACACTCTCACCCACACACTCTCACCCACACACTCTCACCCACACTCTCTCACCCACACTCTCTCACCCACACTCTCTCACCCACACTCTCTCACCCACACTCTCTCACCCACACTCTCTCACCCACTCTCTCACCCTCACTCTCTCACCCACACACTCTCACCCACACACTCTCACCCACACTCTCTCACCCACACACTCTCACCCACACTCTCTCACCCACACTCTCTCACCCACACTCTCTCACCCACACACTCTCACCCACACTCTCTCACCCACACTCTCTCACCCACACTCTCTCACCCACCACTCTCACCCACACACTCTCACCCACACTCTCTCACCCACACTCTCTCACCCACACTCTCTCACCCACACTCTCTCACCCACACTCTCTCACCCACACACTCTCACCCCACACTCTCACCCACACACTCTCACCCACACACTCTCACCCACACTCTCTCACCCACACTCTCTCACCCACACTCTCTCACCCACACTCTCTCACCCCCCACTACCCCTCTCTCACCCACACACTCTCACCCACACACTCTCACCCACACTCTCTCACCCACACTCTCTCACCCACACTCTCTCACCCACACACTCTCACCCACACTCTCTCACCCACACTCTCTCACCCACCACACTCTCACCCACACTCTCTCACCCACACTCTCTCACCCACACTCTCTCACCCACACTCTCTCACCCACACTCTCTCACCCACACTCTCTCACCCACACTCTCTCACCCACACTCTCTCACCCACACACTCTCACCCACACACTCTCACCCACACTCTCTCACCCACACTCTCTCACCCACACAATCTCACCCACACACTCTCACCCACACACTCTCACCCACACACTCTCACCCACACACACTCTCACCCACACACTCTCACCCACACACACTCTCACCCACACACTCTCACCCACACTCTCTCACCCACACACTCTCACCCACACACTCTCACCCCACACACTCTCACCCACACACTCTCTCACCCACACTCTCTCACCCACACTCTCTCACCCACACACTCTCACCCACACTCTCTCACCCACACACTCTCACCCACACTCTCTCACCACACTCTCTCACCCACACTCTCTCACCCACACTCTCTCACCCACACTCTCTCACCCACAACACTCTCACCCACACTCTCTCACCCACACTCTCTCACCCACACACTCTCACCCACACTCTCTCACCCACACTCTCTCACCCACACTCTCTCACCCACACACTCTCACCCACACACTCTCACCCACACACTCTCACCACACTCTCTCACCCACACTCTCTCACCCACACTCTCTCACCCACACTCTCTCACCCACACTCTCTCACCCACTCTCTCACCCACACTCTCTCACCCACACACTCTCACCCACACTCTCTCACCCACACTCTCTCACCCACACACTCTCACCCACACTCTCTCACCCACACTCTCTCACCCACACTCTCTCACCCACACACTCTCACCCACACACTCTCACCCACACTCTCTCACCCACACTCTCTCACCCACACTCTCTCACCCACACTCTCTCACCCACACACTCTCACCCACACTCTCTCACCCACACTCTCTCACCCACACTCTCTCACCCACACCTCTCACCCACACTCTCTCACCCACACACTCTCACCCACACACTCTCACCCACACTCTCTCACCCACACTCTCTCACCCACACTCTCTCACCACACACTCTCTCACCCACACTCTCTCACCCACACTCTCTCACCCACACACTCTCACCCACACACTCTCACCACACTCTCTCACCCACACTCTCTCACCCACACACTCTCACCCACACTCTCTCACCCACACTCTCTCACCCACACACTCTCACCCACACTCTCTCACCCACACTCTCTCACCCACACTCTCTCACCCACACTCTCTCACCACACACTCTCACCCACACTCTCTCACCCACACTCTCTCACCCACACTCTCTCACCCACACACTCTCACCCACACTCTCTCACCCACACACTCTCACCCACACTCTCTCACCCACACTCTCTCACCCACACTCTCTCACCCACACTCTCTCACCCACACTCTCTCACCCACAACACTCTCACCCACACTCTCTCACCACACACTCACCCACACTCTCTCACCACACTCTCTCACCCACACTCTCTCACCCACACTCTCTCACCCACACTCTCTCACCCACACTCTCTCACCCACACACTCTCACCCACACACTCTCACCCACACTCTCTCAACCACACTCTCTCACCCACACTCTCTCACCCACACTCTCTCACCCACACTCTCTCACCCACACACTCTCACCCACACACTCTCACCCACACTCTCTCACCCACACACTCTCACCCACACTCTCTCACCCACACACTCTCAACCACACTCTCTCACCCACACTCTCTCACCCACACTCTCTCACCCACACTCTCTCACCCACACTCTCTCACCAACACTCTCACCCACACTCTCTCACCCACACTCTCTCACCCACACACTCTCACCACACTCTCTCACCCACACTCTCTCACCCACACTCTCTCACCCACACTCTCTCACCCACACTTCTCTCACCCACACTCTCTCACCCACACTCTCTCACCCACACACTCTCACCCACACACTCTCACCCACACTCTCTCACCCACACTCTCTCACCCACACTCTCTCACCCACACTCTCTCACCCACACTCTCTCACCCACACTCTCTCACCCACACACTCTCACCCACACACTCTCACCACACACTCTCTCACCCACACTCTCTCACCCACACACGTTCACCCACACTCTCTCACCCACACTCTCTCACCCACACTCTCTCACCCACACACTCTCACCCACACACTCTCACCCACACACTCTCACCCACACACTCTCACCCACACACTCTCACCCACACACTCTCACCCACACACTCTCACCCCACACTCTCTCACCCACACACTCTCACCCACACTCTCTCACACCACAACTCTCTCTCACCCACACACTCTCACCCACACACTCTCACCCACACACTCTCACCCACACACTCTCACCCACACACTCTCACCCACACTCTCTCACCCACACACTCTCACCCACACACTCTCACCCACACTCTCTCACCCACAACACTCTCACCCACACACTCTCACCCACACACTCTCACCCACACACTCTCACCCACACACTCTCACCCACACTCTCTCACCCAAACACTCTCACCCACACTCTCTCACCACACTACTCTCACCCACACTCTCTCACCCACACTCTCTCACCACACTCTCTCACCCACACTCTCTCACCCACACTCTCTCACCCACACACTCTCACCCACACACTCTCACCCACACACTCTCACCCACACACTCTCACTCCACACTCTCTCACCCACACTCTCTCACCCACACTCTCTCACCCACACTCTCTCACCCACACTCTCTCACCCACACTCTCTCACCCACACACTCTCACCCACACTCTCTCACCCACACTCTCTCACCCACACTCTCTCACCCACACTCTCTCACCCACACTCTCTCACCCACACTCTCTCACCCACACTCTCTCACCCACACACTCTCACCCACACTCTCTCACCCACACACTCTCACCCACACTCTCTCACCCACACTCTCACCCCACACTCTCTCACCCACACACTCTCACCCACACACTCTCACCCACACTCTCTCACCCACACTCTCTCACCCACACACTCTCACCCACACTCTCTCACCCACACACTCTCACCCACACTCTCTCACCCACACACTCTCACCCACACTCTCTCACCCACACTCTCTCACACACACACTCTCTCACCCACACTCTCACCCACAATCTCTCACCCACACACTCTCACCCACACTCTCTCACCCACACTCTCTCACCCACACTCTCTCAACACACACTCTCTCACCCACACTCTCTCACCCACACTCTCTCACCCACACTCTCTCACCCACACACTCTCACCCACACTCTCTCACCCACACTCTCTCACCCACACACTCTCACCCACACTCTCTCACCCACACTCTCTCACCCACACACTCTCTCACCCACACTCTCACCCACACACTCTCACCCACACACTCTCACCACAAACTCTCACCCACACTCTCTCACCCACACTCTCTCAACCCACACACTCTCACCCACACACTCTCACCCACACTCTCTCACCCACACACTCTCTCACCCACACACTCTCTCACCCACACTCTCACCCACACACTCTCACCCACACACTCTCACCCACACACTCTCACCCACACTCTCTCACCCACACACTCTCTCACCCACACACTCTCACCCACACTCTCTCACCCACACACTCTCACCCACACTCTCTCACCCACAACTCTCTCACCCCACACACTCTCACCCACACTCTCTCACCCACACACTCTCACCCACACTCTCTCACCCACACACTCTTCACCCACACTCTCTCACCCACACACTCTCTCACCCACACACTCTCACCCACACACTCTCACCCACACACTCTCACCCACACACTCTCACCCACACACTCTCACCCACACACTCTCACCCACACACTCTCACCCACACACTCTCACCCACACACTCTCACCCACACTCTCTCACCCACACTCTCTCACCCACACACTCTTCTCACCCACACTCTCACCCACACACTCTCACCCACACACTCTCACCCACACACTCTCACCCACACTCTCTCACCCACACTCTCTCACCCACACACTCTCACCCACACACTCTCACCCACACACTCTCACCCACACACTCTCACCCACACACTCTCACCCACACACTCTCACCCACACACTCTCACCCACACTCTCTCACCCACACACTCTCTCACCCACACTCTCTCACCCACACACTCTCTCACCCACACTCTCACCCACACACTCTCACCCACACTCTCTCACCCACACTCTCTCACCCACACTCTCTCACCCACACTCTCTCTCTCACACACACACTAACACACACACTCTCTCACCCACACTCTCTCTCTCACACACACTCTCTCACCCACACTCTCACACACACACTAACACACACACTCTCTCTCTCACCCACACTCTCTCACCCACACTCTCTCACCCACACTCTCTCACCCACACTCTCTCACCCACACTCTCTCACCCACACTCTCTCACCCACACTCTCTCACCCACACTCTCTCACCCACACTCTCTCACCCACACTCTCTCACCCACACTCTCTCACCCACACTCTCTCACCCACTCTCTCTCTCACACACACACTCTCACACACACAATCTCTCTCACAAACACACTCTCTCTCACACACACACTCTCACACACACTCTGACACAAACTCTCTCACACACACTCTGACACACCTAAGGGAGAGACAGAGATATCAAAATGGCCTGGACAAGTGTGAGATTTCCTGGCCTGAAATTGTCCCAGTCGGCCCTGAACAACACACAATATCGTTCTGTTTATTATAAGCGCGCTGCAGTTTTGTCCGTTTGTCTCTTTAAATGCTCGAGCTCTTTAAAGCAGGACGGATTTTGATTGGCTGTCCATGATTTTATTGTTCATCAGCCGGAAAAAAATCACTGTGAAATAGATTCTAACGATATCTCTCCTCTGTGCCGCTATCATTATAGTTTTAATCTGCTATTCGTCCTTCATTTGAACGGGCATTTATTTGGAAAATCAACTCACTGTTCGTAAAATGAATAATCAGAGAATTTCTAGACACTTTCTGCAGGGTCAGACAGAGATAGAGGGACGACAGGCACGGAAGAGGAAATTACACCGGAAATGAAGAGAGCCATCGAATCACACAAGGGAGAGAAAACAAAAGTTACCCAGACGCTTCGCAGATTTCAATCTGAATGAAGTCCAAGTTACTAAGGAGTCAATGCTGAGGTGATATTAACATACACTGGAATAACAGACCGAGAAACTCGCATGCTTGCGGACTGTTTTCAGGAAACAATATGTCGTCCTGGAGATAAACTGTGTCATGGAGCAGATGAAGAAATACAGACAAACATCGACTAAACTTCAAAAACCACTGAGTGGAAGTCTCAGTGAACATATTAGAAATGTCCCTGAGAAAGAATTTTTTTAAAGTGCCCCTATTGTGCTATTAAGGTTGCTAATGTTGTTCTGGAGTCTCCTATAACAGGTTTACATGCATCCTAGTTCAAAAAACAATTTAATTTTCTCATAATCTCCACTGCAGAATCAGCTCTTTTCTCTCAGTGTCTGAAATGGTTTGTTTGAAGATTCAGTCTCTAAACCCCGCCCCTCTGAGAGCTGCTCTGCTCTGATTGGTCAGATGGTCCGGTCTGTTGGGATTGGTCTACTCTGCTCTGATTGGTCAGATGGCCCAGTCTGTTGTGATTGGTCTACTCTGCTCTGATTGGTCAGATGGCCCAGTCTGTTGTGATTGGTCTACTCTGCTCTGATTGGACAGATGGCCCAGTCTGTTGTGATTGGTCTACTCTGCTCTGATTGGTCAGATGGCCCAGTCTGTTGTGATTGGTCGATAACTTACAGTGCATGTTGGAAATCGAACTCATTATCATATCTGAATATTGGCTCTTCCTAAACACTTGATTAGGGCTGCAACAACTAATCGATAAAATCGATTATAATCGATTATGAAAATCGTTGTCAACGAATGTCATTATCGATTAGTTGGTCTGCTTACGTCACGGGGAGCGTTTACTGGTACGCACACACACGCAAGGTCTCTCTCTGCCGAGCGCGCGCGCTACACGGTTTGGAGCAGTCTCTTCTGTCTCGCATGCGCGCTCTTGCTTGCGCGCTCTAGATTTCGGGAGTTTGAACTAATTCGCGGGCATCAGGGAGCCGCAATCAATATGAGGGAGACTCCCGGGACTTCCGGGATCTTGGGATGTCTGTATTTTGTCTCGAGCATCAGGTTGCGCAATCAGTTCGCTCGCAACGTAAGTGATGGATTAAAATAGCGCTACCGCAGAAATAGGTTAAATTAAAATGGTGTTTACAAAGTGAAGCACTAAATACAAAGGCAGTTAATAACAGCAGCAGTAAAAGATTGTTTTTTAGTCACTGTACTCAGTGGTTTTCAGTGAATGCTTGTGCACTAATGCATCATTTCTCCTGTCCTTTACTCAAGCCTGTTAGCTTGCTGGGTAACGTTACCTCCATTCCGTTCTCTTTTTATAGCATTAGTCTACTAAGTTTTAATTGTTTGTCAAACGCGATCTACTGCGGCTCTACGTTTACACAATTGTTTTCAGTCTTTCTATATTTATTTAATCAATTTATCCTTATATTATATTCTTTTATATATTATATATAATATATATTATATTCTTTATCCTTATATTCCTTATATATAATTAATTTTAAATAAAAATTAAATGAATTATATATTTTAGATGTTTTTAGTTTGTTTTTAGTTCAGATATTCACATCTGAACAACATGTCTGTGTAAATTTGTTTTAACAAAAATTGTGTTAAAACATAATATGTTGGATATCATTTTTTTAACAATAATCATGTTTGTCAACTTGAAATCAGCAATTATCATTAAAAACAATGCAAATATTGATATTAGTAAAACTCAATGTGTGGCTTTTGCACTTTTTAAAGTACACTTTTACACATAAATACCCTGATTTACGGTTTTATTTAGTAAAAAAAAAAAAAAAAGTAATTTAATTTCTATCCGATTAATCGATTAATCGAAAAAATAATCGTCCGATTAATCGATTATCAAAATAATCGTTAGTTGCAGCCCTACACTTGATGCACAGTAATACGAACAGCAACGATGTTCATGTTCAGCCAATGAAGACCACAGGCTGGCATTATGTAAATTTGTAACAAACCTACGCAGGTTCAGCAGGAAGTGAGACTGGAATCACTGATGAATCGTTTCAGGCAGTTCAAAATCGCTTCTTTCTTTTGGGAGATGAAAACTTCGAGATCTTTATCTTTGAGACTTTGCGACCTTTTACATTCACAAACAGTTCTATTACACGCTACATGGAAGGAAATATCCGAAAAACATAATAGGGCCACTAATAAAGTCCCACTGAAGTGTCTTGGAACGCGCAGGGCGGGACATTGAATGGCTCCTCCCCCTTTTCAAATAGCCAATAGCGTTTAGTTTCCCTCACAGACTGACAGTGAAATCAAAGCGCTGATGATACGTTGGATTCAATAGTAGAGATGTAAATAAATTCTAGCCATTTCATTCTTAACCAACGAACAGTTGGAAAACGGAAAAAAACAAGCGTTTGAGCAACTGAACACACATCTCTAACACATATTGCTCTGTGACGTGTCTGTAAACGGTGGCATTTATAGCACAGGGGTCGGAGCTTCAGATTCTAGAAAGCATTTGATTGGACAGAAGATGTGATGAAAGGCTGAATGCTTATATCTCCTAAATGCGGATTTTGTCATTGTTTTGGAACACATCAGCTTATTCATAACCTTAAGGCTAACATATTCATACTAAAAGCTAAAAAACGTCAATTTTGATTTCAGTGGGCCTTTAACGAAACTGATTTGGAAATGTGGAAGGGAAGGGAAGAAAGACGTCACGACTAGAGTGGATAACAGTAAATGAAGTGAGGCCATATAAATCAAACCCTGCTGATATCATAAGAGAAAATATCCCTCTATATATTGCAAAGAAATGAGAGTGCATGAAAAACTGGATTGCAGCTGAAAGAGGAGAAAAAACACTTACTTTCCAATGTTGTCTGGAAGTGCTTGCAAAGAAATGTCATTGATGGAAAGGCATGTTAAATTCTGTAATTCCGAAAAACTTTCTGGCAACCTGAAACAAAAAACAAACAAACATAAAACTCACAGTTCACACCGGGAATGACGGATAGATAAATAACTGATAAAGTGAATCCGCTCTGGTGGACAGACATGATCACTCAACTACTCTATATTAATGACAACATTAATCATGAACAAAACATGCTAACAAGAAAGGTCTGCCAGTAAACTAAGCCATATGGTGTAAAATTAACCAGAGAATACAACAGGAGTCAAGCATTTTATAATCCAGCAAAATGGGGAACAAACTGGGCCAAAGTGGATGCAGTCCTAATGCATAACGCATGATCTGTCAAGCACAGCTATTAGGATATCGTCAATACACCGTATTTGTGTGGTGAATTACAAACGCAATGAAAGGGGAACTTGGCAACTATTTCAACTTAATAAAACAGTTTAGAAATCTGGTGAAAATGTTGGCTTTCCCCGAGCCGAGCGTTCCCAGGCGGAAAACCATCCTTGCAACATGGGGACTAAGGGAATCCAAGATGGCTGCGCCCTGTGTGACTTGTAAAGCCCCTTGCACACTCCGAAATTTGCGTCCGAAATTTTTGCACGTTAAAAAATAAATACGACCTCACGTTATGTCAATCACGCGTGCACACCGCCTCCGAAACTTTCGTCCGTCATAAAAAAATCGGATCGGGTTCGATTTTCTGCGTTTTTCGCATCAGTAGCGAGCAGTTTGAATGGTGTTTTGACAATTCAGAGCCACCGAATCACGAATAGGAAAAAACGCATGCGAAAATTTCGCACTCAGTGTGCAAGGGCCTTTCGTATGAATTGTTTTCATTGTTTTTGGACCGCTTTGGTTGTTTATATGACGATTTAAATCACTCGTATTACTGCAATACCTTACTGCGTCCGTATCACTGCCTGTGGCTATGGGAATCAGTCTTGTTGTGAGTGCAATACTGAATGAAGCCTTGTTTCAAACGGTTGTTACTAACGTGGCTATCGTTGCTAACAGAAGATAAACTAAAACATTAAATAAAGTGAAAATTTTAGAAGTTCAAAAGGCTGCATTTTGAAAAGCGTCTGGTACTCAGCCAGTGCTACCATAGCAACCTTTTACTGTCTATGATAAGCAACAGCTTTCCGGGTGGCGTCCATGTTTTTTCTCCAACTCGGACGCGCAAAACATACCAGAACACTTGAAGTGTGGACGTGACGTCATATCCAAGGGCCGAGTCGGTTCGTTGACAATAATATAACGCACCGTAACGTCCCGGTAAGTTGGAAATAGGAAGTCTCGTGAGAAGCGAGAACGAGCGAGAAACACGAACTGCTTTACGGCAATTCGACTTAAACACACACACACACGCCCCCCTCATTACCGGCGAGTATTACCAGAGCCTGTCTACGGAGAGCCTGGCCACTCCCTATTAAGTCCTATTGTACTGAATTGTGGTTGTAGTTCCACCAGAGTTCCACTAGGGGCGATCGCCCATGAATGCAAAGTTAATGGGAGTCCATGGAGCTAGACGGCAAAATTTGTCTCTTTCACCCGATTGCCATTGAGAAATCTCAGATTTGATTGTAGGTTTTGCAAGTTCAACATGGGTTATAGGTCGAAAGTTGAATGAACGAGTACTTATTTCCTTTCGATTTCTTACAGGTTGAGTTGTTGTTGCCCATAACACGCTAGCATTCTGCTAATGGACGCTGGTTGGTCAGTGAAGGACTGATTACGACCAGAGATACTGCTTGATGGTTTTGTGTTAAGAACTTTAGTTTTTTACAAAAACTCTTCTGACACGTGTGTTTACCCATGTCGGCTGTCTCGAGAGAAAAGAAAGTGCAGAGCGCTAAAGCACCAAAGTGACAGAAGGACTGCCGTTAAGCAGTATCTCTGGTCGTACGATGTGTATGACGTCATTGTATGACGATGTGTATGACGTCACGAAAAATTATATCCTGAGAAGTGTATTTTGAGGGGTATATCTCCATAGACCTCCATTCATTCTGCACTCGTCCTGTGAGCGCCCTCATGTGGACCCAGAGTGCAACTGCAACCAGTTCAGGAGCCGGAAGTTTACTGAGAGTGGAGGTTCTCCCCTTATTAGACATTCTCTGGTATTACCCACCTCGGTAGACGTAGCTCCACACGATAAAGTTGGCTGGCTCCGATAATAACAAATGCACATGAGCAGCGATAGAAAACGGGAGAAGGGCGCCACAAGTGAGTTACTTTACGACAGTGTTGTGAAATATACGGCCCACAGCTGTAGGGGGCGCTAGTTGAGAAAAGAAGTAGAGTTTCCAAGTTTCCCTTTAAAGGGATACTTCACCCCAAAATGTAAACTCTGTCAGTCATTACTCTCCCTCATGTTGTTCCCCGTAAGACTTTCGTTCATCTTCGGAACACAAATTAAGATGTTTGTGATTAAATCTGAGAGCTGGATCACTCCTCCATAGGCTTCTAAGGGATTGAAACTTGCCGGCCCAGAAAAGTTAGTAAAGACATCGTTAAAATAGTCCAAGTGACTACAGTGGCTCAACCTTAAGTTTATCAAGCGACGAGAATACTTTTTGTGCGCAAAAAACAAACAAAAATAACGACTTTATTCAACTATTCATTTCCTTCTCTGTGGGCCTCGAGTGAGTTCACGTAGTGTAACAGCGCAGCGCTTCTAGGTTGTACGTCACAGGCATCACACACATGACCAGCGTCGGCCAATAGTGAGCCTGCGTGTGACGTACAACACAGAAGCGCTGCGCTGTTACACTACGTGAACTCACTCGAGGCCCACAGAGAAGGAAATGAATAGTTGAATAAAGTCGTTATTTTTGTTTGTTTTTTGCGCACAAAAAGTATTCTCGTCGCTTGATAAACTTAAGGTTGAGCCACTGTAGTCACTCTGACTATTTTAACGATGTCTTTACTAACTTTTCTGGGCCGGCCAGTTTCGATCCCTTAGAAGCCTATGGAGGAGTGATCCAGCTCTCAGATTTAATCAATAATATCTTAATTTGTGTTCCGAAGATGAACGAAAGTCTTACTGGATTGAACAACATGAGGGAGAGTAATGACTGACAGAGTTTACATTTTGGGGTGAAGTATCCCTTTAAGACTCGTTTAAAGAAGCACCCAGGCCCAATGCAGTAATAATATATTTTATAATATTTTATGCAATAAAACACCATATATTAGGCTTTTTAAAATTATATGTCCATAGTTATGCAGAATCAGAATATGAAATGCACATCAATTACCTTGTCAAAGGATTTCCACTAAAATCTGCTACTTGAAGGGTTTTACAATATGAAATGCTTTCAGGGAGTTCCACAATGTCTGTAAGAAAAAAGAGGGAACAGATTTAATCCACTTACAACAATAAAAACCGTGCAATATTTAAAACGAAAGCTTTGTACCGAGACCTCGAGAGCTGCCCATGTAGGCAGTGTTTTAAGGCATCATTGGTACACCTCCAACATGAAGGGAGAGATGTCATTTCCCCATCTAGCTCAACATTATACATTTTTGTAGTTCGTAGAGCGTTGTTGGCGATCTGTCACTGCATGACTTCAACAATCCTTGTGGATTTTCTTTTTTAACTAACTCAATTTAATCGACAAAGCCACATCTTGTAGAGTAACGGTAAATCGATGATCAGGGGGCAACCCTATTAAATATATATATATAGCGCATTTATGTTTATTGCGATTTATACATACACATATTTAAAGTCCCCCGTAGTCAATAATTTTATCTTTTAAAACTCATCTTTGATCATTAAAATTACATATTTAAACATTTATTCCTTAAGAAAAAAATTCTTCATGCCTTAAAATGTCTTGAATGTAACTCGACACCCTTGCCTCATTTAGTATGCGTGGTTCTATGAATATGCAAATGAGCCCCGCCTCCACTCACTCACTCAGCTCAGAGATCCACTGGTTGACGATCACACGTTGATCTGATTGGTTACAAGGTCGTTTGTGACGTCAGAAACACCAGCGATTTCAAACCGTGTTTTTGAGACTGTCTTTGGTTCACTGCAGTTTTAAGCAGGAAATACTCAGCAATGCTGTCGACTTATGAACTTACACACGGTGTGTCTTAAAGCGTATTAAAAACACCACATAGACACATAAACAACATTAAAAGCTGGATTCTCACCACAAGGGGACTTTAAGGAGTTTGAGAGCATTGGGAAACTGACTCTGTCATCCGCAGTGCTTCATGTAAGTGGTCAGCAATGTCCACAAAAAAACATTTCCTGAGGCCAGCGTATTGTTTTCAATGGGAGCGCCACATATTCAAAATATTAGCAGCATTTCACGCTCATCACTGTCACGTTTTACCCAGCCGTCCAATCCCAGAGGAGGGGCGGGACCAAAACCAAACCAGCCAACCGTCACATCCTGAGCGAACAATAACAACAACGGAAAAAAAGTACGTTAAATTGTGTATTGTGTATTTTTCAGCATAACTTTTGTCTTTCTGTAGCTTGAATTAAGTCTGTAGGTTTAATATAGAGAGCTATACGACTCTAGATCACCCTTTCTCTTTCAGTTTGCTCTGTTTTTTCAAACACCGAACTTCAAAACTCATCGACTTTTTCTGTTCATTCTTGAATTGAACTTTTGCCTGTTTGGTGATTACATTAACCGGTGTGTGATCACCCATTTTTAAGCATTAATTTTGTTAAAAGAAAGAGAAACGTGTAAAGATCTAGCGTTAAAGATCAAAGCGCTTCAGATATTTTCTTGTAAAATGCTGTAATCTGAGTTTTCATCAGGAGTTACTCTACTGAACATGACTAAATTAAACATTAGTTGAACTAATGTGGTCTGACAGCTTCAACATAAGCATATCCCATCGATGGACAACCTCACAGCTCACAGGAGGTCTGTCTTTATACGTTTTATTCAAAGTCAAACGCCTATAGAGGAACTGAATGGGATTTTTACTTTCAGAAGCCAACTGGTGCGCTCTACTGGTTGCTGTGTGTGCAGTGGACAGCAAGGTAGCTCACAAGGGTTTGGAAAATAGCCAATATTTCAATAATTTATTTGCCTGCCATAAAAAGGAGCTGTAACTAAGAGAGATCAGAGTTCAACTAGAATATGTTGTCAATTTATAAGCCAGGCACTTCCCAGGTATGAGCATAAACTCTTCTTAAAGGGACAGTTCACCCAAAAATGACAATTCTGTCGTCATTTATTCACGCTCATGTCATTCCAAATATATATTTATATAGTCAAACCAAAAATTATTGACACCAGATATAAGTGTTTATATTTTTTCACTAGTGTGTGCAGGACACTATAGTTAAATTATGTACGCGAGGAGAACAAAATTAAGTAAACTGTGACATATAATACCCAAATACTCTTCATACAGTGACTACCAGTGACATTTATAAACATTTGGGAGCAAAAATGATTCCTCCACTTTGAGCTGATCATTTTCTGTAATTGCTAATGCTCTTTTTACACACAGACTGAACAACATGAAGCATTGCTTGGTCACTGGTTGAGCTAAACTGGTATTATCTAATTGTGTAGTTAAATTTAACAGCTGACAGATATTCAACATAATTCATGTGTGTGAGTCTAACAGAAGGACGGACAAAACCAGTCAAATATCCACTGATCTGAGAACTCTGAGTTCTGCTCATATTTATCACCATTTACTAAACTATAGCGAATAAACTGAGATAATGTGAGAAATGTTAATGGTGTCTGAAGACATTTTGTTTTGACTGTACATTTTAAACAACATTTGGACCCCATCGACTTTCATTGTATGAACCATAAAAAGAAGAAAGTAAGTCATACAGGTTTAGAGAGGCATGAAGGAGAGTAAATGATGGCAGAATTAAAAGCTTTTTATGAAATATCCCTTCAAATAAGATACAGTGCATTTAAAACCACGAGACACCACAAACCATGAAGTCTAGGCTAGTTTTAAAAATGGCGCTTGAACAAATACAGTAAAAATAGCCAAAGCGAAAACTAAATCTCGGGCGTGGATGCGCTGGGAATTACTATGACCGGCGCTGAAATGCGTGTAATTGCTGAGCACAGAAAACCAGCGGCTGAAATATGTTGGGCGTATGCTGGAAGCGTGTGGGAAGGGCAAGACACACACGAGGCCAAAGTTTCTCAGACACGTACAGTAATTAAACAGTGGGCTGATAAAGCAGAGAGCGTTTACCGTTGCGGGAGATGTCGAGCTCCACGAGCAGGTTGAGGTTCGCTATGTCCCCCGGCAGCCGCTGGATCTCATTGTCACTCAGGCCGAGCTTTCTCAGCTTCGTTAGATTGAAGAATGGCTGAAACGGAGCAAGAAACAAGTTAATTGCAATTGCAGTTTGGATTAGCGACGCACAATCATCAATACACGCTGCAATATAGTCGTCAAATCAAGTCAGCTTCATGTATACAGCGCTTTTTACAATACAGAGTCTTTCAAAGCAGCTTTACAGAGATAACAGGAAAATAATGCAACAAAAACAGTGTCACAGCCCAGCTTAAGTAAGTTCAGTGATGGTTCATTTCTGTTGTAAAAAAGTAATTAATTTATATATCTAGCCGCTCTCAAACAGTGATGTCATCGTCCAGCTCAGTTCTCATTTAATGGTGTCAGTGCAGGAGATCAATAATATTATTGAATATTAAATGTCCCCAACTAAGCAAGCCAAAAGCGACAAAGGTGACGGTGGCAATGAACCAGAACTAACAAGTTGTGTTATATATTGTATGATTGCTGGACTAGTGTTTGTGTAATGCTGTGACCTTTAAAGGGTCAGATCTCCCAAAAATGTAAACTGTCGTTTTCTCATATCACCCTCATGTATTTCCAAACTGTATGACTTTATTTTTTTCCATACAAAGAAATCAATGGTGACCAAAATTGTTTAGTTACCAACATTGGCCCTACTTTATATTATGATTCTTTAACTACTATGCACTAGGGCTGCACAACATATTGAAATATCGCAAATGTATAAATTGCAATATGCGTATCGCAGCGGCTTGCAACAACTGATCATGAACAAAAGACAAAGAGAAAATCACTCGCTGCTCTTGAGTTATCGCAAATCACATTTTTCTTCAATATCGTGCAGCCCTACTATGCACTTATGTATAAAAAAAAGAGTCTTATTTGGTACAATGCTTACATTTAAAATACATATTGCAAAACCGTTTTGATGTGAATACGGGTACGGTTAGGACTGCTGGTATGGATAGGTTTAAGTGTGTGTTAACTAGTGTACGACAGTGTAATTATAGTCAATATGTAGTTACACTTACAGTACAAGAAGGGTCTGTTTTTTTACATTTAAGTACATTGTGAAAACATACACAATAAGTGCGTTGTATCAAATTATTCATTAAACTGTTAGTAGTTAAACACCCAATATAAAATGTGTCCCCAACATTCTTCAAAATATTTTCTTTCAATAAATTCAGGTCTGGAATAACGAGGGTGAATAAATTATGCCATAATTTTAATATTTTGGCTGAACTATCCCCCAGCTTATTGAATTAAAAAGGATGATGGAAACGCCAAGATGTGCATAAAATCCACATAAAAGACTTCCGGGATGAAAACATGGGATGGATTCATTTTATTCAATATTACAATTTTCCACACAAGTTTAATTG
This sequence comes from Tiaroga cobitis, assembly GCA_030578255.1. Classification (NCBI taxonomy): domain Eukaryota; kingdom Metazoa; phylum Chordata; class Actinopteri; order Cypriniformes; family Leuciscidae; genus Tiaroga; species Tiaroga cobitis. The sequence goes on along the minus strand of CM060603.1, from coordinate 5,072,757 downwards.
ACAACTTTGGACGGAAACATGGAATACTAGATTATTACATAATGAATATTAGGCAGAACGCACTGTTTAATACAGACTTTTTTTATTTTTTATAATAATAATAATAATAATAATAATAATAAAGGGAACAAGTTGTCATTGTTGTCTCATAACCATAACACTTAGCATGCAAATGTGCCGCTCATTTATCATCTTGCATAAATAATGACTTTACATTCCCTATTCAATATTGTGAAAAAAACATTGTAGGTCAAGTCGAGTGCAATGCATTGTGGGATTCGCGCAGTAACGCTGCACATGTCGTGGGTTATTCCGTGCATACAGAACATTTCTACATATGCAGAAATGGTGAATATGATATTCTAAACATTTCCTATGCAAAGTTTAGAGAGGATTATGGGTCATTCTGATGCTCTACTGACTCATATTTGAGTATTATTGATGTGCCGGTCCTGAAATACCAGAAACTCCACATGCATGAGGGGTACAAACCCAACCGAGTGTCCCACAATCAATGCACACAAAGACACAAAACTAGTTAAAAAGGTTAGCAAATGTCCAGTGGCCTGGCAAGAGCAGCTCAGTGTGTGGCTCTGATGTAATCTGCTATTCATGTCGCTCTGACCTACTTGTTGAGTTCCTCCCACCTCTCGCTGGCACCATGGAGCATGCTGGGAAAACTGCATATAAGCACCCCATAAAACAGCACAATCAGATGGAGGCCTTCACACACTAACAGTTCCTCTGCATGTGTTCAACTACAAGACACAATGCAGAAGTGTAGAACAGATCCGGGTGTGCAGTGGGTCTGGTTTACGGCTTCAGTGGATGCGCTCGCATTCAAAGCTTACAGACAAACTTGTTGAATCCTTAATGGGAATCATTGGGAATTTAACATTCTGGTTCCGCTTCCACTGATTCTGTTAAAGGGGATTTCTAATGCTATTGTGACGACCCTGAGTCTGCTGATGCAGGGCGTGGGAGTTCCTGATTGGTTTTCCTCATGCTAATTGCTAATTAGTTAGAGTATATAATGGCGCTTTATCATGAGGCCTTTATAACATTTTAATGACAAATTCAATTTGTACCACCATTTGTCGTTGAGGTCAAGAAAAATATTCATGACACAGTTATAACGGCCTCATGACAGCCAATGTCAAAACCAACCACATGACAGTTTAATGTAATGTTAACCCATAAAGCTAAGTGCTTTCTTAAGTTTGATAATTAATCTGCTATGTCATGTTTATGACATATTTATGTTTTGCGCAAATCTGTAATGGAAACGCGTCACATGATAGACTGATATTTTGGGTTCATTATTCAGTTGATATTTGGCCATTTTGAGCCAATAACTGCATATGACCCTTCAGCCGGTTCCTCGGACAAACACACACTCGTCGAATGTTTGGTTCCTGTGGTAATTCCCCAGTAGAGGAGCTTTCACACTGGAGTTTCTAGAACTATTGGCAAAAGTTCCCACTTTTTGGTGTGTTTGCACTGTATGAGCTTGGACAGATCTGTAGTTATAGTAACGCTTTTTGGGGGAACTAAATGAGCTCCTACTTTTGCTTCCAGAGTAAGGTGTAATCCAGCCCAATAGTACCAGTGAAGTAAGTGTACGATGATTGGTCGAACACGTGCCATTCAAAACACCAGCACCTGCAATATTTAAAATGCTGTGTAAGCACAGTGTACATATACTTACTCCACGAACTAACATACAGAAAGCTAATGTTAAAGGCTTTTTTCTGCGGCGTTGTGTTCTTTTCTAGGGCTGGGATTTGATTCAGATGTCCCGATTCGATTCAATTCCATGATTCCATTTTCACTGGCCCCACCACAAAATATATATATATATATAAATTAATAAAATAGTTGTCGATTTTGTTGACCCATGTATCCTTGCATTGTAATAAATAAGCTTAAGACACTCAATTTTAGATATCAGCGAAATTTAACAATTCTCAAATCCAATTTCGATACCACAGCTAAAACTACTAACTAATATAAATTTCAAGGATTATTAAAGACAAGTAAACAGTCATTAATAGAAAAAGAACAAATAATTAAACTACAGTGGTCACCGTTTAAAGTGGATCAAAAAAGTTCGTCAAAGTTGTCCTACACTGCTAATAACTATTAATGTAACATTTAAATATCATTTATAAATGTAACATAGTATATCAAAACATTATGTTTTAGTAATGAGTTTAAATACCTTTAGATTAAAGGTGGATTGCTCCTATATGTACGTGTCTTATTGTCTGATGAAGAACTGTTCGAAACTCACACTGCAATGTTCTGATGAGCCCAATCATTTTGATATTGATGGAGCAACAAGCTGACTTTGTATTGTATTGTTTTGTCCTGTTGTGTAAAGTTAGTTTCATGTTTTGCATAACCTCTTCTTGTTTGAGTCCATTCTGCTTCACAGTAAAAGGACCTGCTTTTGCACAGTCCATATAGAGTGCATTAGTGCCCAATACCCATCCACTTTTGCAGCGTTGGGTCCGGAAGTATTTTTTTCATTCTTTTTTTCCCATTGGGATTTTTTAAAAAGGCCTTCACTAAAGTGTTATAAGCATAAACCAAAACAAACAGCTTAGAGGTGAACCACAGCACACACACAAAAAAAAAGGTACAAGACTAGGCACTTAAACTGCTTCAACAGAACTACAATCCCATGAAGCATTGCGAATCAAACATTGTTAAAAACAATGGAGAGATTTAAAACTATTCATTTAAAGTTGTTGATCATATCTATTGAAACAATATATTTTAAGTTTATTGCAAAATATGCACATATATACAAAAGGTTTGATTATGATTGGGGACATTTCCTGTACAGCATCATGGGTAATGTAGTTTTTCACCATGAATTAAATGCGATTATTTAAAAAAATAAGTTCAAAAAATGCGGGCTGATGGCAAAAACCACCAAATAAACTTGGATTGAAGAGAAATTGTATTTATTTATTATTATTCAGGTAAGCTTTACAACTCTGTTGGACAACCAGCAGAGAACGGTGTGAAATTGACTTCTGAAACTGACTGCTCTTTGAGTTCCATGCAATAAATAAAAAATGCATTGCGTTTCACAGAGCATTTCAAACACAGTCTGCCAAAGCATCTGAAGACCTTCGTGGGGATTTACAGGAAGCCACAACAAAGGGGAGCAATTTTGGACATCATAGTGTCAAAAAAAAAAATGCAAATAATTTAATATGCCTCAACTTGCATGGACAGTTTTGAGATTTATAGAAATGGATCTCTTAAAAATTAAAAAAATTAAGTCTTATTAATTCCACATATGCCGTTCCAACTCTGACCTGTACTATTCATTTTTCTTCCATGAAACACAAAACAGAATAGCAAAGCTTCTCATTTCAATAAAACAAAACTGGATGGTGATTTACACTGCCAAGCACTTTAAAGTTATACAATAGCTTTGTGTGAGGAAAAGCACAAAATGTAAGTTTTCTGCAGATAATCATCATCTCTGCTATAGATCAGATCATTTACTGACATCTAAATTACACTGGTATTCAGGTACAGGCATTAAGGTGGTTTATATAGTACCTATCTGACAGTTACCATTTTATTTATTTACTCAGGGAATTATCCAAGTTAACGTCGGTAAATTTCGGAGTGCCACAAGGCTCTGTTTTAGGCCCTCTTCTATTTTCAATATACATGCTGTCCCTTGATAATATTATTAGAAAACATGTTAGTTAGTTTCCACTTTTAGTTTCCACTGTTATCCTGACAATACTCGGATAATTTAGAGATTTCATCTGGTAATGATGAAATATAACCAAGTTTACAGAGTGTGTTAAAGATATATAAATAAATAAAAATTGGATGACCAGTAATTTTCTTCTATTAAATGCAGATAAGACTAATATTATTTATTGGACCAAAAACCTGTAGAATACAATTTGCATAGAAGGATTTACTGTTGCTTCATCCTCTACAGTTAAAGACCTGGATGTTATACTACACAGCAACTCATCTTTCATGTATTACAAAAACAGCTTTCCACCTCAGAAACATCGCTAAGCTACAGAACATGTTATCTATTTCTGATGCACAAAAGATAGTACATGTATTCATGACCTCTAGACTAGATTACTGTAATGCATTACTAGCTGATTGTCCTGCATTCTCAAAAAAAAAGCTACAGCTAGTCAGAAATTCAGCTGCTCGAGGGACATATTGTTTACAAGATGCTTTACTGACGTCTTTCCGCGATTAAGACACAGATTGAGCGATTACATGAGACGATTCATTTCAGCAAGTTGTACTGTATCTTTCAACATTCCTTTTGATGTAATTTTTGTGATTTATTGGATGGGAGAGGCGTAACATATAATGTTTGGTGAGATTTTGTTCATGTATCATCTGAAAACAGCACAGACAGATAGAACGATTTTGAGGAAAACATTCCAGGATGTTTCTCCATATAGTGACTTCAATGGGGTCCAACGGGTCGAAGGTCCAGATGTGAGTTTTAGTGCAGCTTCAAAGTCTCGACACGATCCAGCCGAGGAATAAGAGTCTGATCTAGACAAACCATCGGCCAATTTATAACAAAAATAAACATTTATATACTTTTTAACCACTAATGCTTGTCTTGCACTAGCTGTGATGCGCCACACATTACGTGATCAGGTTGAAAGGTCACGCGTGTTCCGGTTCAGAAATGTAGAGTAGGGCGAAAAACTCCATCTCATTTTCTCCTCCAACTTCAAAATCGTCCGACATCGTTGTTTTACCTTTTATTTATTTTTATTTTATTGGTAAATGGCGTTTAGCTTAGACTTTGCAGGTTCACTTTGTAAACACTGGGTCTGTTCTTCTGCCTATGTCACGCTTGACCTTTCAACCTGATCACGTAATGTGTGTCGCATCGCAGAGCTAGTGCAAGACAAGCATTAGTGGTTAAAAAGTATATACATTTTTATTTTTTGTTATAAAATGAGCAATGGTTTGTCTAGATCAGACTCTTATTCCTCGGCTGGATCGTGTCGAGACTTTGAAGCTGCACTAAAACTCACATCTGGACCTTCGACCCGTTGGACCCCATTGAAGTCACTATATGGAGGAACATCCAGGAGTGTTTTCCTCAAAAACCTTTATTTCTTTTCGACTGAAGAAAGAAATAAAGACATGAACATCTTGGATGACGTGGGGGTAAGTAAATTATCAGGACATTTTAATTCTGAAGTGAACTAATCTTTTAAGAATCAACATCAATCGAGAAATCAATATTTTCAAACCAGTCCTAGTTTTGTATTTTTGTATGATAATATTCCAACATAAAAACTGGAGAAACAGCAAGAAATCAATGTGACTGCCATCAGACGCATGTGTGCACAGACACAGACATCCTCAAAAAGACAAAATTATTCTTTCAACTGCACTTGACCTCCTAATCACACCTTCAGAAAGCTAACTAACCCAGCAACCAATGAAATGAAACAACCAGAACCACAAACAGGCCATTTTCAAAAAGAGAAGAACAGAAATGCTACTCTTCTTGTTTTCTGGTCCCTCTTCTCTCTCTGTAATAAACACATCAGGGTTGCGCAGGAAGAAAACATCGTCTACACAATAGACACACAGAAACCTCCCAGACTGCCACAGGTACGGCACACAATAGAGCTCTTAGACTCGGAAGTTCACATCGCAAAAACTTCCGTTACGATGGCTGCTATTGTTTATAAAAGGTAAGGAATGAAACCAGCAATCCATGAGAGAGGACAAAAGCATCAAGTGGTATTGGCGTGTTATTGGGCGGATACATTAACAAACCGGCCGCTGAAGCGTAAAACTGAACCCGTTCTTCCAGTTCATGAAGCCTTCGCCCCTCCTCCAGCCTGCTAATACAAGTTTACATTACCCTTTTTAAACCCCTCTGTCAATATTTGAAGCCTGATTGGAATCAAACACAGTTAGACACAAAGCTAACAATGATAACCTTCCGAATCCAAGAAGATACACATCAGGCAGAGGCAACATATGTTTAATACAAATAAAAAAAAAATGTATTTGCTATGCGAGTGCCAAATTCTACTACTTTTTTTTTTTTTATCTCTTATTCTTAAGAATTTCTCATATAATTTTGACCCATTTACCACAGTTTAAAACACTAGAGATGCACCGGTCGACTGGCCATCAATCCGAATCTGCCCATTTATGCTCCAAGCACACGATTGGTTTTAGTCGGGGTGTAACAATATATTGTGACACAATATACACTCATCTAAAGGATTAATAGGAACACCATACTAATACTGTGTTTGAACCCCTTTCGCCTTCAGAACTGCCTTAATTCTACGTGGCATTGATTCAACAAGGTGCTGAAAGCAATCTTTAGAAATGTTGGCCCATATTGATAGGATAGCATCTTGCAGTTGATAGAGATTTGTGGGATGCACATCCAGGGCACGAAGCTCCCGTTCCACCACATCCCAAAGATGCTCTATTGGGTTGAGATCTGGTGACTGTGGGGGCCATTTTAGTACAGTGAACTCATTAGCCGCGTTTCCACTGCCGGGCCAGGGCCGAGCCATGCTAGTGCGTGCCAGGGCCAGTCGCGTTTCCACTGTCACTTCCGGGGCTTGATCGGGGCTTACTCAGGGCCAACGGCCAGGATTTCTGGCCTCGTCGAATACCTTGGGCCAAAGCGGGCCAGCTCGGGCTAGAGGCGTGCTCAAGGTAAAAGGCGGAGTTTATGGAACGTTATGATCTGAAGCAAGATGCACATTTCACTTTTTTATATCGCGCAAAATAATCGCTGCAAAGCTCTTCTGAGCATTTTGGCAGAAGAAAGGGTACAACGTCAATTTGACGGCGTGTGAAGAAACGAGGACGTTATAAAATACATCGATGCTGAACTTTCTAAGCTAAGCATGCAGCGATCAACGCTTCAAGTTAAGGAAAAAATAGAAAAGTTGCGGGCGCAGTATTGTTCAAGGCGATTAAAACGCACAACGGACAAAGCGGAGCTCAGAGAAGGAACTTTCCATGGTTCGACTTGATGGACGTGTGCTGGGTCACCGTCCCTCTGTTAGTGACAACTCGCGAGACAATCAGGACACTATGCAGCCACTTAAAAAATAAATGAATTCATAATATCCGCTGAAATGGGTTGGGTTGTATGTATGACGTTTGATCCAGAAAGGCGTGTTAGGGGCGGGGTTTAGGGCAGTGCTGCGGGGCTACTGGCCCGGCAGTGGAAACGCAAGCCCGGTGCTTAAGGCCCGAGGCCACTGGCTCGGCTCGGTGTTAGCCCTGGCCCGGCCCTAGCCCGGCAGTGGAAACGCGGCTATTGTCATGTTCAAGAAACCAATTTGAAATGATTCGAGCTTTGTGACATGGTGCATTATCCTGCTGGAAGTAGCCATCAGAGGATGGGTACATGGTGGCCATAAAGGGATGGAAATGGTCAGAAACAATGCTCAGGTAGGCCGTGGCATTTAAACCATGCCCAATTGGCACTAAGGGGCCTAAAGTGTGCCAAGAAAACATCCCCCACACCATTACACCACCACCACCAGCCTGCACAGTGGTAACAAGGCATGATGGATCCATGTTCTCATTCTGTCTACGCCAAATTCTGACTCTGCCATCTGAATGTCTCAACAGAAATCGAGACTCATCAGACCAGTCAACACATTTCCTAGGGCTGGGCGATATGGCCAAAAAAAAATGTATCACGATACATTTTTTATATCAGCCGATATCGATAATTATCACGATAAATGTCAAATCTTTACGTTTAAAGGCAGATTTTTGCTCCTAAGTGAAAGTTGTAGAAACCAGAGCGTTAATTGCTGTTTTAAAAAACTCTTTATTGTCAGAACATATCATGACAAACACTTGCCAAACAGGTGAACATTTTACAAATCTGAGGTAAACATCATTTGTAATTTTTCCATAACAAAATAAATATCTGAATAGAAAAATATATTTCTTAGTTTCTGCATGTGCTAATGGGAGATATTGTAAAGTCTTAAAACAGTTTGTGTTGCCTGACTTTGATGGCACGTATCTTCAGCACAGTAATATTAATATTACATGTTTGTCTCGAAACGCATATTTGACAGTGAGTTGACAGTAGTATTAGCTTGAGTTAGGATACAAGGTTGTGCGTGTTGTGGCTTCACAAATGCTTTGCTGCATACCTCGGTTGTAACGAGTGGTTATTTCAGTCAAAGTTGCTCTTCTATCCGCTTGAATCAGTCGGCCCATTCTCCTCTGACCTCTAGCATCAACAAGGCATTTTCGCCCACAGGACTGCCGCATACTGGATGTTTTTCCCTTTTCACACCATTCTTTGTAAACCCTAGAAATGGTTGTGCGTGAAAATCCCAGTAACTGAGCAGATTGTGAAATACTCAGACCGGCCCATCTGGCACCAACAACCATGCCACGCTCAAAATTGCTTAAATCACCTTTCTTTCCCATTCTGACATTCAGTTTGGAGTTCAGGAGATTGTCTTGACCAGGACCACACCCCTAAATGCATTGAAGCAACTGCCATGTGATTGGTTGATTAGATAATTGCATTAATGAGAAATTGAACAGGTGTTCCTAATAATCCTTTAGGTGAGTGTATTATTACAATACAAAAATTCAACAATATGTATCGTGGATAGTGACAATATTTATATTTCACCCAAAATAAAAATTACTCTGAGAAAAAATTCAAATTTACAGAGTTTCCGTGTCAGTACTACATCAAACTACTATATATAATGTTGAATATAATGTATAATAATGCAATGGGGGAATATGTGTGGGTCCTGATAATGCCAGATGTCTGATGTTACCAGTAAAAAGTGTCCGAAATTATTTTAAATATATCTAGCCAGTGACAGAGAAAGCATATTCGTCTCAAATAATTCTGTTTTCAGCTTCAGAATCATGAATATTGTTATTCTGGTGTCTCTATTGTCCTGTGCTTTCAGCACCAAGTCCAAGCCTATTCATTTACACTGTAATATCAAATTGAGCATTGCAATAGCAGTACTTTTTTTGTAACCTTATATCAAAGTGTCGCAATAATATCGTATCGTGATATGTATCGAATCGTGACATGAGGCTATTGTTACACCCTTAGCTTTTAGTTTTATATTGGCTGACCTCTATTTCCGGACTTGCAAGCAAACTGCAGCGAACGCTGTGAGTGTGTGTTTGAAATCGGGAATGGTGAGAGAACATTGTGCTTTGTACATTTTTCCTCTTCAAACCAAAGTTGGGTCTTCAGCCGACAAAGTTTAAACCCCGTCTGGCTATCGCTCTTCCCATAATGTCACGCATCAGGTCAGTAGACGGGGAGAAGACGGTCTTTTGTGGCTGTTTGAACACATCCGACCACGAGCGCCGTCTACACTATGAAAGCAATCCAGTCCAGTGCGTTTGACTACCTCTGGAAGTGGTGGAAAGTGGACCAGCTCAACAGGTTTTAGACCCCGTTTACACTTGTATTTAGCGTCGTCCACTTGTGATCCGATCGACCAAAACGCATCTTAACGCCAGGTTTAAACAGGGCCTTAGGAATACTAACACACACTGTTTAATGCATCATTTACACTGCAATTGCATAAATAATGCTGTGAGAATAATGTTAATTTTGAAATAAATGATGCTTTAAAACGAGTCATTAGGCCCGTCGCGATAGTCAATAAATCAATTAATAGCACGATAAAAAAAATGAGCTCGATAATTTTTCCGGCCGCGATAATTTCCATTTGCATGCATGTTTGTTTTTCTCGTCTCTCTCTCTCTCTCTACCAAAGAGACTGGATGACAACTCTCGGTTCCTTAGCTTGAACTAGAGCTTAGATTCTCAGCGTTGAGCGATGTAGCCAATCACAGACATATGTGTTGATTTCTTGAACGCAATGGCCAATCACAAGCATTTAAGATAGACTCCCCTCACCGCTCAAAACAGACTTTTTGTTCAGTGCTGAATTCTGTATGCTGGCAAATCCTCTAATTATAACCAACAAAGTGTGGATATTATGAAAGATTCATTGTGCAGTCAGCTTCAATGTAATAACAGAGATGTGTGAGATCGCGATTAACTGTCAGCTTTTTAGAAATTATTAAGGGAGCGCACTTTGCGCGCATTCAACCATGCACGCAGTAGCCTGCTTGCTTTTATGTTAAATTAACAGTGGTTTGTGTGTTAATGCTTTATTAACAAATAATGTATTATAGGGTAGGGTCGGGTTTTGTTTTCATCCATTTCATTTATTGTTTTTGGTATTTATTCAAGTGCATTATTTGCTAACAGAGACTGAGAGTCCATTGATTGCTTTTATTGTTTTTGGTTGTTTTGTTCATTTATTGTGGATATTTAAAATGTTTTCCATTTTCAGTGTTAAATGGTCTTTAGACATACAAGTTTCTTGATCTTCGAAAAGGTGTACCTGCATTATTATGCCATTATCATGCCATTATCATTATTTTAGATGTAAATGGTCTCAGAACGACAATATTATCGTTTATCGCAATAATTTCTTGGACAATTTGTCGTCCAGAAAAATGTGTTATCGTGACAGGCCTACGAGTCATTCATGCAACCAATTCGTTCGAACGGCTGATTCATGCTTACGGGAACAATCCTAGTGACTCCCTGTGTCTGAATGTGTCTAACTCTCACATATCTAAGTACAAAAATGCACAAAGAAAGTAGGTGAAAAGTCCCAGATGACCTACTACTTCCACCCAGATTCTGAAATGCGAATCTGATGGACATTTCTCTTCGCATTACAAGTCTGCTGTGATTTTATTTGACAAATCGACAATATTGTGTCTAAAAAAATATTCATTTCTTGTTTGTTTAACTGCTGTATAAAAGCAATATCAGATATCACATTCGCAATCATGCTGATTTTCCGGAAAACAGTCTTCTGTGTGATACGCGTGATATTGCTTCAATTATATACAATTACGGGGGGGTGGGGAATCATTTTTGCCCGCATGTTTTGAATTTTCAGGGCATTCTAGCTCCATTCTAATAGGCTTTATGTGTTTGTTTTTACAAAGTGAGTGGCATAATGTCAGCTCACACACTGGAAACCATTACAACATTATCACAGATGATATATCTCACATAAACAGCCCTACTCTAACCCTGTATTCAACATAACAAAGGATTAGCAGAGCTTTCTGAGAGCGCAATGATGCTGACAAGCACCAGACCCAGTCTGTATCTGACTCTGAGCAACAGGCACTGGTTTCCCCCCCACACACACACACACACACACATCTATCTTTCGTCACGATTAACTCTCCTCACAGCATTCCTCACATTTCAGGCCAAACTACAAGTCTCAGATTCTAGGAAATCTCCACGATAAGAGCATTCGCATATAAACCAACAACAAACAGGCTTTAAGACATGGTTTTCCACCTCTTCCCAAGCCCGTCTTTAACCTCAGAAAGAGAAAAACTAAAAACTCTACGCTTTCGGCTTTGTTTTGGACTAAACGCGCTATGGACGCTTTGGGCCCACATGGTGCAAAGGAGAGTGAAATGTCCAACCATTAACTAAATTCTCTCTTAGTATCCACTACTGAGATGTTTATGTGTCTCCGGAGACTCTAGAGAAAACTATTGCTTGCTCTCACAACAAAAGTCCTACTTTATTGACTTTGCCAAACAAACGGACATGTCAAACAGGTTGAGAGCACATTTTACAGGAATGGCAATCATTCAGAGGTTGGGTTCAGGTTAGAAACATACACTTACACCCTCAGATAGAGTATTTTAAGAAGAAAAAAAATGTACATTATTTGTTACCATGGGACATTATTGCATATTATCGACATATTATTGTTAATTCACTGACAAATTCAATCTTCACAAACCACTGTGACCACTGAACTTTTGTGAAGTAGATCAATTAATTTCATAAAAAAAGAACACTAAAAAGAATAAATCATTAACCAATTGGATTTTGCTAATTTCCTCAGGAACTGGATGAACATGTCAAAATAATAAGTGAACAATTTCACACACAAAACTATTGTATACTTTCAGATAAAGCACCAGTTTTCATGATACTTTCATGGTAAAAGCCTAATTTATATATATATATATAGCCTATATAGGTATATACGCATGCAAAAAAGCATCCAGAACATTATTTAAAGTTCTTCCTTGTGGGAACAACACAACGGAAAGTAAATGTAGACAGAAATGACCTGATCTGTGCACAATAAAAGTTACACTGACTTCACTCTCACTAAAAGTTTCCAAAAGGGTTTTTCACAGCAATGCCACAGAAAAACCTTTCAGTAAACAGTTCCTAAAATAACCATATAATCTAAAGAATCTTTCTCCGCTATAAATAACCTTTCGAGGAATGGAAAGGTTCAATAGATGTTAAAGTCCCCCTGTAGTTAATAATTGTATCCCTTAAAACTCATCTTTGATCACCAAAATGACAAAATGACGTTTTTTCCTTGAAAAAAAATCTTCATGCCTTAAAATATCTTGAATGTAACTCGACACCCTTGCCTCATTTAGTATGCGCGGGTCTATGAATATGCAAATGAGCCCCGCCTCCACTCACTCACTCAGCTCAGAGATCCACTGGTTGACGATCACACGTTGATCTGATTGGTTACAAGGTCGTTTGTGACGTCAGAAACACCAGCGATTTCAATCCGTGTGTTTGAGACTGTCTTTGGTTCACTGCAGTTTTAAGCAGGAAATACTCAGCAATGCTGTCGACTTATGAACTTACACACATGGTTTGTGTTAAAGCAGATTAAAAACACCACATAGACACATAAACAACATTAAAAGCTGGATTTTCACCACTGGGGGACTTTTAAAAGAACCATTTATAGATGTTGAAGGTTCTTCATGGAAACATCAATGCCAAAAAATAACCTTTATTTTTAAGAGTGTAAAAGCAGTTGTATTAATTGGACAGTATATTTCAGAGCCACACTGGAAATCAAGCTAAACATGTTCAGACACGAATAAGTGACATCTGAATTCAATGGTTCAAGCAGCTTCAACAATAAATGGTTAAAAACCAGAATGCATTCAGTTCAAACCCTCAGTCCTTAAAGGGAAAGTCTGACACGCAGCCAATTTACTGGCGTTTCATGTTTCCACATGTCTCTAATAAAACACAGCTTCAATGTTTTTATCCCAGCAAAGATACGGTGGAGACCAATAACAGCTATTAATTAGACAAAAATCACAGCTAATTAGACAAAACCGCATATCTGTGAGCCGCAGAAGTTGTTCTCTTTTCTCATGTTGGCTTCTTGCGTGAAAGAGACTTTATTCTGCATGAAACCGGCTCAAAGACTTTACCAAACACACTTGCGAGGGAAATACCCTGGAATTCCCTAAAACAAGATTATCCCTTCAAGAGAGCCCACACAGATAAGCTCAAGACAGACTGACACCATAGTCTTCAATGTTTTATTGCCTTTGAAGAAGAAGCGCAAAGCATTTCATTGATCTGGAAGATTTAATTCATTACATGGTAAAGAATCACAGCGAGCGATGCTATCAGTCTATCAGCAACGCTTTAGAGCAAAGCAAACGTGTGCACTTTACAACCTCGCTGTTAATCTTTACCGCATCCTAGAAGTGTGATTCAAGTAAACGAGAGGGGAAAGGCTTTTTGAGTAGATGTACCAATGAGAGGTGAAGGGATTTCATCATGGTTAGGAGCCTTTAAAGGGTTCGTTCACCCAAACATGTAAACTCTGTCAGTCATTACTCTCCCTCATGTTGTTCAACCCCGTAAGACTTTCGTTCATCTTTGGAACACAAATTAAGATATTTGTGATTAAATCTGAGAGCTGGATCACTCCTCCATAGGCTTCTAATGGATCGAAACTTGCCGGTCCAGAAAAGGTATTAAAGACATCGTTAAAATAGTCCGAGTGACTACAGTGGCTCAAGTTTATCAAGCGACGAGAATACTTTTGTGCGCAAAAAACAAACAAAAATAACGACTTTATTCAACTATTCATGTTCTTCTCTGTGGGCCTCGAGATTTCACGTAGTGTAACAGCGCAGCGCTTCTGGGTTGTACGCAAACGCGCCCCCAGTGGTCGGTCCTAGTATAGCCCATAAACCCCGCCTCCCCCTGTTATTCAACGGCACACGAGAATTATATATTAAATTACACTTCAAATATAATTTTTCCAAATATGGTTTCTGTCATTTACTGTAGTTATCATCACGCTGATCTAATTTCAAGTGTTTGTTTTTAAAATAAGTTTGTTTTTAGTTAGTTATTTGATGCGGTGGTGTGACGTCATGATCGACAGCTGTGATTGACAGGTTCTCTGAGCGAAGTAGTCACTGAAGCACCAACAGACTTTTTTTCTGGATCTTCGGAGGACTGGGGAGATTGGAGCTTTAAATTTTATATCTAAACTTCTATCATTAATTTTAAAAAAGTGCTGGAGCGTGTGCTTGCGATTGATTCTGCGAGAGTGAGGGCGGGGCCTTGATTTCGCGGCTTTACTTCCGGCTCACGACTGCGCAGGTCTGGTCCCGAGATCGCTTCTGCGCAGACTCAAGTCCCAAGATGTCAGCGCCATATCGGGACACTGGCGGCTTCAGTTCTGACCAATGGAAGAGAGCGAAGGGGCGTCGTCCAGCTTTTTTTACAGTCTATGGTTGTACATAACACATATCACACACATGACCAGCGTCGGCCAATAGTGAGCCTACGTGTGACGTACAACACAGAAGCGCTGCGCAGTTTCACTACGTGAACTCACTCGAGGCCCACAGAGAAGGAAATCAATAGTTGAATAAAGTCGTTATTTTTGTTTGTTTTTTGCGCACAAAAAGTATTCTCGCCGCTCTAGGAGCTACCAGTGATGTAAGTGTACGCTGATTGGTCGAACGCATGCCAAATGAAACACCGGCACTCGGTACTCCACGAACATCAACGACAAACATACAGAAGGCTAATGTTAACGGCATTTACCTGTCGCGTTGTGTTCATTTCTCAGCCTTGATTATGTAGTATTGCAAGTTGCCTTCCTTTTTGCTCTTTAAATTGCATAACTTGTACGTAAGGTTGGGAATCGAAAATTACTTGGTCAGGAATCGGATACTTGTTATAAAATTTAAATTTCGATTCCTCTCATTCCTCTTTAAACCTCATTCAAGCGTTAGACTCTGTTTTCTGTTCTCATGTGTATCAGTGTATCGGATCTTAAAGTGACAGCACTAATATTCCTGCCGTCTCTAATAACACTAATCACACAACACGGCGGAGAGAAAATGCACTCGTTCTTGACTGAATAACTTTTGTAATGTATATTTTATTTATAAACTGCAGTGTTATTTTACATTTGATTACAGTTTCTGTACCTGAATACCTGAAAATCTTCAAACACGGTTTATTTCAATCTTTTCTTTGTTCAGTTGTATCAATTTATTGCGATTGCTATTTTTTTATTTGTTCTTTTTTAATTACCGAGTGTTTACTTGTCTTTAATAATGCTTGAAATGTATCTTAGTTAGGCTAGTTGTTTTTCTTTTTTTAAAGCGCAGGCAAACGCTCCTTGTGTAAGTGTTATCTAGCCTGTTGATCTTTATTCATGATATTCAGCTGCAATTAAATGTTTTCCAATAAGACTATATTTGAATAATATCTGCGTTATTTTTCTTTTTACCTTATTAGAACAGAAATTAGGGATCAATACGCAGAATCAAAATTCAAACGATAGCCCTACTAGTTCTAGTTCTTGGATCATTTCTTGTGGGGTTTGAACTTAAAGTCTTTGAGTTTTCTGCCAGGATATTTCCCCACGCCACCACTGTGCAGAGCAGGGAGAGTTCGCTGGGAACAGACACTGATATTTCAGGCCCCACAATGTTTTTCTCAACCACATTTTGCTGAGTTGTAGTGTTCTCTGCCGTCTGCACAATGACAGTGGTCGAGTATCAAAGCCTCGTGATCTACCTAACTAGACAGCACTTTAGAGAGTCATAGGTGCGTTCATAAAATATAGCATTTTGGGCATCATAGAGGTGTTATTCATACATCATTTGAAACTCTGATGCCCATAAATGCTGCTGACTCAAATTATGTCTATGATTCCAACAATGCTGACTGCCTCTCAATGTGCGTGATAGTCAAACCTGCTACTGATTTGTACACACCTGATCCCCGAAAGTACAGCCCACACACACACACACGTTTTGAAATCGCTGGTGTGTGTGACGTCACAAAACGACCTTGTAACCAATCAGATAAACGCGTGATCGTCTGAGCTGAGTGAGTGAGTGGAGGCGGGGCTCATTTGCATATTCATGGTTGAGTTTTAAGTGATAACATTATTGACTACAGGGGTACTTTAAAATGTAAGTTTTTTGAAAACACTAATAACAATTCATACATTTTTTTATTCTACTAGGCTAAATTTTGAAATGCAATTTGGTGATCAAAGCTGAATTTTCAGTCTTTAGTGTCACATGATCCCTCAGAAATTATTCTTATATGGTGATTATTTATGTTGTTGCCAAAAAACTTGAAACAAAAAACAGCTACTGACTATAACTCGATTATGAAACTGAAGCGCCACTTTTGATGCCCAAAACTGCATTGTGACTCGGAACATAACTCGCCCATAACTCATAAACTCGCCCAAAAACTGCTGATGCCTCACACACACACACCTGCCGACTCCGAGCGCACCTTTGCCGTGTAAACACACAGCTTGTTGTGTTTTGAGACACGGCCCACAAATGCTTCTCATTCATTTAAGAAGAGTCTGACCAGGACAGATCTCTTACCTTGGGAAGATCCCGGAGCTGATTCGCGTCCAGCAGGAGCTCCTCCAAACTCGCTCGGTATCGATAGATCTCATCCGGGACGAAGAGGAGCGAGCAGTGGCGCTTATCGATCGACTCGATGTGACGGTTACACCGCCACAGGGGGATACAGTGAAACATCACGAGCAAAACCCTGGAGAAATGAACCCCGAATGCTGGAAAAGTTTAAAAAATATAATAAAAAAACGGGAACGGCGAGAGCGCGCCGGAGCAACTAGTGTCGATCACAATCTATCGATCTCACGCGCACAAACATACAATAATAAACACGTCGCGCTCCACTTCTGCAGTTTTCTTTCCGCTTTTTCACCTTTCTCGCCACATCTTTATCTGGAAGGCTGAGGAGAGTCCCGTATGTTTCTTTGTAAGCGGTTACATGTCTGTTTATCTGCGTTTATTCCGTATTTTTTCTTATCCCGGAGTTTATTTCCTCTTAGTCCAGTTTCTGACCCGGAACATTCACTCCCTCATTCCAGGTCGACGTCACGAATCCCATCGGCTCCTCCCTTCTTTCTTTCTGTCGCTCAATCCCTCCCTCCCTCCGCACACACACACACACACGCACACACACACACACAATCCCTTCCTCCCTCCCTCCCTACACACACACACACACACACACACACACACACCACCGTCAGCTGAACTACATGAACTACACTTCCCATAACACACCTGCTGTCCCTGAAGTGTGATGTGACATTCAACAAGTTATATCATTATTCCAAAAAAATATCTATCTATCTATCTATCTATCTATCTATCTATCTGTCTATCTGTCTATCTGTCTGTCTGTCTGTCTGTCTGTCTGTCTGTCTGTCTGTCTGTCTATCTATCTATCTATCTATCTATCTATCTATCTATCTATCTATCTATCTATCTATCTCAATCCATGTTCTGATTTGAGAATAATCATTGTGTTTGCGTCAAGAAGGTCAGTGTGTAATATGGTCACTGTCACATTTCAGCTTATTTGATTTCATTTTAATATTTCTTATGCATTTACACCATAACTTTTCTTTTTTTATACATTTTTCAAAATGCTAAATCTTTCCTTATTTCCAGGTTTAAATGAGAAAGATCAAGTCTTTAGTGCAACAGATTGTGCTACTGTTGGTTATTCCTTCATATTTCGATTTTTCTGTTTTCTTCTTATAAAAACGAGATTTTAAAATATATATATTTTACAGTTTTTCTCAATCGCCTTTAGCACATTTTTACAGTCTTAACAATCTCTAAATTGTGAACTCAATTGTCACAACTGTTTGCTGGAACATCCTAACTCTACATCCGAGTAACTCATGCCAGTTCATTCATGCCAAGTAAGACCTGATCCTGGATCAACATTCCTGTCCCAAAATGTATCCTTACCCAATCCCTACCCCTAAACCTAACCCTACCCATAACTTTTCCCTAAAATCAGAGGTTAATGATAGGCGAATAACACTGATGTTTAAGTACTTCACCCTTGTTCTAAGCCTAAACTTGACATAAACTGTAAACTTGTCCCTCAAATCTGATTGGTTGATTGGAAAGATGTGGATCCAGGAACATGTGGTACTTGGTGAAATCACAGTCACCTTCAAACTATAGTGTCAGTAAACTGGCCAATGCAGCAATATAACAAGTGTTTATCATCATGTGAGCCATGCTCAAAATACTAAATGTTTTTTTCACCTTGGAAATATTTGTTATAACAAATTTAGTGGGTTTTTTTTCTTTTGTTTTGTTGATTAACTGCTTTCTCTACTGTACAAGAATGTCAGTTTTGCCTGTATGTAAAAACAGATTCAGAGAGTATGTAAAAATCGACTGAGAAAAGTCAATACTGTAGTACACAAAAAGAAAATGAACACGACGAAAGAATGTTTAAAGTTGTGAAGAGTTTGACAGTTTCACTGAGAATTAAGTCAGCAAGTCTTTGTGCATTTAGTCATCGTGCAAACTTTAGACAGTTACACTCTTTTGCACACTTATGCCAAAACACACGCAATTCACTTAAGACATAAGAAATTCAAATCTGATGTGAAAAAGAAACTGATTGTTCAGAGAAAAAAAGTCTCATTTGAGAATTGAGCTAAAGCGAATGAGGAAAAACTATTACATTTGAACTATATCGTCATGTGAATGTCATATATCCTATTCTATCTCTACCAAATTCATAACCCAATACATATCCCACATCCTAATTCTTACCCTTTTTATTCAGATATGCTATTAACTCCTTTCTATCCTCACTGTAACTTTTACAGTAATATTTTACCCGTTGTATCGTTTCTTTCTCATCACAGCATCACATAAATCATTCTCATAGAAGCACAATGATGTGTTCAGTTCAGTCCTCTTATTTTAGTATCTACCCGTTTTTTTAACTATATTTAAAATTCCTTACCATTCTTTTAATATTCCTCTTAATAATGGTTTTAACTTAAAGGTACATATCTATTTCCTTCTTTCAAAGCATTTTTAGCCAATTCATATCCATATTAATTGCCAATTAGCCTTAGTTCCAATTAGCCAATTAATCTTACTTTCTCTATACCTACACAAGTCCCAATATGATAGCGAATATTTAGATTAACATCTGATTTATCGATATACGTGGTTGAAATTGTTGCTATATCCAGATGTGGAGTATTCCCACTCCTGCCACCGCTTTATTGGGGTCTTTTGATCAATCTGTATTTGATTGCCTGCATAAAATATCTCATATATATGTCCATTTACAACCTCGGAGGAGCGGAGCTACAGGTGATCTAGAACACAGCGAGCTGACGAGGGGCGGAGCTACAGGTGATCTAGAACACAGCGAGCTGACGAGGGGCGGAGCTACAGGTGATCTAGAACACAGCGAGCTGAAGAGGGGCGGAGCTACAGGTGATCTAGAACACAGCGAGCTGACGAGGGGCGGAGCTACAGGTGATCTAGAACACAGCGAGCTGAAGAGGGGCGGAGCTACAGGTGATCTAGAACACAGCGAGCTGAAGAGGGGCGGAGCTACAGGTGATCTAGAACACAGCGAGCTGAAGAGGGGCGGAGCTACAAGTGATCTAGAACACAGCGAGCTGACGAGGGGCGGAGCTACAGGTGATCTAGAACACAGCGAGCTGAAGAGGGGCGGAGCTACAGGTGATCTAGAACACAGCGAGCTGAAGAGGGGCGGAGCTACAGGTGATCTAGAACACAGCGAGCTGAAGAGGGGCGGAGCTACAAGTGATCTAGAACACAACGAGCTGAAGAGGGGCGGAGCTACAGGTGATCTAGAGCTGAAGAGGGGCGGAGCTACAGGTGATCTAGAACACAGCGAGCTGAAGAGGGGCGGAGCTACAGGTGATCTAGAACACAGCGAGCTGAAGAGGGGCGGAGCTACAGGTGATCTAGAACACAGCGAGCTGAAGAGGGGCGGAGCTACAGGTGATCTAGAACACAGCGAGCTGAAGAGGGGCGGAGCTACAAGTGATCTAGAACACAGCGAGCTGAAGAGGGGCGGAGCTACAGGTGATCTAGAACACAGCGAGCTGAAGAGGGGCGGAATACAGCGAGCTGACGCTGAAGGGGGCGGAGCTACAGGTGATCTAGAACACAGCGAGCTGAAGAGGGGCGGAGCTACAGGTGATCTAGAACACAGCGAGCTGAAGAGGGGCGGAGCTACAGGTGATCTAGAACACAGCGAGCTGAAGAGGGGCGGAGCTACAGGTGATCTAGAACACAGCGAGCTGAAGAGGGGCGGAGCTACAGGTGATCTAGAACACAGCGAGCTGAAGAGGGGCGGAGCTACAGGTGATCTAGAACACAGCGAGCTGACGAGGGGAGGAGCTACAGGTGATCTAGAACACAACGAGCTGAAGAGGGGCGGAGCTACAGGTGATCTAGAACACAGCGAGCTGAAGAGGGGCGGAGCTACAGGTGATCTAGAACACAGCGAGCTGAAGAGGGGCGGAGCTACAGGTGATCTAGAACACAGCGAGCTGAAGAGGGGCGGAGCTACAGGTGATCTAGAACACAGCGAGCTGACGAGGAGCTACAGGTAATCTAGAACACAGCGAGCTGAAGAGGGGCGGAGCTACAGGTGATCTAGAACACAGCGAGCTGACGAGGGGCGGAGCTACAGGTGATCTAGAACACAGCGAGCTGAAGAGGGGCGGAGCTACAGGTGATCTAGAACACAGCGAGCTGAAGAGGGGCGGAGCTACAGGTGATCTAGAACACAGCGAGCTGACGAGGGGCGGAGCTACAGGTGATCTAGAACACAGCGAGCTGAAGAGGGGCGGAGCTACAGGTGATCTAGATAGAGCACAACTTTAAAAACTCAAACTCAACCACGGGGGGTTTTAAGGACTGAATGAACCGTTGCCATCCATGATACGCAAAAAAGTTCTTTAGATTATAGTTATTCACAACTAAGTGGTTCTCTAAAGCAGTTTACTGAAAGGTTTCAGTGGCATTACTGTGAAAACCTTTATTTTTAAGAGTAAAATTTTATTATCTTAATCGTTTCTTTGACATTTTAGCCAACATTGTTATCTAATTTATCTACCCAGTTCATTTTACGGCCTTAAGATGTTCTAAACCAAACTGTACCTCAACTGGTTTCCACAAAATCTGTGCATGTAGAAAAACTGTGTGACCATTCTGACAGATTAGAAATATTGCATTAGTATTAATCAGATTTCCAACATTAATTTGCACCAAAAAACAAAGAAAACACTTTGACTTCAATAACAACAATTGAACAATCTGATACGCTAATTTATGTATTTCCTATCCTAACTACTGCATGCGTGATTATATGCTTAGTTTGGTCCTTTTGTCATTTGCGATTGGCATTTTTTCCTGAGGAGAAGCGGATTCATCATGTCAGAACTGAAGTAAACGCGGTCCACATCCACTAGATGGAGACAAACACACACTTCCACCGCACAGAGACAACACAGACTGTCTGGTTATTATACTTTTAATTTCAGAATTTAAATTGTGTCTGTCATGATAGAAAAAAAATCAATACAAAGAGATCGATTGATTTCAAAGTGCAATTATTGTTTGTACAAATCAGTACTATGTTGATCATCCTGTGAAATTACAAATAACATTGAAAAAAAAAAAAAACTATTTCCAAACTATTTGGCCAATAAGTGTGTTCCAGGGAATGCATATCTCAGTAATATCCAGAATAATGTCGGTTCATCTGCGGCTGATCTGCTTTCTGAAGGCCTTCAGGGATTTGGCCATCATGGGCGCCACTCCTGTCGACACACACAACACTGAGAAACACACACACACACTGCTCCGGGAAAGCTCTTCCTTACACATGGAGGATGTGTTTAATAAACACACTACCAGACACAGGTTTGGATCAGTAAGATTTTTTAGATTTTAAAAATAAGTCTCTTCTGCTCACCAAGGCTGCAATAGTTTGATTAAAAATACATTAACAACAATAAAAACAGTATTGTGAAATATTATTAGAATGCAAATCAGCTGTTTTGCTATGTGAATATCTAGTCAAATGCAAGTTATTCCTGTCAGCATCATTACTCCAGTCTTCAGTGTCACATGATCCTTCAGAAATCACTCTAATATGAGGATCTGATGCTCAAGAAACATTTATGATTATCGTCAATGCAAAAAATCAATGATGCTTTAAAGTGACAGTAAAGACATTTATAATGTTACAAAAGATTCTATTTCAAATAAATGCTGTTCATTTGAACTTTATATTCATCAAATAATCCTGAGAAGAAAAAAAAGTTAACAAAAATATTTAGTAGCAAAAACGGTGTTCAACATTGATAATAAATCAGAACCATTATAAATAATTGAGCTTCAAACCATCATATTAGAATATTTCTGAAGGATCATGTGACACTGAATATTCAGCTTTGATCACAGGAATAAATCATATTTTACTAAATATTCACATAGAAATAAAATCAGTTACAGTAAATAGTAACATTTCACAATATTGCTGTTTTTACTATATTTGTATCAAATAAATGAAGCCTTGGTGAGCAGAAGAGACTACTTTCAAAAACATTTAAAAAAATCAATTATTCCAAGCTTGTCCTAATTGCATTAATTTGTGCATTATTGGTAAATTAAAAAAATAATAATTCTTAGTGTTTTTTTATATTGTTTCCAGTCCAAATATCGAAATATTAAAATCAAGATGCCTTTACTAGATGAGTAAAATAGTACGATATTATGTCTTGTTTTCTGAATAAACAAACAAGCAAAATTATCTACAAGAAAAATAATCTGGTTTCTGTTTGAATTACAATTATTTTCATTTAAAACCCCTTTTTTTGCCCCAGAAAACAAAACAACATCTCACACTATTTTACTCATCTAGTAAATGCTTAGTCTTACAGCTTATGAAAACCCCAAATTCAAAAAAATTTAATATTGTGAAAAGGTTTTCATATCTATGAGCCATAATCATCACAATCATAACTAATAAAGGCTTGAAATATCTCACTTTGCATGTAATGAGTCTATATAATATATTAGTTTCACCTTTTAAGTTGAATTACTGAAATAAATGAACTTTTGCACGATATTCTAGTTTTTCGAGTTTCACCTGTAGTAACTGCATCTCGATGTAAGGATCTTGAGATGTTTGGACTGGAAACGGGACACACACACACAGCGTTGTTCTGCAGTGTGTGAGGCGTGAGCTGCGTGTGAAACTCACGCTTGATCTTGCGCGGGTCTTGGGCCGGACCGGAGCCGGAGTTAGCGGAGGGTTTCACAGCCTCACTGAAGCCGGATCTGCCCCGGATCTCAACGGGCTTCACACTGCTGAGGGATGAAGAGACACTGGATGACATGAATCTGTCGGTGACGAGCATCACACACACACACACACTGGGGAAAACCCTTCGCTCACACATGACTGAAATCTCCTGAGGGTTCCCGTGTTCATCAAGCTTCTCGAACTGCCATTCAGCCGTAAGTGCCGAATACTCAGGAGATTTACTCCTACTTGCAAACTTAAGTATAAAAGCAAGTTATCAAATGCCTTAAAGGGATAGTTCACCTAGAAATGAAATCTACAGGACACAAATTAAGATATTTTTGATTAAATCTGAGAGAGATTTAATTATTTCCCCCAGTAGTTGAAAAAAACGGCGTCGGGCCGCTTGGTTTCCTCAAACAAAAAGAGTAATGTTTTGAGTAGTGTTGTTAAAAGTACTGACTTCGGTACCAAGTTGGCACTGACATTTTAAAAATGTGACTGAGCGCTGTTGAGCAGAATCATAAACACCTCTGATTGGCCATTGTGTTCATAAGCTCATCGGATATGTCTGTGATTGGCTACAATGATCAGCGCACAGAAGTGTTTGAGAGCGTTTGAAAGCACAAGCAGGCGTCTATCAGCGGACCGGTCCTGCTTTCAAACACTCCCGTGTGTATCTGTGTAAGCGCTCAGTGAGGGGCGACATTGGCTACAATGATCAGCGCTTCAAAAACATGTTGTAACAATCCGATGAGTGTGTGAGTACAATGGCCAATCAGAGGTGTTTATAATTCTGTTGAACAGCGCTCAAAGAGTCACATTTTTTTAATTTCAGTGCCGACTTGGTACCGAAGTCAGTACTTTTGACAACACTAGTTTTGATAGCGCCACAGCGTTACACTTTCAGGGACATCAATCTGCAAATGTCTAAACAAAAGAATGAATAATGAATAATGAAAAATGAATAGTGGAATAAAGTTGTCATTTTTGAAAGTCGAAGCTCTCCCTGAGTCTCTCCGTAAGGCTGCACTCGCTGCTGGTTATTCCTGATCCTGGATCAGTGAGATTGGCCGGTGTTATTGCCGGAGTCTCTGAAGCTCCTGTACAGGCTCCGCCCTCTTCTGAACGGAGGCGGAGCTAAAGCTCATTTGCATTTAAAGGGACACACAAAAACGGAACGTTATTCCTCACACCCAAAAAGGGGCAAATATGACAAGCTATAATAAATGATCTGAAGGGGATTTTGAGCTGAAATTTCAGACACATTCTGGGGACACCATAGATGTATATTACATCTTGTGAAAAGGGGCGTAATAGGTCACCTTTAAATGACGACTGAGAGGCTTGGTAACTAACTTTTAAGAGCAGCTTTGAGCCAAGAATGTTTTTACGCTTTAGTTTGTAGTGTTCTTGCGAGTGATTGTCTGAACGGACCTGGTTCTGTCTGTCGGGTGAGCTTGTGTCACGGAGGCGGCCGTGCCGTGAATCTCCTGCTGGATACGAACGTTTCGAGGAGGCTTAGCAGCTGAGTGAATAAACGCCATCTTCACCTGCCTTCCTGAGAGAGAGAGAGAGAGAGAGAGAGAGAGAGAGAGAGAGAGAGAGAGAGAGAGAGAGAGAGAGAGAGAGAGAGCGAGAGAGAGAGGGAGGAAGAGAGAGAGAGAGAGAGAGAGAGAGAGAGAGAGAGAGAGAGAGAGAGAGAGAGAGAGAGGAAGAGAGAGAGAGAGAGAGAGAGAGAGAGAGAGAGAGAGAGAGAGAGAGAGAGAGAGAGAGAGAGAGAATGTTTGAGTTGTTGAGTTGATCAAACATGTGACCACAGCGTTAAAGCCGTTATACTGGCCGTCACAAAATGTGTCCTGAATTTGAACTGGATGCAAAGCTAAGGAAGCTTGTTTCCAACGAGGAATACAAAATAAAAAGGATAACTGGGACTTTTGATCTTGAAAATACAGACTTTATGCTCTACTCGCAACAGTTGCCATGACCCAAGATGGCTGCCGTGACCCCATATATGCAGAATCATTGAGCAAAGAATCAAATGTGCCAAAACAGCCCTGTTTAGTTAACGTAGATGCTAAAGAAAGATAGAGCTGCACGATTCTGGATAAACTTCAGAGATTCATGATTTGGTTTGTAGTTGGTTTTTTTTACTCATGTTTGTAGTTCCTCCTCCAAAGCGCAGTGGATTGTGGGTAATATCAGCCGTTATAATGAGCACGGATGCACACTTCAAAAATCCACCGGGAATAGTAGATCATCCGGGGACTTCTGGCACACTCTTCAGCACACTGTGCTTTGGGACACACTTATTCTAACCTCACACACAGTTTAGGAGGATAGCATGGACACGGAGACGCAGAGTTCTTGTTTCTTGAATAAATGATTCGATGAGAAATACACGTTTAACAGTCACTCATCTCCAACGATGTAACTGACAATCTTTATTGAAGCGGCAAGTTACTTCCAAAAGATGATTTCATCTATTTTGATTATATCCGAACTCTAAAATTGCATCCCAGTACTTCTTAAACACACAGAATCATTATTTCTAGTATGACAGAAGCGGCTTCATACCCATTCATGACAGCGGCTCTCTGGATCAGAACACACATCTGAATGTTCACTGTGATCAGACTCATCAACGGTTAAATAGAGAGTCGTTTAGGAATAAGATCGTGTGTGTGTTAGAACCGAGATCACGGTCGGTTAACGATTAATCGAGCGGCTCCAGTATCTATCACTCTGGGTTTCGCCATTAACCCCAAACTGTTGCTCTTTAAGTCTATTCATAGTCTGAGCCGACAGATGGTCAGAGGCAACCCGCATTCATGAGCCATCACACACACTTCAAGAGAAGGCTTACACTACACTCACACATTATCTCCAGCAGTTAGTGAACGTCGATCTGTTAGCACTGAATTAGATCTCAGCGGACAGTCTACACACCAGCTAGCATGACCGCTTTGTAGAGCAATCGAGTTTCATTTATAGACGCATTTAGTGTTTGCAAACAGCGATGACGCTTTTGTGGGCGATTTTGTAGAAATCTGTGGAAGCCACGGAATAAAAAAAAATATTTTTATGTTTATTATCTCAATGCTTAGAGGGATAAACAGAATTGTGAGATATACTCGTTATTCTGACTTTTTTCCCATAAACTCACAATTGCGAGTTATAAAGCCCGAACTGGGAGATATAAACACGCAAATGCAAGAAAAAGTCAAGAATTGTGAGATAAAAATGTAAAAATAAAATATAAAAAAATAAGATAAATTATAGGCCATGTTTAAATCTTATAGGTTTAAATATTTCATGCTGTAACTGCATATGTGAATATTTACGTAGACTTACGGCTTACATCAAATTCATGCTTTAATAGCCGACTAAGTTTCATCAGTCCAGTCTGTGACTCGCTACACAAGCGTCTGCGTTTGGCTTCACAGTAGCCGCGTTTCCGTTACCCTTCAAATTGCGCAATTTGAAATCGCGAATTGAAAATACGCACAATGGAAACCCGTCAATTTCGCAAAAACTCTCGTCTATCGCAAAAAAAGTTTACGCTCGCATGAGGAGGATTTTCCCGCCATTTGAAAAAGGAATATTTCGCAAAACTGCAATGGAAACGTTTTTTGCGCATTTACAGTCACATGGCGTAGACGGCGCGGTGTGTTTGGACAGAAGACGAGACGGAGGTCTTTATTAAACTCATAAAAGACAAAAGAATTACAGGAAAACTGGATTCTAAACCTTAAAGAAACGCCACAATCACGACCTCGGAGCAGAAATGAGGAGAAACACCCAGAAACTCCTCATATGTGCCGTTCACAGTATACGGGTCTTTCCCTCCCATTAATGCTTGGATAACACACACACGTCTCCTTCCATTATTAATAATAATGTCTAGTGCGGTGGCTCTGATATATATAAACCTTCAACGTCCGTTGCCATGATCGTTGGAATGACTTATTGCGAGAGGAAAAAATTACGTTTTAGTCGCATAACATCAGTTAATGGAAACGCCGTCATTTCGCAATAGTTTTTATTGATATTTTAAAAAAAATAAAAAGTTTTGCACAAATCTGTAATGGAAACGTGCCTGGTGTGTGCCTTCAACGACGGAATTAAATGAAGACTATTTTTTGGCTTTTGAAAGCCAAACCTGACATAATAATAAATATACGGAGAAATGTAAAAAAAAAAAAAAACATATTTATACTTTATTTCCTTATTTATATATAAAGGCCCTTGCACACGGAGTCCGAAATTCGCATCCGAAATTTTCACACGTTAAAAAATAAATACGCGCTCAGGTTATGTCAATCACGCGTGCACACCGCCTCCGAAACTCTCGCCCGTCATGAAAAAAATCGGATCGGGTTCGATTTTTTGCGTGTATCGCATCCGTAGCGAGCAGTTTGAGGTGTTTTGATCATTCAAACCCACTGAATCACGAATACGAAAACACACATACGAAAATTTCGGACTCAGTGTGCAAGGGCCTTAATAGTATTATTTCCCCATTTATTTATGTAAATATGTATTTATGTCTACATTTATTCCTTTCCACATTTATTTATGTCTACATTTATTCCTCTGTATGCTAATGAGGGGGGCGTGTTTTAACTCAGGCATAGCAACCCTCTACACTGCCAGTAAATCACTCGCATATGCGACCAAATCTTCACTCCCGGCGACTAATGCCTATCATTAGCCATTGGCTAATAACTTCTTAGCTTTTACTCGCCAGTGTGTGTGTGTTAGAGGATAAACATAGGTTTATATTTAGACTCGCTGAACCTGACTGAGCGCTTGAGAGTTTCGCTCTCTGTCAAGTGATCTGGTCTATTTCTATTCACTCAATGGGTGTGTGCAGCGTCTGTGTTTGACGTACCGTACTCTAGTGTGACGGCGCACGACTCGGTCGATTTGCTGAGGGCGCTGGGTTTCTCACACAAACACGCAAAGAGAAAGAGCGAGAGCCTTACACACCACGCAGAATCGACGCGCTACATGTAAACGGTATTCTTTGTTGTATTCTCCCGTGTGTCAAAATAACAGTTCATTTTGAATTATTCAGCTTTTAAGAACAGGCGCAAGATATGCCGGTTTGTCCGGGAGTGGGCGGGACTAATGCGCACACGGCGATCTCATTGGCTGGGGCTCATCCCAGTTTTGATTTCAGCAAATCAGTTCGAGCGAACGCTGACAACGTGATTAATATTCATAAACCCAGCAGCTCATCAATCCTTAGTGCGCATTGCTTTTAGTAGTAGAATTCGTAGCAGTAGCCTAGTATTATCTTTTAATAATAATTTATATTATCTTTTACTAACTTTTTTTTTTTTACACAGTAACTGAATGACCAACAATATCTTAAGCATCACCAGTCCTTAGTTGAGGTAAAATGACAAATATGCATTCATACATGGTTACCAAGTTTAACTTCTAATTACTAAAGTTCTATCATTAAATACTCCTTGATTATTATCATAATATAATGTTTGATTGACTGATATTAAGAGTGTATGTCCAGAGATTAAAAAACATAAGCTGATTTGGTGAAATCATATAGCCTCTTTGTGTGTGTGTGTGTGTGTGTGTATGTGTATATATATATATATATATATATATATATATATATATATATATATATATGGCCTTTTTCTTTTCTTTTTTTTACCAAAAGTGTGTGTTAGGTGGACAGATCAATACAGCACACAGAACATGTAGGATGCTGGGAAATAACAATGTCTTTTCTGTTCACCAAATGCTTTTTAATATTCGCTATTACTTCAATGAACAAGCGCACCGTTATGTGTTGCGTAGTGACGTGTGTGTGTGTGTGTGTTCAAGTACGCCAGAAATGAGCAGATTCTGCAATCCGCTGTATTAATATATCATGAGGATCGCGAGTTGCGTATTTGCACTAAATCCGCACAGATCTGTCTCACACGAACTTCCCCAGCAAAGTGAGTAAACACAGAAACACGGCAGATTGGCTCGTGATCTGACAGCGTTTCCCGCCAAAGCTCATTTGTACCCGCGTTTGGCGGGTCGAGGGCGTTAATCTCAATCCCTGAATGTTGCGCTCCTGTTTGTCATTGTGCAGAAACTTCACGCCAATAAATCAGGAATATTGCTGTGCGTCTCAAGCGCCCTCTTTACGCTCGTCCTAATGCCTGTTAGGTGTCCGTGGATTTGCCTGTATTTGCTGTTGAACATGGAAACGTCTTTAGATGGAAAACCGATTTTACAATCGATTCAATGAACACTTATGTCTCAAAGATCTAACAGGATTTTTTCACAAAGTGACAGCCCTAATGCGGTCGCCACTACCTTTGGGCTTGCCGGAGTGAGCGGAGACGATGCTCTTGGTGAGCAGCTGCAGTTTCCTCTCCCGCTCCTCGGACATGCGCAGGTACATCTCTCTCCAGGACTCGTACTCCTCCAGCCGCGCGTTTCGGAAGTCCTTCACACAGTGCCTCTCCCACAGGTGGTCCGTCTCCCCGACATACACCTGCGGGAAGACATCTCACTTCAGGATACACCACTCACAAGTCTGGGCACACACACACACACACACACACAGGTGAAACTCGACAAATTAGAACATCGTGCAAAAGTTCATTTATTTCAGTAAATCAACTTAAAAGGTGAAACTAATATATTATTTTGACTCATTACATGCAAAGTGAGATATTTCAAGCCTTTATTTGTTATAATTGTGATGATTATGGCTTACAGCTTATGAAAACCCCAAATACAAAATTAGAATATTGTGAAAAGGTTTTCATACCTGTGAGCCATAATCATCACAATTATAACAAATAAAGGTTTGAAATATCTCACTTTGCATGTAATGAGTCTATATAATATATTAGCTTCAGCTTTTAAGTTGAATTACTGAAATAAATGAACTTTTGCACGATCTTCTGATTTGTCGAGTTTCACCTGTAAATTCTGAAAAAAGTAGTAACATTTAAATAAATGTTAGATGAACGTCCAAATTAAATGTTTGAGAAAAAGCTTCCACAAACCATGTATAAATGTTTTTGTGCTTATGTTTTGAGAACAGCATTAAACACCAGATAAATTATTTTATGTTTCTGGAATCACATTTGTTCATAATTTGAAAGAGCCTTACCAGAATGTTAGCTAAAGTTGTGAGTTTACAGTTAGCTGATTTAGTAGTATGGTAGGATAAAAAAGAAAAAAATAGTTTTAAAAGAAAATTAAACCTTTGGAGACCCCATAACGACACTTAATTGGCTGTATATTTCTCATGATATTTTTGAACTAAAGGCTTACACTTATGCTTATAATTTGTTTTATAGGCAAATAATTGTGCCTACACATTTTTCTTACCAAAATGAAAAAAGGGGGATGAATTGGACGACAAAAAAAAGAAAAAAGGTAAAGTTTTTGAAAACTGAAGTGATTTTCTCTTTGTCTTTGTTTGAGTAACACTGATGACAGGAATATTAGGCTGCTGTCACTTTAAGACTGAATGCACAGATCCAATATAATGATACACATCCAATTTCTTTCTCAATTGTTTGCATTGTTTGACACGAAAAATAACGTAATTCTGCGCTCTGAAATGTGTGAGTGTTTCGCGTCTTTGTGCGCTCAAATGGTTAAAAACCGCTTGAGTGTTTAAACTGACGGGCCTAAAACATTGAAAATGACAACCTTTCTGTCTACGATGGTTAAACTTTATTTATCGGAGAATCGCGTCCGTCTCGAGCGGCGGTGCCTCGTCCGTACCATAGACTGTAAAAAAATATGGACGTAGTGTCCGTGACGTCACCCGTAGATTTCTGAAGAGCGTTTTTGAAGCCTAAAGTGGGCGGGGCTAACCGTCGCCATCTTGGCAGCGCGTCACCTCTCGTCACTACCGGATAACAGATATTGGGCAAAAAGGCAGGACGTGGGTGGAGCTGCGGTGCTAATGCTATATGCTACTGGCCTCGCGCTAAAGTGACAGCTGATTGAAGAATTAAAGCCCTTCGTTCATGTTTTTGCCCTTCGAAATAAAATAATAGTTAAAAGACGTAACTAAAAGTGAGACTGTGTATCGTGATGTATTATTATTCTGCTATAAAAATGTATTATCATGCACTGAGCTTGTGCGTGTGACAGTGATTCATGCGCATACATGTCAGCCAGCAGGGCATCGTTCGTCAAGTCCGTAAAGAGCTTTATTCAGTCCATTTTAAAATATGATTTTGGCCTCCTCTCAATTTCTCAAATGGGTTAAACCAAAGATATTACCTCAGAAGTTCAAGTAAATGCACTAGAAATCCGCGCTCATTCAAGTGTGTGCATCCACTGCATGGACGGAGAGAAAGCACGGACACCTGCAGGATTTCATCTGACGGTACTTTTTGTTTAACACTAAAAAGTTAAATAAGCATATCTGTTCCGTGAGAGCAACAGTACCGCATAACGAGTGTGGTCTCTATATCTATAGACGTTTTTAGCAAGGAAATTGTCAGACATCCATTAATGTTAGTGCATGCGAGGAAAACAACTGGAAATACAGCGCTGGTTGTTCTCTCCATACTCAACAACGACGGAATCCAACGGCGTGGGGGCGAAGGTATAACGCGTGTATTAAATTGTATGAAATAATCCCGAAAAAAGCACAAACACGGCAGAGATGGCAAGTACAGCAGCGGCTGAGATTAACTGAGAGTGACCCTAACAGACAAACGGCCGCAATCCACCTGTCACTCAAGTGGCCACGCCCTTAATTATGCAGGCTTAATATCATTTAAACGGATGAGTTGTAAAAAAAATTCACCCCCCTCACAGTCGTCATGAAGGGCAAAATAAGCTATAAAGACCAAAACCACTTTTTGCTCCAGGCTGTAAACATGTTTTTTTCTGCTGTAAAGTTGGGCATTTTAACATGCGGGAGATGCAGATTTGACTCACTTCTGCAGCCGGCCTCTAGCGGCCAGTCGATGAACTGCAGTTTAATTCACTTCCGTGTTGGTTTCAAGAGAGAGACAGGGAGGTTGCCGCTTGGTCCGTACACATCAACTACGACCCCTGACTGACATCGCTCAGCTGCACATCACAGTATCGATGCTAAAGCGCTATATCGTGCAGCCGTACGTGACACGCTCGCACGCTTTTTTTTTTTACATTTTAGGAGTAAAATTTACATACGTGGGTTTACAACCAACGTTTACACTTGTCCAGTTTAATCTGGAATGCGTCTCGGACCTCCTCCTGAAGTGGTTAGAGCGATCGGATTTAAATCAGTCTCATAAGAGTTTCAGAGGGCATTAACATTGGTCTTTCACGATCAGATAAAACGCATGAAGAGACCAGGGGTAAACAAGCCCGTAAACCCTGCAAAATCCAGATTGAAATCCATGAAACGGATTTCCAGAAATGCGGTTTGAATAGGATTTGAAACCACATATGAATGTAGCTCGATGTAGGATTTGTAATTTTGCTGTTCACACCAGCTAAATATGATTGAATTCCTATCAGATATATGCACAAAAAGTGGATTTAGACTGGCAGTCTGAACACAAAACAGTGGAAATTTACAGTAGTCAACATCTGAAGTGGATCAAAACCTTTGATCAAAGATATACGTGAATTTTGAACAACACCCGTTCTCGTCTTAGGACAACTTTGATGAACTTTTCAGATCCACTTCAAATGTTGACTACTGTATATAAATAAAACAAAAGGTACAAAGAAAGTTGCACCCAAAAGCTATTTCTCATGATCTTTTAGAATTAAAAAAAGGCTTAAACTGGTGCTTGCAATTTGTTTTGTAGACAAATAAACTGTGCTTACATACATTTTACTTTACAAAATAAAAAAAACCCCGAAATAAATGAATAAATTAAGTTAAAAAAAGAAGTTTAAATTTCTTGGTAATTATATGATTCACACACATTCATTGCTGTTATTTCATAGATTTGATGACTTCACTACTATTCTAAAACATTCAAATCCTAATAAATAAAGATAAAATAAAAGAGTTGGCGCGCACAGTTTTCCCAGCATCCTCCTCAAGCCCCGTTCACACTACAAGCGACACGATACCATTCATTTCAATGGGGAGCAGGCGATTTCCAGCGACCGTTGGCGACCGGTGGGGCGTGTCTGGTGACGCGACAAAGTTGAGATCGGTTTAACTTTATGCAAATGAAGAGCGACTTTCGGGAGCGACAACCAATAGGAGTGAAGTCAGTGGAGCGCGTCACTCTTCAGTGCCGAGTCTGACCGAGGCAAGTTGAACGAGAAGCTCATTTTAGCCGTCAGAAACTGTCCTATAATGTATGATATATCTCCGTGCACATACAGTGGTGTTCACCGTACTCACTCCGTGCCTGAAGGGTTTCGGGAACACAGATAGACGGTATTTGCCCGTTTGCTGCAGTTAAATAGCCGCGATTGCAAAGAGCACTCACTGTTTCTCGTTCATCTTTAATATTATGCATTTTATGTACTGATTCCATTTATATGTAGACTTTTCCTTCCAAAATGTTTGTTTGTAGCGGCAAGAAAACGTATGTTGTCTAACAGAGTAACATCCGTGAATGTCACTCACAAACATTACTAGTCCACCAGCAGTGGGAACGCCCTCCAGCGCAGCGACCGGCAGCGACACAGTCAGTGTAGTGTGAACGCAGCTTCACTATGAAAGACTTCTTACTGGATTGAACTCCTCGATGCGCAGAAGTTGCTCCGGCTTGCACCGCTCCAGCACCGGCTCCAGGATCTCAAACGGCACTCCTCCGATTTCATAGAGCGCTGCGAAACACACACCGGCTTTACAAGCAAGCTCACCTCACCCCGTGCAGGAGTAACGTCAGGACGGTACCGTACCGTCGATGTTGTTCTGCAGCGCTCGGATACACTGCTGGTACAGCGTCATCATCGACGGTAGAAACATCATCTTACTGCCGGAATACACTTGCATCTTATTCTTCAGCCGCTGGCCGATGAAGAGCGGAGCCTCTTCACACACGTCACTCGGCTTTCTGTCAGCTGGATGCAGTGTATAAGGGACAAACACACACACACACACACGTTTTATGGGAACATCTTAGGGGTGTAACGGTTCACAAAATACACGGTTCGGTTCGATACGATACAGTGGTGTCACGGTTCGGTATGTGTTTGATACAGCAAAAAGAAAAAAATGCCAGAGAAATTATCAATTCTTTTATTAGAATTTAATTATTTATTAAAACTAATATCAAAAAGTGATTTTTTTGTTAAAACTAACATCATAAAGTATCTTTTTTTAATTTGAACAATGATGGAGCTTTACTTGACTCTTCTTAGCAGCATATAAAACAAAAACGTAGCTGTATTAAAAAAATGATTTGTAATATTGTAGTAGTTATAGGCTAAACAAAGTTTATTTTATTTCAGGTTTATTTTAAGTTTGCAAGGCTCCAGATTAACATTTGAGGGCAGCAATTTTATTCATAATCTCAAAATAATAACAGAGAAATTTGAATGCAAGCTCACTAGATCTCGCAGCGATGTTATTACTTCAGTGGCGAGCTCGAATGCTTTCTTCACTGGATCTCTCAGCGCTGTGTAGTGATCAAGATCGGCTCGCGCTGCACTGACATTGCTCCAAACTCATAACGGTGCTTTAAAAGGAACACTCCACTGGTTTTTCATATTAAACTATGTTATTCCCTTAACTAAGACGAGTTGATGCATACCTCTCGTCTCAGTGCGTGCGCTCGATCGCTCTGGCGCGCGAGACACTTTGATAGCACTTAGCTTAGCCCAGTTCATTCATTAGGATCCAAACAGAGATGAAGTTAGAAGCGACCAAACACCTCCACGCTTTCCCTATTAAAATACAGTTACACGACCAAGCATGGAGCACTTCGACTTGGCGCAGTAATATCATCACTCCTGATGATGAGAGGATTTTTCTATTCCGCCATATAGTTATCCATGTTACCCGCTTAGAAAAGCGCCACGTTTTATTTTGTGTCACCATACTTGGTCGTGTAATGTAATGGAAATTTTACATTTAGATGTGTTTTCTACTTTTAGATGTGTTCTTTTATCTTTTAGATGTGTGCAACTTATTAACATTGAGGATTTATGTACTAATAAGCATTTAAAGGAAGATGTTCATATAAGCAAAAGGACATCATTAAAGATATAATCAAGCTGTTAGAAATGCATAAGTTAAAATAAGCTTTTGGAACAACATGTATGTGTGACAGAAAACCAAGTAGCAACTATGTGTACTCCAAGTGACCTATTGTGTACTTTAAGTGTGAAATGTATGTGTGCAGCTTTTGATCAAACCAGAGATAGGCAAAAGGTGTGAATTCGAACAGTAGCTAAAAACAGGAAACTTTAACGAAGATGTCATTGTTCTGTCTAGACGAATTTATGTCCAACAAGAGATCTTGAACAAACACGTTTCCTTTTAAGGCAACAAAAGTAATCATCTAAAACAGATGCAGCCTACTCAGGATGTGTTAGGGTATATAACCTGGCGAAAGGGATCAGCCCTTGCCCTTCTCATATCAGACTCTGTCTGTGTGCGAACTGCCTTTCTTGCAAGAACTCAAACATTTGATACTTTGACTTTTTAAAGGTTTCCCCTTGTCTCCTTTCTCTTAACTTTTCGAATAGAATTATTTCCACGACAGTAACTACTCGTGTAACTATAGGGAAAACGTGGAGGTGTTTGGTCGCTTCTAACTTCATCTCTGTTTGGATCCTAATGAATGAACTGGGCTAAGCTAAGTATCGAAGTGTCTCGCGCGCACGCACTGAGATGAGAGAGGCATGCATCAACTAAGGAATAACAGTTTAATATGAAAAACCGGTGGAGTGTTCCTTTAAGCACAAATGAGTTGCGCAGTTTCGTTCCGCTTTCATCACATTTGCCATTTGATGTTGGGCAACGCCAGCACCAATGCTAACAAAATTTTGGTCGGCAGGAAAAATGGTCCAAGGAATCGTTCGGTTTGAAATGCGTACCGAGCCGAAAGCCTCGTACCGAACGGTTCAATACGAATACGTGTATCGTAACACCCCTGCCAGGTATAGAGTGAAACCGCAGTGTAGATGCAAAGCTTTGACCCACCTTTCTTTTCACTGAAGTACTGATACTGAGAAACATCCTCACACTCGGGAAAACTCGTCGGCAAAGGAATGTTTAGCAAGTCCATCACTGACCGCTCAGGAGCCTGGAGTCAAAGGGAGAGTTCACGCAAATAACTCATTTAAACCTGTATGTGGGATATGATGCTCCAATACGACAAAGCTGTTGATCTCACATACAGGCCCTGTTCCACAGACAGGGTTTAGATTAAGCCGGGGTTAGCTCAATTAGGACATTTAAGTAGCTTGTATAAACGTGCCTTAGAAAAACACATTACTGGTGATGTGATGCGTCTTCCTACATGCTTGTTTAAGAAATGAAAAGCTACACACTCCATCAATGAGGGTTAGAAGAACTGTTGCCAAACATATAACATGATAGAAACATAATAATCGCTGCAGTAATGATCCAATAATTGACTCTTCAGTATTTTACTATCGAAATCCAAACAGTGACTTTTTTGTTGTTGTTGGCCGGGCAGCGAGTCATGAGATCATACAATGCATTATAAGGTGCATGTCAAGGCATAATTATTGCATTAAAAATACTTTTATAATGCATTATATATACATATACATACACACACACACACACAGGTGAAACTCGGAAAATGTTAATATCGTGCAAAGGTTCATTTATTTCAGCAATTCAACTTAAAAGGTGAAACTAATATATTATATAGACTCATTACATGCAAAGTGAGATATTTCAAGCCTTTATTTGTTATAATTGTAATGATTATGGCTTACAGCTTATAAGTTGAATTACTGAAATAAATGAACTTTTGCACGATATTCTAATTTTTCGAGTTTCACCTGTGTGTGTGTGTGTGTGTTATTTATATATATATATATATATATATATATACACACACACTCACCTAAAGGATTATTGGGAACACCTGTTCAATTTCTCATTAATGCAATTATCTAATCAACCAATCACATGGCAGTTGCTTCAATGCATTTAGGGGTGTGGTCCTGGTCAAGACAATCTCCTGAACTCCAAACTGAATGTCAGAATGGGAAAGAAAGGTGATTTAAGCAATTTTGAGCGTGGCATGGTTGTTGGTGCCAGACGGGCCGGTCTGAGTATTTCACAATCTGCTTAGTTACTGGGATTTTCACGCACAACCATTTCTAGGGTTTACAAAGAATGGTGTGAAAAGGGAAAAACATCCAGTATGCGGCAGTCCTGTGGGAGAAAATGCCTTGTTGATGCTAGAGGTCAGAGGAGAATGGGCCGACTGATTCAAGCTGATAGAAGAGCAACTTTGACTGAAATAACCACTCGTTACAACCGAGGTATGCAGCAAAGCATTTGTGAAGCCACAACACGCACAACCTTGAGGCGGATGGGCTACAACAGCAGAAGACCCCACCGGGTACCACTCATCTCCACTACAAATAGGAAAAAGAGGCTACAATTTGCAAGAGCTCACCAAAATTGGACAGTTGAAGACTGGAAAAATGTTGCCTGGTCTGATGAGTCTCGATTTCTGTTGAGACATTCAGATGGCAGAGTCAGAATTTGGCGTAAACAGAATGAGAACATGGATCCATCATGCCTTGTTACCACTGTGCAGGCTGGTGGTGGTGGTGTAATGGTGTGGGGGATGTTTTCTTGGCACACTTTAGGCCCCTTAGTGCCAATTGGGCATCGTTTAAATGCCACGGCCTACCTGAGCATAGTTTCTGACCATGTCCATCCCTTTATGGCCACCATGTACCCATCCTCTGATGGCTACTTCCAGCAGGATAATGCACCATGTCACAAAGCTCGAATCATTTCAAATTGGTTTCTTGAACATGACAATGAGTTTACTGTACTAAAATGGCCCCCACAGTCACCAGATCTCAACCCAATAGAGCATCTTTGGGATGTGGTGGAACGGGAGCTTCGTGCCCTGGATGTGCATCCCACAAATCTCCATCAACTGCAAGATGCTATCCTATCAATATGGGCCAACATTTCTAAAGAATACTTTCAGCACCTTGTTGAATCAATGCCACGTAGAATTAAGGCAGTTCTGAAGGCGAAAGGGGGTCAAACACAGTATTAGTATGGTGTTCCTAATAATCATTTAGGTGAGTGTATATATTTTTATATATATATATATATATATATACACTCACCTAAAGGATTATTAGGCATTTAAACGATGCCCAATTGGCACAAAGGGGCCTAAAGTGTGCCTAGAAAACATCCCCCACACCATTACACCACCACCACCAGCCTGCACAGTGGTAACAAGGCATGATGGATCCATGTTCTCATTCTGTTTACGCCAAATTCTGACTCTACCATCTGAATGTCTCAACAGAAATCGAGACTCATCAGACCAGGCAACATTTTTCCAGTCTTCAACTGTCCAATTTTGGTGAGCTCTTGCAAATTGTAGCCTCTTTTTCCTATTTGTAGTGGAGATGAGTGGTACCCGGTGGGGTCTTCTGCTGTTGTAGCCCATCCGCCTCAAGGTTGTGCGTGTTGTGGCTTCACAAATGCTTTGCTGCATACCTCGGTTGTAACGAGTGGTTATTTCAGTCAAAGTTGCTCTTCTATCAGCTTGAACCAGTCGGCCCATTCTCCTCTGACCTCTAGCATCAACAAGGCATTTTCGCCCATAGGACTGCCGTATACTGGATGTTTTTCCCTTTTCACACCATTCTTTTTAAACCCTAGAAATGGTTGTGCGTGAAAATCCCAGTAACTGAGCAGATTGTGAAATACTCAGACCGGCCCGTCTGGCACCAACAACCATGCCACGCTCAAAACTGCTTAAATCACCTTTCTTTCCCATTCTGACATTCAGTTTGGAGTTCAGGAGATTGTCTTGACCAGGACCACACCCCTAAATGCATTGAAGCAACTGCCATGTGATTGGTTGATTAGATAATTGCATTAATGAGAAATTGAACAGGTGTTCCTAATAATCCTTTAGGTGAGTGTGTATATATATATATATATATATATATATATATATATATAAGGCTTGAAGTAAAGTGTTTGGGAGAACTATACTTTTAAAGAACAAAACAAAAGGCCAGTTTTGTTTGTCGTACCGCTGTGATTGGCTGTTCTCCCGCAGTCGTGCTGGCCTTCAGAGACGCACGGGACTGGTCTGAGTGTGAAGGCTTGAGTCTCTCGGAGTGTGTAGGCTTGAGTCTCTCGGTGTGTGTAGGCTTGAGTCTCTCGGTGTGTGTAGGCTTGAGTCTCTCGGTGTGTGCAGGCTTGAGTCTCTTCCTCGGGCTCTTAGCGGCGCTGAAGGCTCTCCTGCGTTTGCTGGTCTGCAGGTCGTAGCTCAGGTACGCTTCGAACGACATGGAGGGCGCCTCAAAGCCTTCGCCTGTGGGTTTCTCGCCCTCCCTCGAGGCGGATCTGTCTTTGGCCTTCTCCTTCTTGCACTCTCCACTCTTCTCTCTCTGGGTTTGAGATGCTTTTAAAGGTTTTTCCAGTTTTGTGTCCTGCCGTTTCTTTGCTATGCCAGAAGGCTTCTTTGTCTTCTCCTTGCCGTGGTCCGAGTCCTGATTCACACTCCAATCTTGTTTTGGCTCATCCTTTTCACCATTCACGTAGAGTTTGGATTTACTGGGCTTGATTTTGTCTTTTTTCTCAACATTATGTGATATTTTCTTCTCTGCACTGGAATTCTCCATCTTTGGTCTTTTTCTAGAGTTGGTGCTCTCTGAAAGACGGCTGTTTTCCTGAACTTCTCCACCGAACGGCTCATTTTGGCTTTCATCAGGCTTTCCTCTCGAACTGCAATACAAAACCAAAACAAGAGAAAAGACTAAGAGTGCAACATGCTAACGGGAAAAGGTCACTTAAATAAAAAAGGGGTCGATTACAGATTTTTAAGACCTTAAAGAGTCTTTTGGAACAAGCGCTTTCCAGCGATTCACCAATACTTTTGCCAGCTTTCCCGCATCATCGTGCTTCCGGAAGGAGTTGACGACTTTTCCAATTCCAGTGTCCTGAAATATAAGCATTGAAGGTTCAGACAAGATCAGTGACAGCTAAAAAAAAAATTAAATATGATATTTAATAATAAAAATACATTAATCTCTTACAGAGAGGATTTCAAGTGTAATGTCCAATGCTTCAAGTTTCTTCAAGATTTTCAGCAGCTGAAATTATTAAATAGGTCAATTAAACAAAGCAAGACAAAGAATTAGTTGATTTTGGGCAAAACTTTGCCTATTTTTCAATTCATTTGAATCAGACTTCGGATAATGGAGGAGAAGAACAGATTCAATCAATTTAATGTTGGTGTGGTAGCAGTTGTTTCAACAGAATTGGCCAGAACGAAACTTCTTGGTAGCTCTGGTTAAGATTACTAGCTTGCAAAACTATCTGTTGTTTGGCTCCATTTTTGTAAACCAAGTAAATCAGAGCATTCTGGGAAATTAAGTGTTCTTCCACCTTGGTCCGTAAAATTAAAGTTAAAGACATGTAAATAAAATGGCGTTTCATTCATTATGGTATACTCCATATGCTGTGAATATTATAACCTGTTTGTCATGGCTAGCGTTTAAATGTTTGAGATCGTAACAATTTTTTAAAATCTTTTTGAAAGAAGTCTTTTCTGCGCAACAAAGCTGCATTTACTTGATCAAAAATACAAATTAAAACTGTGAAATATTATAACAGTTTAAAATAATTGTTTTCTATGTGAATATATAGTAAAGTGTAATTTATTCCTGTGATCAAAGCTGAATTTTCAGCATCATTACTCCAGTCTTGGAAAATTATAAATGTCTTTACTGTCACTTTAATAAATAATTGATGAATAAAAGTATTACTTTCTTTCAAATACATAAATAAAATCTTATTGACCCCCAATTAGTGTATAACGTTACAGAAGCTTTCAATTAAAAAAAATGCAGTTCTTTTCAACATTCTATTCATCAAATTGAAAAAATAATAATAAGAAATGTTTCTTGAGCATCAGATCATCATATTAGAGTGATTTCTGAAGGATCATGTGACACTGAAGACTGGAGTAATGATGCTGAAAATACAGCTTTGATCACAGGAATAAATTACACTTTACTATATATTCACATAGAAAATAGTTACTTTAAATAGTAATAATATCACACTATTAGATAGATGAAGCCATCTTGAGCAGAAAAGAGATACATAAACATGATTTCTGAAGGATCATGTGACTCTGAACAGGTCATAAATTATGTTACTGTATCAATCAAACAGAAATCAGACAGACAGTCTAAACATGGTAAAAGACGTCCCACCCATTTCCACATGGCCGTCTGATAACCGGTCCTGAATGTGCTGAGCGAGTGCTTTCTGGTCAGGCAAAGCTATGTATGGAGAAGCCTCAGCCTCAGCCAAGGCACTATAAATGGGCCATGCAATAACAGCTATAACACACACACAATATTCACATCATGGCTGTAAAACATGCGCATGTGCAACTGAAGGCTCGATGAACTGTGCAATCACATTAAACAAAAACCACTCTGGTTTTACATATTGAACGAGTACTTTAAAGATGCACTATAAAAGTCACCAAAATGTTGCATGGCAAGTTGTTTAAACAGAATCAGCAGCCCCACATTGGCCAAACTGACAGACAGTGAACATGAGAGACAACTGCAGGATTATTATTAGAAACACCCTCTCACACACACACCTCCCTCTCTCAGCAGCTGCTGTCATCCCCCTTTCTTCCATTCACAGGTCACCTTTACTGTTTATTTCACTCCATTTCTGTGCAAATACAGTTTGAAGTGGATCAAAGTTGTCCAGGTGTTGTTCAAAATTCATGTATAACTTTGATGAAAGGTTTTGATCCACTTTAAATGTTGACTACTGTATAACAACCTTGAAAACAGCAAAAAGGATCACAAAGACTATAACAATTT
This sequence comes from Tiaroga cobitis, assembly GCA_030578255.1. NCBI lineage: Eukaryota > Metazoa > Chordata > Actinopteri > Cypriniformes > Leuciscidae > Tiaroga > Tiaroga cobitis. The sequence goes on along the minus strand of CM060603.1, from coordinate 5,030,156 downwards.
AACTAAAAAATGTATTGTTGCATCTGGGTTCTTTGCTTTCTTAAAGCAAACACTGCAAAGGCATTTAAAGCAGTGTTTTCAATCATTAATCAAGCTTTAGGCTTAACGGGGCTAGTTGTCATACTTGCATTACTGATATTATAGGTTATGTAATTGGTTTACGGTGAAATTTTAAACAAAAAAGCAAACATGGGAAAGGACACGTGACTAAGCGCCCAAACCTCACATATGAAAAATTCTCCCGAGCAGTTAAAAAATGAACCTTCATTATGTAGTCGACTTGTTTAAATGCATCCCAGTCGTCAACAGCTATCAAACCCATATACTGATATATTAGAAGTTCACAGTCTTCATTAAGGTGTGTGTTAATGAGGTGATTTACATAAACGCAGGCCTGCAGTTCCTGAGATAAAGCCCGAGTGACAACTTGCCCCTGAGGCTTTATCTCTCAGCCTGTTTGCATTGAGCAAAGCGATTCAAACTGTGTGTGTTGACGACAGACAGGATCCTACCGTGTGTCCTTCACAGGATTCTTTCAGCTGATGCTTTAATTGCAAAACCTTTTTCACATCAGCTTCGGCCATGTCAGCTCCTCCTCACACGCATGCGCATTTCATGCACTTATTAAAGTCACGCCATAATTCTCTCGTCACTTTTATATGGGCGGAGACGATATGAGAGTGGATATAGTGTTTCACCTTGTTGGAAAAAGCCTATTCTATAGATTCTACAATCCGCGCACGAGCTTTCGGATAAATAAAGCGAATACGATCCTAAACACTCCACAAACACAAGCAATCACACTTTTAAACACTGATCACTGAATGTAAGCGATTATACAACTTTAATCAAATTTGCAGTGCACTGAAAAAACTAAAACACATTTCCTACTGATTGCATTTAATTGTGTGTGGCGTCATTTATGCACATGCGTCCGATGCGTCGCGTCACGCGGTTAGACTCGTCATCTGACCCTTTGAAACACCCATAGGCTAATATTGGCATTAGTTAGGTTTCGGATCATAATTTCCAGGACACAATTTGGATGAAGTCTGAAGTCTGTCTATGGATGAAGTAGCTTGCATAAATAAAGACGTTAAAAAAACTTAGGCCTAGGCTATAAAAGGTAGTAACATGATATAAAACTGCACTAGGTTAATTTATTAATGGGTTATTTCATTAATGAAACATTGATTTTTAAATTAGCTACTAAACGTTTGCATGTGATAAAAAAAAGGATTTAATGATGCTTCATAGGCTATAAAACAAATAAATTCAAACATGAGTATTTTATAGTTGATCTTTTACTGTTACTTTATGCAGCTGCTAATGTAGACTATAGAACGTTAGAACGTTCCATTTGGAACGTCCCCATAACGTTCCAATTTGGTTATTTGTTGCGGGAACCAAAGCTACTATTCAATACTGAAATATAGTATGTGTGTGTTTTTTTTAATATGTTTTGGTGTGATCATATTAGTTTGGTGTGTTAAGTTAAAAAGTAAATTAACCTTCTGCAGAAAAGGAGAACGCTTCTGGAGGCGCCTGTTCTGTTCCGTTCATCCACAAATACACACGTCTTGCTTTTTCTTTTTGGTGTGTTTTAATGTTTATCCTTCTTGTATAACCTGCCTGACAGAACCCGAATCCACCAAACGCTCTTCACGCCTTTATGTTTGTGTAATTCTGACCTGTCCTGTTGCTGAAATAACGGAGCGCATTTACGATCAATATAGAGGAGGAGTTACTGTGTATTCCTGACGGGACACCTCTCTCTCTCTCTATCTCTATCTCTCTCTCTCCTGCACACCAACTTAGGGGTGCAAGTCTGTCCTTCTCCTGCACCTACTTCATCTCGACATCGGTAAGTTCATTATTGTCTTTATACTAAACGTTTTCGGTGGTTCTTTGCAGCAACATGGTTTCCACAAAGAGCATCTTCTTCACAAGCTTGGCTTTGTGGGGTTCTTGAGCTGATGGTTCCTGTGAGTTGCGTTATATAGGTGTCAGATCAGAGTGTTATGGGTTATTTAAAGTAATTAAATTAGCACACACACACATACACATGTATAGCCTACATGTCTGTGCGAACCTAGTAGCCTAGGCTACAAAGACAGCACTTATAACCTAGGAGTATAAATTATTTAACTTGTACACAGATAAAAAAGAAAAGAAAAAAGAGTTGGTGCTGAAAGGACAGATGGGTTCCAGTGACTTCGAGTCTATAAAAGGAACAGCAATGATACACAGCCTTTCTATTCTTGGCCATAGTTGTGATAACTTGTGACAGATGCAAAGAGAGCAATGCCGAGGTGATATGCTGCGATAACAACTCTTAAGAGTTCATTAGTATAAAGCTTTACACTTTTGGTTTACCTACTTTTCTGTTTGTTTGTTTGTTTGTTTTTTGGCTTCTTGTAAGAGTAAAGGGATGGTTCATCCAAAAAATCAAATGCTGTCATTTACTCACCCTTATGGTTTTCCACACCTGTATGAATTTCTTTCTTCTGGTGAACATAAATTTAAATAAATATTTGAAAGAATATGTGCAACCAAACAGGTGTTGGACCCCATTGACTTCCATAATGAGGAAAAAAATACTATGGAAGTCTATGGGGACCATCAACATGCTTGGTTTCATTTTTGGGTGAACTATCCAGCATGAGAAAAGTGTCCGACTGGTTCAGTATGAGAATGTTGAGAAGTTGTTTTTTATTGCTGATAAATTGCAAAATGGGCTTTAAAATTAATTCTAATGCTTTTGCATTCTCTCGCAAATGTCCTGCGCTCCCCCAAAACTTTTCATTTGCAGTGAACGCAAAGTTTCTCGGAAGCTCAAAAGCTGTGGAATATATAATTTTTCTCCCATCTTATATTTTTTCCATCACAATGTCCCTTTAGTGTCTCCGTAGGGGTCTCGTTGTTTAAAGGAAATAAAAAATGGAAGGGATGATAAAAGTAAGATTGGTTACCTGATCCTGGATAGCAAAACATGGGATTTCCAAATCTATAAATCATTCTGATCCAAATTAAGGGTACGTTTACTCGACAACGATACGCTTAAAACGGAGAAGTTTTTCCTGTGAGTTTTCTGCGCACAGCCGACACCGTCGTCAAAACGATCCCCATTCACACGGATCCGTATAAAAGCGCTGTATTCTGCTGCCAGGCCAGTAGATGGCGATAAAATCCTGTAGACTGAACACATGATACACATGTGCATGACGTCATCGTCTTCAGAGATTTGCTTTTTGTTGTTTACATGGAGAACATTTTCAAAAACTTGCTCTTTGAAACCCGTTTTTTTAAAAGTTAGCATTTTCAGTCGCCCAAAACGCCTTTGTCGTGTAAACGAACGGCCAAAACGCATAAAAAGTTTTATGTTTTTGGTTGAAAATGATGTGGTGTAAACAGCCCCTAAATTTGGGCCCAGTCTGCAACCACTAGGCACATGTAGGTGGACACATCCTAACCTACTAATTTTTATATGCTCAGTGAATAAGGCTTTTCCAAAAATCGATTCTTGAACTGTTATGTTTGGTCCACCAAGTCTTGGGTATTGGTTCACATCCTTTTTATAGGAAAAATACTTTATATAAATGGTTAAAATGTGCTCTCCTTTTGTCAAAATTAGGTCTTGGCTGTGACCCATCACTACAGTCATGGCACCCAAAAAGAACAAGACCGCTAAGAAGAACAAAGCTGATATCAATGAAATGACAATTATGGTAGAGGACAGTCCAACCAACAAAATCAATGGGCTCAACACTCTCCTGGAATGTGGAAATGGCTTTAGTTGTATCTCAACGGAGGTCACCGACCCCGTCTATGCACCAAATCTCTTGGAGGGTCTTGGCCACATGAGGCAAGACAGCTTTCTCTGCGATCTGACTGTCGCAACCAAGTCCAAGTCTTTTGAAGTTCACAAAGTTGTGATGGCTTCTTGCAGCGAGTACATCCAAGCAATGCTCAGGAAGGATCCATCCCTCAAGAAGATCGAGCTCAGTGAATTGTCCCCGGTTGGTCTGGCTACAGTCATCACATATGCCTATTCTGGAAAACTCACCTTGTCGCTCTACACAATTGGTAGCACTATCTCAGCAGCCTTGCTGTTGCAAATCCATACTTTGGTGAAGATGTGCAGCGATTTCTTAATGCGGGAGACTAGCGTGGAAAACTGCATGTATGTTGTGAACATCGCCGATACTTACAATCTGAAAGAGACGAAAGAAGCGGCTCAGAAGTTCATGCGGGAGAACTTTATTGAGTTCTCCGAAATGGAACAGTTCCTGAAACTCACCTACGAGCAAATCAGCGAATTTCTCACGGACGACTCCCTTCAATTGCCTTCTGAGCTCACGGCTTTCCAGATCGCGATCAAATGGCTGGACTTCGATGAGAAGAGGCTGAAGTACTCGCCCGATCTCCTGTCCAACATTCGCTTTGGAACGATCTTACCTCAGGACCTTGTCAGTCACGTACAAAACGTTCCCAGGATGATGCAAGATTCTGAGTGCCACCGTCTTTTGGTGGATGCCATGAATTACCACCTGCTGCCATTCCAGCAGAACATCTTGCAATCCCGAAGAACCAAGGTCCGCGGAGGCCTACGAGTTCTGCTCACGGTGGGTGGACGGCCTGCGCTTACCGAGAAATCCCTCAGCAAGGACATTCTCTACAGAGATGAAGACAATGTCTGGAACAAGCTCACGGAGATGCCCGCGAAGAGCTTCAATCAGTGCGTGGCTGTTTTGGATGGGTTCCTTTACGTGGCCGGTGGAGAAGACCAGAACGATGCAAGGAACCAAGCAAAACATGCCGTCAGCAATTTCAGCAGGTACAATTTTACATCATTTTTAGTAGGGTTGCACGATTAATCGAAATGAAACCGCACGCGATTTGGTGGAAATAATAAGGCTGTCATTATTTTATGCGCAGTTTGTCAGTGCAGCGGCTGATCGGTAGTAAATGCTGCTCTGTCTGAACACCAGAGTCTCACACACACACCACATATCCCTCTGAACACCAGAGGGCGTCTCACACACACACGCCAAATATGCCCCGCTGCTGAAGTTCGATAACACACATCACTCCAGGAAATCCCTGTGTGCATCACACTCTCTGTATCTGAATGAACAGAAGATTGAAACGCTTTGATTGATTAAACATGACTAATAAACACACGACTGCGTTATTCTGTGTAAGAAGTGAGCCGCGTTTTCTACGGATCACAGAGCCGTCGGTCACTGACAAGCTGCGCATATAAAATAATCGCAGCCTTTGCGATTTCATAATCGACATTCATCCAAATCAATTGATCGCGCAGCCCTAATTTTTATTTCAAAGGCTTTATTGTCAACTGATACAAAATAGAACTGAGCTGAGGTGCATGACAAAAAAGTATAGATGTCCGCACTCTGAACTTAATCTCTGGGAAAGTTTATTTAAAAAACTTGGTCGAAATGTTACACTTCTAGAGCTAAATACATTTCTAGAGCTTAAAGTCAGCATGAAACGGAAGTGGTGCTCGTCTTTTCTTCCCTATTGTGACGTATATCTGAGTGAAACGTCTTCTCGAACAAAAACAAATGTAAAGCAGGGCTTAATTGGATGGTTGTGGTTTGCTCGCTAAACACTCACAGTCTTCCTACAATTCCCGCCGTGTGAGTGTGATCGTGAAGTCCACGAGACGTCCCAAATGGAATCCTAAGCTCTTGCGATCTTCCTACGAGTCCGCACTTTCGTGACGTATCGACCCTCGACTCGCAGACACCCTTCTGAAACCTAAAATGACAAATGAGACGTCTTGTGGTCTTTACGGACACGCGCATGCGGCAGCTATTGTAAGTCCACAAGACCGCAAGTGCACGTGAAGTGTGAAACGCTCACGCAAAGGGCATTGTAAGTCTATAAGACTGTAAGGCCCTGTCCCAAATGAAACCGCTCTTGCGATCTTCCTCCGAGTCCACACTTTTGTGACATAATGCCACTTTGGTCCTGTCCCAAATTGCACCCTAAGCACCCGCAGTCTTCCTACGAGTCCGCACTTTCATGACGTAACTCCGCTTTGACTGTCAGGAAGAAGTCTTCAGAAGTGCACATCAAGGGCGAATATCGACCGCGAAGGGGGCGCTCGTGAGCACCCTTCTGAAACCTGAAATGACAAATGAGACACCCGTAGGGCAATGGTCTCAAACTCAATTCCTGGAGGGCCACAGCTCTGCACAGTTTTGCTCCCAGCTAATCAAGGTCTTTAGGATTACTAGAAACGTCCAACCAGGTGTGAGTTGGAGATAAACTGTGCAGAGCTGTGGGCATTGAGTTTGAGATCACTGCCCTATGGTCTTGTGGACTTACAATAGTGTGTCCGTTAAGTCCACAAGACCGTAGGGTGTCTCATTTGTCATTTTGTCATTTTCACAAGACCGCATGTGCACATGAAGATGTGCCATTTGGGACAGGACCGATATCGCTGCAAGATAGAGGGGAAGTTATTTTGATCGAAGATTCAACATAGAGGGAACATAAATAAAAAAATAATGATGTGCACAGATAAATCCTTTGTAACAAACACTGCAATATTCCGTAAAAATAAGAATTGTCCATGGCTTTATCTCATGTCCATGAATCACTTACGAGTATTTCTCTCCTCAGATATGACCCCCGATTCAACACGTGGATCCACCTGGCTAACATGATTCAGAAGCGCACTCATTTCAGCCTCAACACCTTCAACGGCCTCCTGTTCGCTGTAGGGGGACGCAATTCTGAGGGCTGTCAAGCGTCCGTCGAGTGCTACGTTCCCTCGTCGAACCAATGGCAAATGAAAGCTTCAATGGAAGTCCCTAGATGTTGCCATGGCAGCACAGTTATCGACGGCAAGATCTTGGTTAGCGGCGGTTACATTAACAACGCCTACTCTCGCGCCGTGTGTTCTTACGACCCGTCCACCGATAGTTGGCAGGATAAGAATAGCCTGAGCAGCCCGAGAGGATGGCATTGCTCGGTGACCGTCGGAGATCGCGCTTATGTTATCGGCGGAAGCCAACTCGGCGCGCGTGGCGAACGGGTAGATGTCTTACCGGTTGAGTGCTACAACCCTCACTCGGGCCAGTGGAGCTACGTCGCCCCCTTGCTGACGGGAGTGAGCACAGCAGGTGCTGCCACCTTAAACAGCAAGATTTACCTCCTGGGTGGATGGAACGAGATTGAGAAGAAGTATAAAAAATGCATTCAGGTGTTTAACCCCAATCTTAACGATTGGACTGAGGATGACGAATTGCCCGAGGCTACGGTCGGTATCTCATGTTGCGTTGTCACCATCCCCACACGCAAAACACGAGAGTCGAGGGCCAGCTCTGTTTCATCCGCACCGATTAGTATATAAACTGCGAGAGAGAGCAGTGGGGAAACCTTGCGAGTTGTAATTGAGTATGATTTTTTATTACTATTTGTTAAAGGTCAACTTTTCTCACAGATGCCAAGATTGTCAGTTCATATGAATCTCGGGAATGGTGAATGTCAAATCACAACATAGCAGGGGTGTAACGATACACAGAAGTCACGGGTCGGTACGTACCTCGGTTTTGGGATCGCGGTTCGATATGAGTTTGGTACGTTTAATCGGATTCCTGATTGCTTGAAATAAAAAATTAAGAAATTGTTGATTTCGCACAGCGCGTTGATCCCGGGAAATTGCCGGGAAATTGCCAGAACGTCTTCTGTGTGAACGCAAACATGACCCGGGACCGATGCCGGGTTGGGGACCGAGTAACATTGCCGTGATCAATCCCGGAACGCGCGCTGTCTGAACAAAAGCCGTAATCAATGCCGTGTCGTAATGATGACGCTGAAGCGTACATAATACGCTAGTTTATGAACGAATCAGAGAAAAAAATGCACTAGCGTGGTTTAGAAAGAAATCGCAGCTCATAAGCAAACTTAAGACGCTGCTGAGACACTACGTCACGTGTCTTTACGGGATTTTACGGGCTGTGTGTGAACGCACTCTCTGATTACGGAAAATCACTGGCAGTGTGAATGAACCAAAATCAAATGAACACGGGTCAAATCCCGGGTCACTTTATCCGTGTATTTCCCGGAATCTCTGTTCGAAAGGGGCTTAACCATAGATATCCATAATAAAGGCTATGTCTCGTCCGCGCTGCTGGCCAATGGAGGTCGACGTCAGCACCTGGCGGCCATCTTGTCGGCAAAAGTGCATACTTTTAGGGCGTAGTATAAATAGGCGAATTGAGACGCAGCATTGTTGTGGGTTGCGTAGATCGTCTCTTCTTCTTCTGCTCTTTTTCCTGTTGTGGCGGTTAGTATCGCCTGTGACTGACTGTGTTCATCGTCTGACTGTATGAACCGAGCCGTGACGTCTGTACCGAGACGAATGCATGTACCGTTACACCCCTAAAACATAGAAATCACAAATTCGATACAAATTCACAAGTTCACAAGTCACTATGTTTAAAATTGAAGCATCTTGAAAAGAAAAACAAAGTATTGATGTGTATTTAAAGGTGGTTCAAAGGTTGTGGAAACCGGGAAGGTGAGAGAGATTTGTCTTGGAGGTAGAATTATTGTTTATAATGTTTACGGAGAAAAGGAAACGCACACAAACAATACATATCTGTAAAATCAAGTCATAATTTTCATTGGGAACATATTTTCCAAGTGGGGGCCAGTTCTCCAGTCACGATTCGATTAGTCCCTTAATGTACAAAAAGAGGTTATTACAACGTATTAGACATTCTCCTCTTATTAACAAGCAATGATGCAGATACTTATTAAAGCATTACTTTCTAATGTTGCCACTGTGAGCTTATTAATAAGCCAGGTTTTTAATTTCACTTACTCCTTTACCTACTAACATTGTCTTTATTCATTAATCATTAGGCGGCAGGGAGATAACAAAGGTTTATAACCCAGTTTGCACTGTAAAAACACCAAAGCAGAAAGTGTGTGAGGAATGATGTGAAGAACACTGAATAGGAGGATTTACAGTGATGGCATTTTTCTGAAAGCAGAATGAATAGATAATTGTGAACAAGTTTTGGCCTGAACTGTCCGAGGACGAACACAAACATCTGCTTCGTTTCCTGATGGTTCATGAACTTTAATGTTCTGATTAAAAACAGAAATGTGACAACTGAACACACTACTGATTTATTATTTAAAAAAGATATTGCTTATTAATGTAAATCATTGCATTTAGCATATACATGATGTCAATAAAGCTCTGCATATTTATTAAAGCTTCTTAAGAAATGTTGCTGGTGACATTTTTCTATTTCGGACAATCATTATATATATATATATATATACAGTATATATATATACACTACCAGTCAAGATTTTTTATTGTTTTTGAAAGAAGTCTCTTCAGCTCACCCAGGCTGCATTTATTTGATTAAAAAAAAAAACGTTATATTGTTAAATATTAAGACAATTCAAAATAACTGTTTTCTATTTTAATATATTTAAAAATGTCATTTATTCCTGTGATCAAAGCTGTATTTTCAGTCTTCAGTGTCACATGATCCTTCAGAAATCACTCTAATATGAGGATTTGATGCTCAAAAAAACATATTATTATTATTATTATCAATGTTGAAAACAGTTGTGTACTTTCCCCCCCCAGGATTCTTTGATGAATAGAAAGTAAAAAGAACATTTATTTGAAATATAATCTTTTCTAACCTACATTATAAATGTCTTTACTGTAACTTTTGATAAAATTAATTCATCCTTGATGAATAAAAGTATTGATTTATTTTAAATTTTTTCCCCCAAAAGATAAAATACAAGTTCTCACTGACCCCAAACTTTTGAACGGTAGTGTTTAATGTTACAAAAGCTTTCTATTTCAGATAAATACTGTTCTTTTGAGCTTTCTAAAAAGAAAGAGAGAGAGATTCCTGATGTCTGACCAATGAAAGAAAGTCATTGTTGTGTTTGCAGTTCCCTTCGCTGCAGAAACGACTGAGTAAACCTGTACAAAAGCTTTGACTTTACACTTTCAAGTTCACTAAGTAAACACACCGATGGGCGTTGGAGCTAGTGGCAGATAACAGACAGTATGACAATGCAAAATCATAATTATGATGATGAAAAAAGTGAATCTCCTGACCTAATAATAAAGGCCTGGCCCTGTTTGCCCTTATTTACGTTACTGAATTCTTCAATATGAACTGTGTACAGTGTGACATAAAAGCAAATACAATGGTTTAAAGGGATGGTTCACCCAGAAAAGAAGATATTTTGATGAATATGGGTGAGCAAACAGTTGATGGACCCCATTGACTTCCATAGAATGAAAAAGAAAATACATGGGGTTCATCATCAAGTCTGGTCACGCATATTCATCAAAATATCATCTTTTGTGTTCAGCAGAAGAAAGAAACTCACACCGGTTAATAGACGGTTACATTACATGGTTCTGAAAATAAAACCTAAAAATAACCATTAGCAAACATTCTGTATACTGGTTATACAATAGAAATAATCATAATTATAATGGAATAAAAAACATTAGGGAACATTCTGTGTAAGTTATTGGTTAATTGTTATTATAAAAATAAAATAACCATTAGGGAATGTTCTGTCACTGTGTACAGAATTAATGGTTATTAAAATAAATAAATAACCATTAGGGAACGTTCTTCTGTGTAAATAATTAAATATTATAAATAAACAAATAAAATAACCATTAGCATTCTGTATAATGGTTATAAAAAACATTGAGGAAGTTTTATGTAAGTTATTAATGGTTATTAAAACACACATACACACACACACACACGTCTCAGAATAATGCAGCAAATGTTCATGGTTGCAAAAATAAAACCTAAAAAAACCGTTCTGTGTTTGCTGACCTTGTTGTTTCTCCAACCATAACCCAAATAATTCACAGCCAACATATTCCAAAATACAAGCAATATTATCAAAATACAAAGACAATATTTTCACACAAATACAATATTTTTCTGCACTGTCATGATTACAAAAGCACATTCAAACTGATGCGCGTGTTGTTGCCTTGACCACGCCATCACCATCAGCGCACAACAAAGAGGAAGAAGGAATTGCTGAGTCATAATATGATGACGTGCCCGCAACGACACGGTCACGTGTCTTCAATGCAAGCAAAGTGTGCGCGCGCGAGGACAGGACTGACATAACTCGCGCACTCCGGTCAAATATCAACAGCTCGCAGCTCGAGGCCGCTTTATCCGCGCATAACGTGAGTTACAGTGAAACCTTCCCTCGAGAAAGCGCCTGGGAAAACAAAAGCGATTCATTTCCTACTTAAAAACGAATCGTTGAAGGGCCTAGCGCGCGCGCTCGCCCGCATTATATATCATCGTTTATCAATATCACGAAACGCGTGACGCGGCGGAGGAGAAGTTGCAAGTTGAAGCCCGTAATAATCATAAGCCAGGGTTTGTAGGTTTGTGATATGGGCTTGCTGTCTCAAGGCTCACCGCTCAACTGGGAAGAGACCAAGAAACATGCTGACCACGTTAGAAAGCACGGCATCCTTCAGTTCCTCAACATCTACAACAAGGTGAAAGAGCGACAGAAGGATGTGCTGAAATGGGGAGATGAGGTGAGGATGCATGCTTTCCTTTACATCCTTAGAAATCATATTTTATGGCAGCATATGTATGGGGAACACGTGGTTGCGTTGCATTAAATGATGCAATGGTGATGCTGGTTGTGAGCAGGTGCACCTTCAGCTCACTTTTGTTATTAATGCACTTTTTTGGACACACTTGACTTGATCTAAAAAAAAAAAAACATTGTAAAGGCTCATGCTTACAATCTTGCACTTGGTTTTGTAGATAAATGCAAAGTTCAGACTTTATATAAGATGTCTATTTTACAGCAATGCAAAGAAAAAAGTCTGATAGGAAAGGAATGTGCTTATTGTGTTGATGTATTACAAAACATTTGCTATTATTGAGTTGGATATGGTTAAGGTTAGAGACAGGTTTGGTGGGATGGGTGAGTTAAGGGGTAAGGGAAGGTCAACAGTGTAATTACCCCAAACTATCCGGTACAACAAATGTCCAGCTGACCTTTGACCTCCTCAGTGATGTTTAAAAGTAATCCTAAGATGAAGTCCCCAATGTTATCCTTTAAAACTCATCTTTGATCACCAAAATGACATATTAAAAAAATTGTAAAGCCTTAAAGGGTTAGTTCACCCAAAAATGAAAATTAAGTCATTAATTACTCACCCCCATGCTGTACCAACCCCGTAAGACCTTCGCTCGTCTTCGGAACACAAATGAAGATATTTATGATTAAATGTGACAGCTGGATCACTCCTCCATAGGCTCCCTAAGGGAATGAATCCTGACGGCCCAGAGAGTCATTAAAGAAAATGTTTAAATATTCCATGTCGCAACAGTGGCTCAACTATAAGTTTATCAAGCGACGAGAATACTTTTTGTGCGAAAAAACAAACAAAAATAACGACTTTATTCGACTATTCCTTTTCTTCCTTGTAGGCCTGAAACGAGACTTCAAGAGATTTCCACGACGCACGCGCGAGAATTGCGATCTCCTTCAACTACTTCAGTTCAGTTCTCGCGCATGCGTCGTGGAAATCTCTTGAAGTCTCGTTTCAGGCCTACAAGGAAGAAAAGGAATAGTCGAATAAAGTCGTTATTTTTGTTTGTTTTTTCGCACAAAAAGTATTCTCGTCGCTTGATAAACTTATAGTTGAGCCACTGTTGTGACATGGAATATTTAAACATTTTCTTTAATGACTCTCTGGGCCGTCAAGTTTCATTCCCTTAGGGAGCCTATGTAGCAGTCATAAACCTCTCAGATTTAATCATAAATATCTTCATTTGTGTTCCGAAAACGAACGAAGGTCTTGCGGGGTTGGTACAGCATGGGGGTGAGTAATTAATGACTTAATTTTCATTTTTGGGTGAACTAACCCTTTAAAATGGCTTGAACGTAATTCGACACCCTCGCCTCATTTAGTATTCGCGGTTGAGCCAAATGAGCCCCGCCTCCACTCACTCACTCAGCTCAGAGATCCACTGGTTGACGATCACACGTTGATCTGATTGGTTTCCAGGTCGTTTGTGACGTCAGAAACACCAGCGATTTCAACCCGTGTGTTTTTGAGACTGTCTTTGGTTCACTGCAGTTTTAAGCAGGAAATACTCAGCAATGCTGTCGACTTATGAACTTACACATGGTGTGTCTTAAAGCAGATTAAAAACACCACATAGACACATAAATCTGGTCTCTTACCACTAAGGACATTACGGAACCTATAGCATGACTGTATTACAGAGCACTTAAGATCCACAGTATAATCTCCCAAAATGGTCTCATCATTGCAGTGCGCTCACACGCACAAATGCTTTGACTTATCAGAACTTTGTAAGCAGCCATGCTGTTGCTTTTTATTTTCGTATTCAAAATAGCTCTTCACCTGCACCTACAGGTCCGACACAAACTTCGAGACCACTGCGCCTTACTCGGTCAGTCTCGCAGGCACTTATTCCAGTTCCACAGTACAAAAATAACTATGGTCAGAAATCGTTTTTCTATACTTACACTAAAATTTGGAATGACATTCCTTATCATATTCGAACATTATCGTCCTTCACATATTTCAAAAAGTCATATAAACAGTTTCTTCTTACTAGTCAAACTTGTACACATTGATTGCTCATGTACTGTTTTTAGTCTTGTTTTTCCGTATTTTATGTTTTGTTTATATCTATCTAGTCAATAACAATGTCTTGTATAAATGTGCTGAAATACTGTTTATTATGTTGCTGCAGAACAGGAACCTGCTGTAAACCAGTTTTTAAACTGAGCCAGGCCCGTTTTACTGTAACTATGCTGTTGCTGTTGAATTATCCTGTATAATAAATGAAATGAAATGAATAAACAACATTAAAAATTTGAGTTTCACCCTAGGGGGACTTTAAACCACTTTAGGAGATTGTGCTGAAGATCCAGGGAAAATTTGTTTACTTTAAAGAAGCACAAATACAATATCTTTTGGGTTTGACATCATATTCTCCCATTTTTATTAGCCTATTATTTCAAAGTTTCGGTTATTATTCAAACTTTGGGAAATGAGTGGGCGTATTGAGCAATGTATGTGTAAAGTGCTCAGGCGTGTGAAGAGCTTACGCAGTGATTTTTATTTTATGGATTTTGTGCAAAAAATGTCAATTGCAAAATCCCATTTCTTTTGGTTGGATGGCTGTGCAGTTACTCCTCTTTCAGCGTGCTGTTCACTGCTCTTTAAAGAGTACTTAACTAAACATTTGGCGCCTAAACGTGTTTGCATGTGCAAACTCGCAGTTCCTGTAGGATCAACAGGATAATGTCGATTTCTGAACCTCCTATTGAAATTGCTTTTCATTTCATTACCTTTGACCAGCCAGAAGACGTCAATGGATTTACGATAAAACCTGCTGGAATGTTGTTGGTTTAGGACCAGCCTTTGTTCGGCGTTAGTGGATTTAAAAGGCAAAATAAATGGAATGGCATCCGACTAGGAATGCGTTTCTACTTTCATAATGAATGTAATAAGAAGAAAAACACTGTGCTTTGTCATTGTTGGGTGGGTTTGCACTTTGCAAGGCAAATAATACCTCAGCCAAAGCAGGAACTGTTGTTTTCTTGTGGTCAGTATGTTTGCTACAGTAGTAGTGTGATCAACCGTGTGATAAGACGTCTAACTCATCCCACAGGTGGAGTACATGTTGGTGGAAATGGATGACAAACATGAGAAAGCCCGCCTGGTTCTGAACGGGAAGGAGGTCTTGGAAATCCTTCAGGAAAAGGGGGAAAAGATCAACCCCAAGTGAGTAACTGAGTGTGTCACAAAAATATTCTGAACATGTTGGTGTGATGATGACCCCCCCCCAAAAAAAACAATGTTAAAGTTTTCCACTTAGAATATTATTTTTAGGGATGCACCGATATGACAATTTTGGTCGATACCGATACTTCTTTATATTTGGAAACCGATATATCGGCCGATGACTCAAAATACAAAATTGTATAATTTTCTGAGAGCCTGATTTACAAAAACAAAAGTCTCACCATTAAAAGCCAAACACTCACTAATATGTTCTCATGATAAGGTTATGTAGCCGATATGACAGACTTCACATGTTGCAACTGAAGTGTATTTTCCTTTTTGTAGTGATTCAAATCATATTTCAAGCAATTCAAAACCGTCACGTTGAACAGTGCGCATCTGAAGTGTTTCAAATTAAGGAAATAATACAGTATTTAGCGGCTTTAATATATCAGCCAAATTTTCTTACTGGGCCGATAACGATAATATTCAAAATGATCATATATTATTGGTTGATGCCGATATATCGTGCATCCCTAATTATTTTGTTTACATACTCCGAGATTTACAGGCTCCTCACAATCATGACTTCAAAAATAGCAGGTTTAGCTGAAACTGTGTTTAAAAAGCCGGGATAAAAAGGGTTTGTCCCCATTGTTTGTTTATTTGATTTATTAGCTCCTTTGTCCTTTTTTGCACTTTAACTGTAAAGTCTTGCAGCCAATCCCTCTTTTATGCATGTGTTTAATAAGTCAAGATCGATAGTATCTTTTGTGTTTACTGTTCCTCTCCCTTTGATTAGACGTGCCCCAATTATGCTATTTTAAAGGTTCCTAATGTTGTTTCAGAGTCTCCTACAACAGGTTTAAACACATCTAAGGTCAAAAACACTTTATTTAACTCATAATCTCCACTGCAGCATCAGCTCTTTTCTCTCAGTGTCTGAAACGCTCCGATAAAGATTCAGTCTCTCTAAGCCCCGCCCCTCTGAGAGCTGCTCTGCTTTGATTGGTCAGAAAGCAAACGCTCATTATCATATCTGAATCTCAGCTCTTGATCACAGTGATACGCACAGTAACGATGGCGAGGGTTTTACCGTATCAATCTCATCAAAGTGGATTTGCTTTGTCAGCAGAAAACAGCGTCTTCTCGACACGAACAACACGAACCGAACTCTCCCAGTCTCAGATACACTACAGTGTTTGAGGGCGGGGCTAAGAGACGCTGATCAGCCAATCAACACCACAGGCTGGCATTATGCAAATTAGTCACAAACCTACAAAGATATTACTGACGACTAGTTTCAGTTCAGAATCACTTCTTTCTTTTAGGAGACAAAAGATTTATCTGCACTTTGATCTTTGAAACTATACAGAACTTTTACATTCACAAATAGCTCTATTACACACTACATTTAAATTAATAATAGGGCCACTTAAATCTTTCTTTCTTTTTTAAATTACGGGCTCATCAGAAGTTAGTTTGGACAGGATACGCATTATTTGAAGTTTGATAAGTTGTATAGGAGTGAGGAGCGTGACCTGTGTTATATTCAGGGTTCCCACGGGTCCTAAAAATCATTGAAGGTTTGTGAATCTGAAAAAAAGGCCCTGGAAAGTTTTGAAAATAAACATTGAAAAGTGCTTGAATTTATTTTGTGCAAGAAGTTTTCTGGAAAAAATTCCTTATTATTCCCTGCGGTCCGCTAATGTGTTATTTCGCCAACACTTCGTGGCCTATGCGCACTAGCTTGCTTGGTTTGCGTTAGTTACGCCGCATTTACGCGGTACGTTAAGTGTTTCCTGTGTGAGGTACTTTGTGTTGTACGTTTTCATGATGTTCACGCGCGCTCAAAACTACTACGGTGGAACCTCAACGCTTCACAGACACACCGTGAAACATTGCAAAAATAGGCTGGTCACATGAGCCTAAGCTCTTTTCAATAAAGAATACAGAATTTTGGATATACCGAATATTATTCAGTTTTATGCAAATTCATATGGCCAAAAATAAATGCAAAAAAAAAGAAGCTTTTTTTGCATAGTTGTGTTTGACAACTACGAGCTACATTAAGTCATTGAATTTGAATATTGGACCTGGAAAGTTCTAGCCTGGGAAAACCCAGACAACTTCTGATAAATTAGATTTGCTCTGAAAGTTAGTCTGGCAAAGAGCTCATTCAAGCCCATTTCCAATCCGTCGAAATCGAGGCACCAATCAGAAACGTTGGGGCGGGCTTTACACGATGACGACAGCGCTGGGATTTTGAAGCAGATTATTTTGTAGACTACATTACAAAGATGTATGCCGCCGTCGAACATCACTCGTTCGAATCAGCTATCGCGTCTGTTTTAAGCGATTTGAACGTTTCCTTTTATGTGAAAAACCGAGCAAAGAACAACACTCGCAGATGTTTCTCCGCCGCTCTGCATACGTCATCTCCTTCATCGCTCTGATTGGCTTTAGGTCTATCCGCGACGTCCGTTGGTGACGCCCCTCTGGAAATGATTTGTCTATGACGCTTTGCCAGACCATAACTCAGTTACAACTGAGAATGGTCTGGTTTTAACCAGGCTAGGAAAGTTCTTGAAAGTTCCTTGAATTTGAAGTTAACCTTGGTGTGGGAACCCTGTATGTTGTCCTGATGTTGTGTGTCTGTAGCTCAGGGGAATATCAGCACACACACACACACACACACACACACACACACACACACACACACACACTGGGAAACGAGAGAGTGGCATTCCTCATTACTGCCTCTCTGCTGCACACACTGAAGAGTGTCACAGCACTTTACACATCACATCGATGGTCACGGTCAACACGTTTGCATTAGCCGTAGACTCATATATTCCACGATGTGGAAAAACACTGATGGCGTCGTGAAATCGAGATTTACTGTAGAATGACGTGAAATTCTGCAAATTCTGGATGAATAAATCAAACTTAGGGTTGTATAAGTATTCAAATCGTGATATGGACTGATGTCTGTGAGTATTAAAGCTTAAAAAAAATACGTAATTTATTAAGTTAAAGTTTTATAAATTTAATTGATAAGTCGTGCTTTTTGATTGTGAAAATTCAATCAAACCGTTAAAATGGAATCCATAAAATTTAAAGTGGAGAATAAAACTGAATTTGAGAGAAAACATGTAATTTCATAGACCGATATATTCCACGATGTGGAAAAACACTGATGGAATCATAAACATGTAGTTTACTGTATAATGTCGTGGAATTCTGCAAATTCTGGATGAATAAATCAAACTTATGGTTGTATAATTATTCAAATCTTGATATGGACTGAGTATTAAAGCTTTAAAAGATTATTTAAATATGTTTCCATGATTGCTCATATACACACAGAAACTCAAAGGTCTTCACGGCGACCTGTCACGAGAGAAGTTTGGTTTAACGTCATTTTGTCTGCCAAAAAATAAAAGGAATTGTTAAATTTCCATTTGATTACATTTTTGAAAGGTTTATTAAATTGTTTGTTTTATTCCATTGATTTCCAACGTTTTTGATATAATGAATTTGCATTAAATTATAAATCCAAAAAAACCCCGGAATTTCTGAAAAAGTAATTTATTAAGTGAAAGTTCTATAGATTCAGTTCATTCGTCATGCATTTCGATTATTCATTTAATCAAACCATTAAAATGGAATCAATAAAATTAAAAATGGAAAACACAGAATTTGTTGAGAATAAAACTGAATTTGAGAAAAGTGTCACGTATTTTTTTTAAATGTAGAACTAATAGATTGTTGATTAATTGTGTAAGTTTCATGAATTGTTTAGACATGTTTTTTGATTACTAACATTTAATTTAACCATATTTTTTTTTGTGGAAATTGTATAATTTGTCTTTTCCAAACGTTAGAATCCAAACTCTAATCATTGTGTAATGTAAGATATCTGTTCAGATGTTGTAGTGATTTTCAATGTTTTAGGTGTCTCTTGATTGCAGTTGTATTGGCCTCACTGCCCATTGGCCACAGCTCTCTCTTCACATCATCATTGGCCGTTGTCTGTTGTGTTGTGCATTAGTGACATCCATCATATTCTTGCTCTAGCAATGTAAGCTAATGCACAGCACAACAGTCAATGGCCAATAATGATGTAAAGAGAGTGTATTAGTGACACCCATCATATTCTTGCTCTAGTAATGTACTCTCTTAACATCATTATTGGCCGTTGTCTGTTGTGTTGTGCATTAGCTTACATTACTAGAGCAAGAATATGATGGAAGTCACGAATACACTAGTGCTCATTTATCTACCAATGCATAATGGATTAAATGAAGTGCTTCTGCTAGTAATTCACATTTATATGTTCCTTTTCATAAAGAGACAGAATATTGATCTTAAAATGTGTGTGTGTGTGTGTGTGCGCAGCCACCCGACGCTGTGGAGGCCGGAGTACGGGAGTTACATGATCGAAGGCACGCCGGGACAGCCGTACGGCGGCTCGATGTCGGAGTTCAACACCGTCGAGGACAACATGGGGAAGCGGAGGAGAGAGGCGTCATCTGTGCTCCACCTGAACCAAACTCTGCTCACAGTCACCGCCTTCCCCAGGTACACACACACGTTCCCCGGGCACACACGCGTTCCCCAGGTACACACACACGTTCCCCAGGCGCACACACACGTTCCCCAGGTACACACACACGTTCCCCGGGCACACACGCGTTCCCCAGGTACACACACACGTTCCCCGGGCACACACGCGTTCCCCAGGTACACACACGCGTTCCCCAGGTACACACACACGTTCCCCAGGCACACACACACGTTCCCCAGGCACACACACACGTTCCCCAGGCACACACACACGTTCCCCAGCCACACACACGTTCCCCAGGCACACACACACGTTCCCCAGCCACACACACGTTCCCCAGGTACACACACGATCCCCAGGTGCACACACACGTTCCCCAGGTACACACACACACGTTCCCCAGGCACACACACGTTCCCCAGCCACACACACGCGTTCCCCAGGCACACACACGCGTTCCCCAGGCGCACACGCGTTCCCCAGCCACACACGCGTTCCCCAGGCACACACACACGTTCCCCAGGCACACACACACGTTCCCCAGGCACACACACACGTTCCCCAGCCACACACACGTTCCCCAGGTACACCCACACGTTCCCCAGGCGCACCCACACGTTCCCCAGGCGCACACACACGTTCCCCAGGTACACCCACACGTTCCCCAGGCACACACACACGATCCGATGTTTATCGGGCTCTGTTGCAGCTCCTAGGCATGACCTCTGACCTCTGACCTTAAAGTTGTGTTTTTCAGAGTGCGCTTAAAACTTATTTGTTTCCTTTAGCATTTGAAAATGCTTTGTACGCTGTGTATGTCATAGTGTTTTTATGTTTTTGTTTTTATTTTCTATATTTTCTGTACCGCACTTTGCTTCCACTTGTGGCGTTGAAAGTGCTCTATAAATAAAGTTGAGTTATTCTCAAACAACAACATTACACACTAACTTACACACTAAAGTTAGAAAAGTGAACTCATAATCAACCACTCCTTTAACTCGCGTGTGGAGTTGCCATGTACGATGCACATGTGTTGGCTATATATATATGTGTGTGTGTGTGTGTGTGTGTTTTGTAGGTTAGGCTGCCCAGGCTTCACACTGCCAGAACACACACCTACACCTGTGGAAAAAGGAGTGTCAAAATCACTTTTCTTCCCCGACGAGGCCATCAACACACACCCGAGATTCAGGTGAGCGATCATGTGACCCAGGCCGCTAGCGGCTAGCGTGTTGAGATGAGACATTAGCTGTGTTTACATGGACACTTTCTGCTTCAATCTGAATGAATTCATTCCGACTTTAGAATCTGAACGTAGTGTTTACATGAACGCTAAACATGTGATCGGGTCCATGAGCTTCTGATCGGATTTAATGTTTAGACACGAATACAGAGTTTCCCGCTGTTGTTTCTAGAGCTGTCACTTTTGTGAAATGTTGAGACATAAGTGTTCATTGAATCGATTGTAAAATCGGTTTTCCATCTAAAGACGTTTCCATTTTCAACAGCAAATACAGGCAAATCCACGGACACCTAACAGGCATTAGGACGAGCGTAAAGAGGGCGCTTGAGACACACAGCAATATTCCTGATGAGTTATTGGCGTGAAGTTTCTGCACAATGACAAACAGGAGCGCAACATTCAGGGATTGAGATTAACGCCCTCGACCCGCCAAACGCGGGTACAAATGAGCTTTGGCGGGAAACGCTGTCAGATCACGAGCCAATCTGCCGTGTTTCTGTGTTTACTCACTTTGCTGGGGAAGTTCGTGTGAGACAGATCTGCGCGGATTTAGTGCAAATACGCAACTCGCGATCCTCATGATATATTAATACAGCGGATTGCAGAATCTGCTCATTTCTGGCGTACTTGAACACACACACACACACACACACACGTCACTACGCTACAAATAACTGCGCGCTTGTTCATTGAAGTAATAGCGAATATTAAAAAGCATTTGGTGAACAGAAAAGACATTGTTATTTCCCAGCATCCTACATGTTCTGTGTGCTGTATTGATCTGTCCACCTAACACACACTTTTGGTAAAAAACATCGATTCCGTATTTTCGTTTTCCAAACTTGTGTTGGTTGATCCGATCGACTGTACAATCGATTTTCGAACGTAAAGTGACAGCCCTAGTTGTTGCATACAAACCGTCCTCCTTTAATTTGTTTTACTTGCGCTATTTCTACATCATCATCGCACACGCGCAGTCCTTTCAGTTTCGGTTTCCAGTCCGATCGAGTGTTTACATGTTCTCTCGATCGGATTACAAAAGAGATAAACCACTCCTTCCAATCTGAACAATTGTAATCAGATCTGGGCGATTCACTCCTAGTGACGTGGTACTTTTTTATTCCGATAGTGGAATAAATGTAAAACGTCCATGTGAACGCAGCCAGTGTGCGAGGTCATGTGACCCAGGCCGGCACTTACAGCTGTCGGGTTCATGTCCGAAAGAGACGGTGTGAGTTTACGTGTTTGAAGTGTCATCTGATGCAGAACAATGTGAAGCTGTTTGCGTAAGCTAGAGCTCTTTTCAGGGGGATTATGGGAACCCGGCTCAACAGACAATGATCCTCCACATACCAGCAGCCGAGAGCCTTAGCAGTGCTGTTCATCTGATCTCTCTGAACGTCCAGGGGCCGCTTTCACAGAGCTGTTTTAGACTGGTCTATAGTGTCAGACGAGTCTAAAATGTGCTCATAGACTAGTCTAATGCAAGTTAAAATAAAGACTGACTTAATTTAGACCAAAGAAATTAGACGCCTTTCCCCCAGGCTAACTCAGGTCTAAGACTGTTACCGTGGCAACCAGCAGCAACAAACCAGTTCCACTACAAACAGCCGAAAGAAAAGCAGAAATGGCTCATAACTTGTGGTTTGCTGACGACGGTATGGAGAGCTGTGAGAAGGGAACGGGTTTTTAGGGACCGCAGTAACCTACTTGTACCATGTTTTTGTATCTTTTCTGTACGTCTTTAACGCTCCGCTCAACGGCCGGATTAACGCTGGTAACTGTCGTAGCAATCTTTGTCCAAACATTTCTTCTTGTTACTAGATTCTCCGCAAAATTTCCCCAGTAAAATGTCCTTGTGACAGTTACACTCCTCCAACACACACATATCTCCCGCTGGGGTAAACTGCACCGAGCAGTTAAATGCGCTTACTCGATCCGCCATGTTTTTTTGTTTTGAAAAGTCTTATTTTACCCAGAATGCATTGCAGTGTAGTCCTACTTAAGATAGTCAGAGTCTGAAGTGCTTTGTGCAACGGTCTGATTTAGACGTGTATCTGAAGTCTATCTACTGTATCTCAGCCGAAGTCCAAGTCTGTCTTTGTGACACCGGCCGCTGGTGTTTGCTCGTGTTCACCCTCATCCTTCCCTCGCCCTGTGTAACGCATCTTTCCCCCGTTGACCCGAAGCCCTAACATTATAGCCTACTTAATTTTTTTAATATTTTTTATTTCATTTTGATTGTATTTTTTAATTTGTATTATTATTATAATCTTTTTTTATTTACCTTTAAATTAATAGATTTGATCAATAAATAATAAATTGATAGTAATTTAAGCACATTCCTCACTTTCTTTCAACTTATATTCAAAATAACTCACAATTTAATGCAAAAAATGCTTTTAATTCAGCTCAGAATATCTGACATGGTGTGTCTTTGCCCTCTTGTGGAAAACTAATAAGGTTCCACTGGGTCCTAAACTCATTTCTCTTCAGTATGCATTCACATTACTAAAACTTTACGAAAATATTATTTTATAGTTGAATTCAAAATTTGGAGCATTTTTAAGGTTTTCTGTGTGTACTGAAGCATTCCTAAGGGGGGCAAATTGACCCGGATTGAAAGGATTTGTTACTTTTTTAAATTTCTACCACAAAACTCCTCGAAACCATTACATTTTTTTTAATGTATTCGTGGTTCAAGTGTGACAGTCTTGGACCCCTCCGATGAACACTCAATTAAAAATGTTTTTTTAAATTTCGGGTCAAAATGACCTGAGGAAAGGAGGAGGTTTGTGTACTCATAGGCAGTGTAGGTATTCGTATTACCATTGTTGGTATTACTATAATTGCTACAATATATGGTGTGTATTTAAGATATGCTGTGTTTTAATTTATTTTTTATGTGTGTAAATAAAATCGTAACAGAGTAATGATGATGTCAACAATTAAGGAAGCAGCTTCATTTGTTTTTCTTTCTTGTTTTTCCTTTAACTGTAACAGACCGGGTGGGTCTAAATAAGCCCGACGACTTATGCTCAAATGCTTCTCATTGCCTTTGTTATATGTCACTATATTGCTCGAAATAAAAAATAAATAAAAAAGGTTACAGTAAGTTGCAGATTTTGACCCGCCACTAACTCTGAGCACATAATTCATCCTGCACTGTGTGACTATGTAATGTTCCTAAATATTGTATGCAGCTGGTTGAGGTACGGATGCTTTAACTAATGCACCAATGTGTGTTACAGCACGCTGACCAGAAACATACGCCACCGCAGGGGCGAAAAGGTGGCGATTAACGTACCGAGTAAGTCTTTTGGTTTGTTCTTGAGTTGAGTTGTTTCTGTAAGTCAATCTTGCTCTGGAAATAAAATAAACGCTATATGTCTGGTTCCATTTGATCTACTTATGCAGTGCAGACTGTATATTGTTCTGTATGTGTTAGTCAGGAAGGGCACAGGTAAATATGACATTTATTATGGGTTCATGTGAGGATTGTTTCAAGTTCACTTAAATTTAAAGTTCTATTTTTTGAAGCCTAATAAATGTTAAAAATGTATAGTTTTCAATTACACTGTAATGTTGAATGGCTATAATTAATGTTTTAAATTGGGGGCGAAATTTGAATTGAAATTGATTTTTTCAAATGTTTTAAAATGTTTTCAACACTGATAATAAACATAAATGTTTCTTGAGCATCAGATCATCATATTAGAGTGATTTCTGAAGGATCATGTGACACTGAAGACTGGAGTAATGATGCTGAAAATTCAGCTTTGATCACAGGAATAAATTACTTATTTTTTCATATATTTTTTTATATATATATATATATATAACATTGAAAATAGTATACTAATATTTCACAATAATACTGTTTGTAACTGTATTTGTATCAAATAAATGCAGCTTTGGTGAGCATAAGGGACGTCTTGCAAAATCGTAATGATTCCAAAGCAGGATTGTTGGACCAATGAGATTCCACAGTGGGCGGAGCTAGCAGTGATGACATAAATTTACATAAATAAGGCCCCTATTTAGTATAAAGATTTCTGTGAAAGTGGGCTTTTATCGAGGGATTCGCTGATATGAAAATTTTGTCCGATAATTATTTGTATTTGAAAGCCGATAACCGATATATTGGCCGATAATTTCAATTTTTTTAATAATTTTTGAAGGCCTGGTTACAAAAATAAAAGTCTCACGATTTAAAAGTTATGACCCAAGCACACAATTATATTGCTGTTCTCGTTATAATGTTATGTAGCCGATATGACAGACTTGCGCTGCACATGTTTCACTGAACTGTATTTTCCTTTTTGATTCCAATCATATTTCAAGCAGTTCAAAACCATCAAGTGTGCGTCTGAAGTGCCTTAGCTGAAGGAAATAATCCATTATTTATCGGTTTTAATAATATATCGACCAAATTTTCTTATCGGCCCGATAACGATAACATTAAAAATGACCAAATGTTAACCGATACGGTGGCCGATATATCGTGCATCCCTACTTCTGTCGCTTCTTGCAAGCTTGGTACGACATTCTGCAAAAAGTCTAATTTGTTTAGTTTCAGAAAGCTAAAGATGCGTTTCCCCTGAACAAAGATGACACCATATATGAGGATAGCAAGGTGTATGAATACATTTTAGTTTTACTGTATATTGCTGCATGGTTTCTAGGACTGGGTAAAAAATATAAATTTCTCGATTTTAATCGATTCTCATTTTTACGAACCGATATTGATTCTTAAATCCCAAGAATCGATGAGGCTAGTCATCCTGTTTCCATTTGATGAATGAATGGACCATCCAATAAATCGCAATAATCTTTGTGCTTTGTTACTATTGAAATGAAACAGTCTCAGATTTCAAATTACATCCATTTTCTTATGAAATTCAAAAACATAAATACGGTTTTGTCGCTGTGGCGTGAGATCGCGCAAGAGAAGCACATGATCTTCTCTTCCGCCTTAATACCAGTTACAGCGCCAAATAAACATGAATGAGCTTCTTAAAGGAACACTCCGACTTTTTGGGACTTTAGCCTATTCACCTTATCCCCCAGAGTTAGATAAGTCCATACATACCTTTTTCATCTCCGTGCGTGTGCTATAAGTCTGTTTGACGCACCCACCGCTAGCCTAGCTTAGCACAAAGACTGGATGTAAATGGTTGCAGCTAGCATACTAATCCAAATAAGTGTTTAGTATGTTATTTAGTATGCTAGCTGCAACCATTTACATCCAGTCTTTGTGCTAAGCTAGGCTAGCGGTGGGTGCGTCAAACAGACTTATAGCACGCACGGAGATGAAAAAGGTATGTATGGACTTATCTAACTCTGGGGGATAAGGTGAATAGGCTAAAGTCCCAAAAAGTCGGAGTGTTCCTTTAAAGTGTGTTAAAAGATGGAGTACAACTTATCGAAATCCGCATCATGTCACATGGAATCGCTCAGCGTTTCAACCTTGGAAAGACGTCAGTATAAACGGCTTGTAAACAACGTCATGTGACGTCACATTTACCTCAGAAAAACCATATCCAGTGACCATAAACTCGTTATCAGCTAGAAAAATTAACTCTAGAGAGGAGCATTTTGCTAAATGTGTGCACCATATTACTTTTTCATTATTTTTAATGTTCTTCAATATTTAAAGGTATTGTAGGTAGGAATTGTATAAAAAAAACTTTTTTCCAAATTTGTTTAAACTTTCTGTATATATCAATGCATAATTAAAATGTAAGTACTCTGAAAAAGAAAGTATAAAAATCGAGTGTCTGTAGACCTCTCACGACTGTTTTAAAGACAGCTCATTATTTCCATTCACTCCACCCCCTCCCTTCTGGGCTCCTCCCAAAGCCACGCCTCCAAAACACATGAACGCGCGACTCCGACCGCTGAGCTGAAGACGCATTA
The DNA here is from genome assembly GCA_030578255.1 of Tiaroga cobitis. Classification (NCBI taxonomy): domain Eukaryota; kingdom Metazoa; phylum Chordata; class Actinopteri; order Cypriniformes; family Leuciscidae; genus Tiaroga; species Tiaroga cobitis. The sequence goes on along the minus strand of CM060603.1, from coordinate 5,003,564 downwards.
TTTACCTGAGACGAGCGGAGAGGAAGGAGCGCAGTGCATGTAGTGACATCATGTCAGAATCACATGTAATAAAAAAATCTAACTTTATCATTATGAAGATAAACAAATAAGATGTATTTTAGTACTCACTATCAAGTAGCATATTGATATTGGTAAAGATTAAAATATATATTTATTGATTCGCTAACAAGCTAGTTATCTATAAGGCAAAGCTAAAAACAGGTTGCATGATATACGTTTTTCCATTGCCATCATTTACACTGTGATGAAGATGAATTTCGTGTAACATTCATAACATATATGGTGTTCTGCATGTAAGAGTTTATAATGAAAGCATTGTTGACTCTGATGAGGACTACACTCCGGAGACAAGTACCGCATCGTCAGCTCCAGGACAGATCCGGGGTCGAGGGATTTTTTGTTTAAAAACAAAATAAAGGCGAAAAAACCGTGCAGGTAAACTTCCAGGTGAACATGGTAAAAGAGTTAGACAGAGGGTAAATATAATTCTAAGAAAAGTTCTTGGATGCGGATCGGCCTACTATCTGTTAAACATGTATTTAGTTATCTAAAGCAAAATTATGCACAATTCAACACTATAGCTATCATCTTGAGCTAGGCATATATATTATTCATCATCTCTACTACGGCTCGCTAAGTAATGTTATGTTAGCTATATTAGGCAGCTACGTGTGCTAATGACACATGCTTCATGAAAACATAAAGAAAAAAATATGTATGATCAAAGTACAAAAAGAAAGATTTACCTGTCCAGCAGAAATATAGCCATCCAGGCGTCACTTTTCAGCCCCTTGAGGTCTCTCAGTTCTCGCCATCGCTGGAAAGCCACGCCGATATTGGCATGCGTTTTATTTTGTTGTTTATCCAAAGACTTTTTGTTCATTACCTTTTCTAGTAACGTTACTGTCTTCCTTTTTTTGCCTGGTTTGCCTTCGCGAACTGCATATGTGAATTTTGATTGGTCTTTCTCTGCCATTGTTTTGCTATTCCTAGGTTGCGTGCCTCTTGAATTCCTCAAATCAAACGGATGCGCGCGCAAGTGGGCAGGTCCTGTGTGGCAAAAGGGTGGTTGCCATGGTTGCGAGAGAGTGACTAAGCCAATCCCTTGTTTCGTCCCGAATGTAAATAATGAGCTGTGTTTAGTGCAGATTAAACGGTCTAGAGTCACTAGATTTGTATACTCTTTTTATCAGAGTACTTACATTTTAATTATGCATTGATATATACAGAAAGTTTAAACAAATTTGGAAAAAAGTTTTTATAAAATTCCTACCTACAATACCTTTAATGCATGTTTAAATAAATCTGGCAAGTTTTTATGACAGCCACCATTTAAATGTTTATATTTCATATAACTTTATACACTTATTTATAAAAATAAATAAAAGTGTAATTTAAGTGTTTGTCTACAAATCAGTTCATTTTTACCTTCAATATTATAGTAGGCTTAAACGTGGAGTTTTTTTGCGGGCAAACAGCCTTGATTATGCGGCCCGTTTTCTTTAAAAATGCGATGGAATACACGGGATATTTATGCAATTTTATGCGATGAAACTGCAAAAACTGCAGTTTGATGAAACGAGGAAATAAAAGTGATTCCCCCAACACCCTGTTCTCACTAGGCCACTGCCTTAAAGTAAAGAGTCATTTCTTATGACTTCCTATGATAAGCAAGCATAACTACATCACAGAAAGTGCTGGAATATTTCAGTTCTCATCTTGTTTTATTTCAGACCTTAATAAACACATCAAACTTACAAAACATTGAGTCAAACGAGTTCTGTAGCTTTACAAAGGGAATATGCTACAACTTCTGTAAAAATGAATAAATAAAAAAATTAAAGTGTGCTCCTGTTTTACAGCTTTTCGATGATGTTCACGTCGCGTAATCACGTCACTTCGTAACGTTCCCATGGCAACAGTGGGAAACGGCGGCTCTCGTGTGACGCAAACGCAACATTTTTCAACTTTCTGCTGAGATATATGTGACTTTTTTGCAACGAAAATGCGAGGATTATGAAATCGTGCAAGCCCCGCATATTTTGCACGGAAATCAACAATTTATGCGGCGAAAGTGCGGCGTATTTGAATAAATGCCCCTGCATAAACATGCGGACTTTGGCTGATTATGCATTAAATCATGCGATCGCATAATCGTGTTTTTATGGAGGGACTGCTATAGGCTACAACTGACTCCCATAGTTTACAGCATTAGTGAAGAGATTTGTTTTCCTTGAGAAAATTTGCCATGTATTTGTCCCTGACATACAAAATCATCAATATTGAATCGAATCCGAATCGAATTGTGAAATTTGTGTCAATGCCCAGCCCTAATGGTTTCTGTCGCATTTTGAATGGCTCATCTTTTGACTTGTGTGTCCTTCTCAGTTTTTAAGGATAAAAACACGGCATGTCCGTTTGCGGAGGCGTTCCCGGAGGACGACGGAGAGGCGGCGCGGGCAGCCCTGCCCGATCACATCTACATGGACGCCATGGGCTTCGGCATGGGCAACTGCTGCCTGCAGGTCAGGTCACGCTCACTCTCATCCACTCGCTTTGGGAATATCCGGGTCATGTGATTGACATGGGGTCGATGTTACAGGTGACCTTCCAGGCTTGCAGCATCAGGGAGGCGCGCTACCTTTATGACCAGCTGGCCGTTTTCTGCCCAATAGTGGTAAGGGAATGCAAGATGCGTTCGAGAAGTGCAAAGTCTCAGGACAGGGTGTGCCGTCCATGTTATATTTCAACAGAGGGCCAAAGGCAAAGATGAAAATGGCTGAGGAGATAAAGCGCAACAAGAACCGCAATAGGAACCAAGTCGGGTTACACTTTATATTACTCAGTACTTAAATATATAATTACACTGTAACAATGACACCTTAAAATTAAGTAACTACATGTACTTACCATAGGATTAGGATTTGGTTGAGGGTTAATTGCATGTAGTTATGCATTTTATTGGCCAGAATCTGGCCAAAACTGACAATATTGTCTAAAAAGCAACTAAATATTAAATTCTTGTTTATTGTATTGTATAAATTAATATCACATTTGCAATCATGTTGATATTCAGAAAAAAACAGCTCTTGCTGTCTGATATGGCTAAACTATATAATTTAATATAAATATAAGACAAAACCCATACATGGGCATTTTTTTTTGCTCTGATAATCATGAATTTCAGTGCATTTCAACCACTTCTAATAGAATTCATCACTGCATCATGATCATAAACTAAACTTTATGCAATGTAAGGTGACGTACCTGGGATGGGGTGGGTGCGTTAAACATTTTATCTATATTTTTATCTATAATTTATTTATATTAGTACATAGTAGTTGAAGACACGTAATATGAAGTGGGACAGCAGAGAAAGTACAACTTTGCATCACAGAAAAAAAATATTATTCACCACTGTATTCAAATTCCTGTTTACTGTTGTTAAATAAAATGTATATAAATATGGGGAGATGGACTTGCAAACTTTCATGCATGATGTTACTGCTTGTAGGACTGCGTTTTAAAAATAAAAATAACATCAAAATTGTATTGAATTGAATAGAATTTAATTGTAGTTTTAAAAAAGGATCTTCTAACTTTGACCCTAGTTGAAAATTGACCATCTTTACCATTATACATGAAGTAATGTATAACCCACCGTCATCACTTTCACAGTCTTATGTGCTGAGCAGGTTTACAACCTTTTAAGAGTCTGTGTTGTTAATGTTTCCAGAAAGGCCCAGTGTTCAGTTTTGATGTGTGTTTGTGCAGATGGCTCTCAGTGCCGCCTCTCCGCTCTATCGCGGACTGGTTTCAGACATCGACTGCCGCTGGGGTGTGATCTCTGCGTCTGTGGACGACCGGACCCGAGAGGAGAGAGGCCTGGAGGTGAGGACACCACACACCTCACACAAATAATCCATCATAAAAGCGCATCTATCCATCATAAAAGCGCATCTATCCATCAGAAAAGCGCATCTATCCATCATAAAAGCGCATCTATCTATCATAAAAGCGCATCTGTCCATCATAAAAGCGCATCTGTCCATCATAAAAGTGCATCTATCCATCATAAAAGCGCATCTGTCCATCATAAAAGCGCATCTGTCCATCATAAAAGCGCATCTGTCCATCATAAAAGTGCATCTATCCATCATAAAAGCGCATCTGTCCATCATAAAAGTGCATCTATCCATCATAAAAGTGCATCTGTCCATCATAAAAGCGCATCTGTCCATCATAAAAGTGCATCTATCCATCATATAAGTGCATCTGTCCATCATAAAAGCGCATCTGTCCATCATAAAAGCGCATCTGTCCATCATAAAAGCGCGCATCTGTCCATCATAAAAGCGCATCTGTCCATCATAAAAGCGCATCTGTCTATCATAAAAGCGCATCTATCCATCATAAAAGCGCATCTGTCCATCATAAAAGCGCATCTGTCCATCATAAAAGCGCATCTGTCCATCATAAAAGCGCATCTATCCATCATAAAAGTGCATCTGTCCATCATAAAAGTGCATCTGTCCATCATAAAAGCCCATCTATCCATCATAAAAGCGCGTCTATCATCATAAAAGCGCATCTGTCCATCATAAAAGCGCATCTGTCTATCATAAAAGTGCGTCTGTCCATCATAAAAGCGCATCTGTCCATCATAAAAGCGCATCTGTCCATCATAAAAGTGCATCTATCCATCATAAAAGCGCATCTGTCCATCATAAAAGCGCATCTGTCCATCATAAAAGCGCATCTGTCCATCATAAAAGCGCATCTGTCCATCATAAAAGCGCATCTGTCCATCATAAAAGCGCATCTGTCCATCATAAAAGCGCATCTGTCCATCATAAAAGCGCATCTGTCCATCATAAAAGCGCATCTGTCCATCATAAAAGCGCATCTGTCCATCATAAAAGCGCATCTGTCCATCATAAAAGTGCATCTGTCCATCATAAAAGCGCATCTGTCCATCATAAAAGCGCATCTGTCCATCATAAAAGTGCGTCTGTCCATCATAAAAGCGCGTCTATCATCATAAAAGCGCATCTGTCCATCATAAAAGTGCATCTGTCCATCATAAAAGTGCGTCTGTCCATCATAAAAGCGCGTCTGTCCATCATAAAAGTGCATCTGTCCATCATAAAAGTGCATCTGTCCATCATAAAAGTGCATCTGTCCATCATAAAAGCGCGTCTGTCCATCATAAAAGCGCGTCTATCATCATAAAAGCGCATCTGTCCATCATAAAAGTGCGTCTGTCCATCATAAAAGTGCGTCTGTCCATCATAAAAGTGCATCTGTCCATCATAAAAGCGCATCTGTCCATCATAAAAGTGCGTCTGTCCATCATAAAAGCGCGTCTGTCCATCATAAAAGCGCGTCTGTCCATCATAAAAGCGCGTCTGTCCATCATAAAAGTGCGTCTGTCCATCATAAAAGTGCGTCTGTCCATCATAAAAGCGCGTCTGTCCATCATAAAAGCGCATCTGTCCATCATAAAAGCGCATCTGTCCATCATAAAAGCGCATCTGTCCATCATAAAAGCGCATCTGTCCATCATAAAAGCGCATCTGTCCATCATAAAAGTGCATCTGTCCATCATAAAAGCGCATCTATCCATCATAAAAGTGCATCTATACATGAAGAGGTCTTTTCCAAAACGCGATAAACGCCATTTTTAAAAAAAATGAGTTTGTAATGTCATTTTGCTGTGCACTGAACCTATTCACTGCTCCATCAACATTTCATGCCAAATCGCTACATTTCCTTGTTTAAAATGTACTACAAGATGCAGTTTCTTTCCAAAACGCGATAAGCGCCAAACCTATTTTTAGCCTAAACGCGATAAATCCTCTCGACTAATCAGAATTCGGTGAACGTTCTACGCAATCCAACAGGGTGGCGCTCTGAACAGAGGTTTGTTTATGTTCATTTATTCCTCAAAATGAGTGAGTTTTCTAATCGACTAGTAGTAGTTCATTTAAGTTTAATCACATATTTCTATTGATTTAATTATTTAAATATGGGAGAGAAACCATAATGACCATTTTTTTAATTGCCTATTCCGCATCTCACGCATAAAGCTTGCCACAAAGAACCGACAAAAGTAATGATTAGGCCTATGCATGAAACTTTTGAATTGTTTATTTTTTAATTAGTGTTTTCTGTCAGATATAGCTGAAAAGATAAAGTTGATATGCTGACTCGCCATCTTCGCAGTAGTGAACGCGCCTATAGAGAGAAATGCACACTTTGAATTAGCCTACATACGCAGAGAGTAGCCAATTTCTTTTCGTTTTTTATTGTTTTGTTTAAATGTAGACATTTCAAGCTTTTTATAGATATACTTCTCAGGATTGTGAGGCAAGTATCGCTGTGTTTCGGTTCATTTATGTGATGCTCTCCAGATCACGCGCGGGCTCTTCCGTGTCCTGATTATATGTCTGCTATATATTTGCTTATTTATTTATTATTAATCCAGTCAATTTGTTGATAAAACATTGATTAAAATGAAGATACAATTTATACAAAACGAAATTCACTTTAAAGCAAGGCTTTCTACTAAACAAAACTTAATAAGTGGTCAAAATCATGTCTGACCCATTCCAAATGTTTTCCGATATATTGGTCATCTTATGATCCTATCATACTCATCTCATGCGGTTCCCTTTTCATATAATCAACATAGATGAAATAAAAAAAATAACATTAGCCTATATTATTAAACATAAATATGAAACGTATGTTTAAGTTTTTTTTTAAACTTAGCCTATATGTAAGCGTCACGCCGCTCCGCTTTGTTCACATGCTGTGTAGCCTATACACGCATGTGTGTGTGTGTGTGTGTGTGTGTGTGGTGGAGGGGTGCCCATCACTACTTTTGAATATCGTTATCATTATTAAATATTTTTAATAATTTGTTTTTTTTTACGCATATGTAGTGGACAAATTGGTCCTACTTGTTACAGGTTTGACACTTTACTAAAAATGACTCTGAATGTATTACTAAATAACTTATTGAATAGCTATTGATATCATTACTATTTTCAGGTTCTGCACCAAATGACTTTTAGCCTAAATGTGTTACTAAATTTAATTTATAGTATGAGCCCCTGTTTATGTTACATGCTCTCGTTTTTTTTTTTAAAGACAAACCATACAGTTTTGGAAAAAATTGATGGATTTATAGCGTTTTGGAAAAAAAATAAATTAACTTTTAATTTATCATAAACAATATTGTTGTTTGATTTAATAATCATTGTTCAACATGTTCAGACTGAGCCAATAAAACATTTTAACAGGATAAATTGAATATTCACAAAATGTGTGGGTCTAGGTAAAAAATGTAATTTTCCTGAAAACTATTGAAATGGATTTATAGCGTTTTGGAAAAGACCTCTTCACATCATAAAAGTGCATCTGTCCATCATAAAAGCGCATCTATCCATCATAAAAGCGCATCTGTCCATCATAAAAGTGCATCTGTCCATCATAAAAGCGCATCTGTCCATCATAAAAGTGCATCTGTCCATCATAAAAGTGCATCTGTCCATCATAAAAGCGCATCTATCCATCATAAAAGTGCATCTGTCCATCATAAAAGCGCATCTGTCCATCATAAAAGCGCATCTATCCATCATAAAAGCGCATCTGTCCATCATAAAAGTGCATCTGTCCATCATAAAAGCGCATCTGTCCATCATAAAAGCGCATCTATCCATCATAAAAGCGCATCTGTCCATCATAAAAGCGCATCTATCCATCATAAAAGTGCATCTGTCCATCATAAAAGCGCATCTGTCCATCATAAAAGCGCATCTATCCATCATAAAAGCGCATCTGTCCATCATAAAAGTGCATCTGTCCATCATAAAAGCGCATCTGTCCATCATAAAAGCGCATCTATCCATCATAAAAGCGCATCTGTCCATCATAAAAGTGCATCTATCCATCATAAAAGTGCATCTGTCCATCATAAAAGTGCATCTGTCCATCATAAAAGCGCATCTGTCCATCATAAAAGCGCATCTATCCATCATAAAAGCGCATCTGTCCATCATAAAAGTGCATCTGTCCATCATAAAAGCGCATCTATCCATCATAAAAGTGCATCTGTCCATCATAAAAGTGCATCTGTCCATCATAAAAGTGCATCTGTCCATCATAAAAGCGCATCTGTCCATCATAAAAGTGCGTCTGTCCATTATAAAAGTGCATCTGTTTGTGTGAATTGTGGACAGATGCACTTTATGATAGATAGATGCACTTTTATGGACTTCAAAACAGAAACAGCCATTCACTGCCATTATAAAGCTTGGAAGAGCCAGGACATTTTGTAATATAACTCTGATTGTGTTCGTCTGAAAGAAGAAAGTCATATACACCTAGGATGGCTCGAGGGCGAGTAAATCATGGGCTAATTTTCTTTTTTGGGTGAACTATCCCTTCAAGTTTTTTGGGCTTAATTTCTTCACTAAATTATATAATTTTATAATTACAGACTACATGATGATCCGTTACGCCCTCCTCCAAACAATAGACCACCGCACTTCAGTAATAATTAGCGAGATCCCAGACCTGTGTGAATCATACATGAAATGACTCCGTTAATCATTTAAAAAGAAAACTAATCTCATCCAAATTGTGCCTTTTGAGGATTTACAAAGTGAGAACTTTGTAAGTACAAATGTTAATGTCAAATGACAATAAAAGCTGCATGTGTAATAATTAACAAGGCTGTCAGAAGATCTGACGGCTTCTGATATCAACTGGTCTACAGGCAAAACGCTTCTGAAATAAACGTAGTCAAACTTTACTAATTGACCCTTGACCTGAGAATAGCGGAGGATAAGTGAGTAATAAAGATATGGGATCTCAATAACTAAAACGCATCTTTGACTGGATCTGTGAATAACTCTATATATGGGTTTAGACAGTACTTGCTTTTTAGGCCAAACAATGAATAATGCAATCTGAAGCTGGTATTGTGTCGTATATGATATGAATTGCATCATGTTATTCCTAATAATCATGGATGATGCAATCATAACAATCAAGTACATCAATGCTTGCAGACAAGAGATGCTCTCTTGTAATGAATACAAGAGACTAGACAAGAAGACACTGAACAGGACTAAACTATATACATAATGGTTTTCTGCTGTTTGTTTCATAATAAATTTGATTTAAATGACCATTTAGCTGATTTTAACGAGCTAATACAAGTGAAAAGTACCGTCAACAAAATATACATAGACGTGAAATGTAAATATCCTAAAATATCTTGGAAACAGTTGACAATTGTGTCTGGAAATGTTCTTCACATCAAAATACATAATAAACAGTGTGGTTTATCTCTGAAGCAGACGACGACTTAAATTGTAGACGAGTGTTATCAGCCAAGGCCAATATCTCAAAATAGACAAAAATATCAGAGAGGTGAAGCATTTTTCTTAGTTTCAAATCACTCTGGGTTTTTTTCTAAACCACAGATGATGAAGAGGACCTATTGTGCTTTCCCCATGTTCATCTCTCTGAAAAAGCTCCAGTTCTTCTCTATATCAGTGTCAGTGTTCCTGAACTCCTGAAACGCCTCCATTGTAGTCTTGAGTTTCTTCCGGGAACGAACACGTCACAATATTCCTCATTATAATAATTAATGCGCAGAATAAAGGGGCGGGGCCTGGTTGAGTTAGTTAGTAGTGTGTTAAACTGGTGGTTATGGTAAGGGGCGGGACATTTCCCAAACACACTCGAAGCGCTCGACCAATCACAACACACTGATCCAGCCGACCAATCAGAGCACAGTGTTCTTTCAGAAGGAGGGGCTTCACAGAGACAGGAAGTAAACAGAGCGTTACTGACAGATTGGGGCTGCGTTCCAGTCCACTTTTAGACACGCACTTGCGAACTTCCCTAAGCACTTCCCCTCGGGGGAATCCCTGCCGCCATTTTGAAGTGTGTTCCACTTCGGGAAGTGGACGAGGGAAGTTTATATGGACAGACCCGGAGCGAGTCTACTTCATATGTACACTTCAGGCAGCTCCATATACAATGCAACACGATTGCGACGTCAATTTTTTATTTAATTTACTACCACAAACTACTCTGATATATATAAAATAAAATAAAAATTATTAAACCGCTCAAACACACCTATATACATATAGAAAGCTGCATTGAACAATTTCGTAAGGGAAAAAAATAAAATAATAAATCATCCCCATAGTGGACTGTAAGTGATCAATGGCTTGTCGTTCCAGTTCAGCCTATAGCAGAGGCTCCGCCAGTAGTGGACACTCGTGCTACGTAAGCAATGACGCACATCCGAGTGAACGGGACGGAGGGAAGTTAGCGAGAGAACTGGTTTGGACTGGAACGCAGACTGGGAAGAGAGGAGCTGCAGCAATGGGGAAAATAATCAACATTCAAGCAGGAAAACCTGTTCAAGTAGAGCCAGAAAACAACATCGAGACTTTGTTAGGGGCCGCTAACGTTGCGTCTAAAAATGTGTCGTTCCTCCATCTTGAATGAGCTTTCAGTGTTGCCTTGGCTTTAAGCTTGCTTAGTTGTGGACATTTAATATTCAACAAAATTATTGACCTGCCTTACTTCAGGTGGACGATGACGCAATATTCTTCTAGAAACAAAGTTTGTTGTATTATTTTCATGTTATCACTGTGAAGCTGCTTTGATACAATCTGTGTTGTAAACAGCGCTATATAAATATGAATATGAATATAAAGGTGACTTGACTTGTTACGGAAAGGCTGAAGCTGATTGGTTGGTTCTTGTCTGAAAAGTTGATATTTTTTCTATCATGAGTGCGCTTGTCGCACATCTATATTTAGGACGAACTTGAGCGCACATAAATGTGACGTGAACATATGGCCTCTTTAAAATTAATTCTCTATCTGTTTCTTTGCAGCCGCTGAAAAACAACAAATTCAAGATCAATAAATCGAGGTATGATTCGATCGACAGCTACCTCTCCTGCTGCGGCGAGAAATACAATGACATTGAGCTGACCATCGATGAGGAGATCAACAATCAGCTCCTCGATGCAGGTAAAAACACACACTGACGATCGTTCCCGGTCTCATGTACGTTCTGCTATAAAAATAAATAAATAAAATAAAAACACACTGACACCCCGTCTACATCGACCTCAGTGAGAAGACCTTCCTCGCTTCTTTGTCCTGTTGACGAAAGCAAATGTAGACTTTCGCACCGGAGGAACCTTTTCATAGTTCCTAGAACTATTGAGTGGACGTTCCCGGTTATTGGCGTGTTCGCACCGCAGGAACGAGGAACGATTTTAGGTGTAGGAACTCCTTATGGGGGAAATAAATGAGCTCATATACTTCAGAGTCGGTCTAAAGTAACCAGCACTACAGGAACTACAGTGACGTTAGTGTTCGCTGATTGGCCGAACGCACGCGAAACACCAGCACCCGCCATTATTACAAAGGCTGTGTAAACACAGATTATAGCCTATATATTTACTCCAGAAACTAACTCTACGAACATGTAAAACAGTGATAGATGCGCCTCTTCACCTTCACGCTGAGGAGAAAACCCAACGCAACTTTGAGGAGACCAAGAGAAACATGATTATGTATTTCTGCGCAGCATCACTGGACATCAACCACACTGCATACGCTAATAACTGTTCATTACTGTCTACTTTCTATGTATAACAGTTCTATCTAATAACGTATTAGACAGATCGTAAACTAGTGAACATGGAGAATGCGAGCTCTGTCGTTCTCAGCGCCGTCACACAATAAAAGTCAAGCGCGTCTCACGTCACTTCAGAGTTCCTCCTCGCGCTGCGAACGCAACCAGGAAAACGTTCCTAAGGGAACCATTAGTTCTCGGGGAAACACCCTGGAGGCTCGTTCCTATAACTCCCCGGAGCGAAAGCCCCTGGTGTGTTCGGTTCGCGGCACTCGATGGAGACGGCGTGGAACCACTGTGCTCTCGTCAGCTCTGTTCTGTGTTTTCAAGCCGCTGTGTTTTGCACTGTTGCAGGCATTGACAAACTGCTGGCCCAGCACATCGCACACCTCTTCATCCGAGACCCGCTGTCGCTCTTCCAGGAGAAGATTCACCTGGACGACGAGAACGAATCAGACCACTTCGAGGTATTTAGAGTAGTTCACTTCAGAATTATAATCTCCTGATAATTTACTCTCCCGCACGTCATCCAAGATGTTCATGTCTGTCTTTCTTCAGTCAAAAATAAATTTGAGGAAAACACTCCAGGGTTTCTCCATATAGTGACTTCAATGGGGTCCAACGGGTCGAAGGTCCAGATGTGAGTTTCAGTGCAGCTTCAAAGTCTCGACACGATCCAGCCGAGGAATAAGAGTCTGATCTAGACAAACCAGCGGACATTTATAACACAATACACATTTATATACTTTTAACCACTAATGCTGGTCTTGCTCGAGCTGTGATGCGACACACATTACGTGATCAGGGTGAAAGGTCACGCGTGACGTAGGCGGAAGAACCTGGAGTGTTTTCCTCAAAAACCTTAATTTCTTTTCGACTGAAGAAAGACATGGATATCTCGTATGACGTGCGGGAGAGTAAATCATCAGGACATTATAACTAATAGTGAACTAATCCTTTAAAATGAACTTCTGATTTTTACTGTTCTGCCAAATTGATCAACATCAACAAACAAGAAATGTTAAAATGAGACCAGTGTTTGCCACATAGTCGGAACGATTTGTTCATATAGCACGTGAGAATGAACCACGGTTATTTTGCATGTTCCAGAATCTTCAGTCAACCAACTGGCAGACAATGAGGTTCAAGCCCCCCCCCCCAAACTCCGACATCGGGTGGAGAGTCGAGTTTCGCCCCATGGAGGTATTAAACGTGTGTGTGTGTCTGTCTGTGTGTGTCTGTCTGTGTGTCTGTCTGTCTGTGTGTCTGTGTGTGTGTGTGTGTGTCTGTGTGTGTGTCTGTGTGTGTGTGTCTGTCTGTCTGTGTGTTTGTCTGTGTGTCTGTGTCTGTCTGTGTGTGTCTGTGTCTGTCTGTGTGTGTCTGTCTGTGTGTCTGTCTGTGTCTGTGTGTGTGTGTCTGTGTGTGTGTCTGTGTGTGTGTCTGTGTGTGTGTCTGTGTGTCTGTCTGTGTGTGTGTCTGTCTGTGTGTGTGTGTGTCTGTCTGTGTGTGTGTCTGTCTGTGTGTCTGTCTGTGTGTTTGTCTGTGTGTCTGTCTGTGTGTGTGTGTGAGTGTGTGTCTGTCTGTGTGTGTCTGTCTGTGTGTGTGTGTGTGTGTGTGTGTCTGTCTGTCTGTGTGTGTCTGTCTGTGTGTGTCTGTCTGTGTGTGTGTGTGTGTGTGTGTGTCTGTGTCTGTGTGAGAGTGAAAGTAGAGAGGGGGGTGTTTTTGAAACATTTTTCTTTTTTTATTATTCATGAAAATAAATCCCGAACCACTGGGTGTTTCTTGCACCTGTTAATGCGACATTTATAGAATAACGATTAGTGAAGCAATATCGGAACATGGAATATTTTAATCCATTTGTACATTTGAGTTCATCAAGTAGAGCAAGATTTCTCTCTAATGCAGTGTTTCCCAGCCACTATTGTGGCATTAGGTTGTCAGGTGTGCTGTGGAAAATGATCAAATTTAAAAAAATAATTAAAAATAAATGCTACAAATAAATGTATCGTGTTATCATCACCAATAACATCATACTTATCGTGTTCCTACCTGACTTAAGCTCGAGTTTCACATTAAATGTGAGTACTACTTTTAATACAGCCGAATATCTAGACTAATATGCCATTTGAAGCAATGCATGTTTGTGCAATTTTGTTATATTTTTATATAGTGTGCCATTGGATTTTTTACATTGAAAAAAAAAAATTTGCTCATACACATAATAAACATCTGCATTTGAGCAGAAACCTTTGCACCTCTTGTATCGGATTACATCATTCATTTCGATGTGAATTGGTTATTTCAATTTCACATTTCAAGCTTTCTATAGATATAATTCTCCTCGTGAATGAGGCATGTGTACAGAAGGTTTCGGCGACGGCATAAAGCGTAATCCTGATTGTATGTGCTGGTTTATTCTTTATTTTACAAAAGCATCACGTTTTGTTGTTATAATGAGAGTATAAAAATAAAATGATACCCTTTACAGTTTCTAATGATGTCTTACTCTAATATGTACGACAAAAAACGACGGAGTATTTTAAGTTCATCCGCTTTTATGAGGAAAACAATCCCAGCGTGTTCGTCGAAGGATAATTTAACATGCCAATATTAAAACCCGATTATGCAATGCAATATGAAATATTGAAGTTTATGGATCGCCACTCGCCCAGCTGTGCCAGAACACTGATCCATAAACTTCAATATTTCATACAAAATAATGCAATAGCACAACATGCTGTCATTGACTCCATCCATCCCAAAATTTGACATGATCTTGACCGATATTGTGAAATTCACCACATTGTATGCAAATTTTTTGAGTTTGTTTTGCATAAATATGAAATACATATTATCATATGTAACACTTTTTTCTTTTCTTTTTTCACAGGTCCAACTCACAGATTTTGAGAACTCTGCTTATGTCGTATTTATCGTTCTTCTCACCCGTGTGATCTTGTCCTATAAGCTGGATTTCCTCATTCCATTATCAAAGGTGTGTGTGTGTGTGTGTGTTTTGTTTTGACACATTTAGCATTTTAAGCAGGAAAAGTGTGATTCTAGGGATGATTTTAATTGGCAGAAATACTGTGCATATCTTTAAAAGCAAGACGAAGAGTAGAAATGTGCATGCAAGACATTTGTATTTTTGTAATTGTTTTGCAACTCTTTTGGTTTAGGTCGATGAAAATATGAAAGTTGCTCAGAAGCGAAATGCCGTGCAAGAAGGCATGTTTTACTTTCGGAAGGACGTCTTTAAAGGTTAGTTGACAGTAAAGTTAAACGGAGGTCGTCATCATCATTTATATCAGTGTTAAGCTGTGACGCATTTAAGGCACGACTGAACTCGTGTGGATGTGTGTGACAGTGCATGCTGGTTCCACATTTACTGTATATTAAGTGTCTTTAACACATTTAAATGAATTGTTTGCTACAGTGCACTTGTGTACATACAAGTACAATATAAAAACCTGTATTTAACAATAACTGCATGTAATTAACTTCTGTAATGACGTCTATAATTACACTGTTGACCAGGACTTGACATTAACTTTTTTGACATTTTAAAGTTTTGTTTTTTGGAAATTACCTTTCATATCACTGAATTTGTGAAAGCGAATGTAAAGTGACTCCAGCTTCACTCCACTGCTGGGTCAGTGGGTGTTCAGTAGTGATGGGAAGTCCGAGTGTTTTCCGTGAACTGGTTCTTTCGGGCAGTTTGCTTCAATGAACCGGTTCGTTTACACAATCACACAATGATGTCACTTATACAGTTCTGTTATTAAAGCACCTAATAATGACATGAAAATGTGTACATGTCGCACGGGTATATCTGTGGCAATAGCCAACAATACATATGGGTCAAAATTATCGATTTTTCTTTTATGCCAAAAATCATCAGGATATTAAGGTAAAGATTAGGGGTGTAACGGTTCACAAAATTCACGGTTCGGTTCGATACAGCAAAAAGAAAGAAATGCCAGAGAAATGTCCTTGGTTTAATTTTTTTAATTATATTTTTATTAAAACTAACATCATAAAGTATGATTATTTTTTTACTTTGAGCAATGATGGAGCTATACTTGACTTTTCTTAGGAGCGTATAAAACAGAACAGCTCCTTGGACAAAATGAAATGTAATATTGTAGTAGTTATAAACAAAGGTTTATTTTAGTTCAGATTAACATTTGAAGGCAGCAATTGTATTCATAATGTCAAATTAAAACCGATGTAATGTTACTTGAAAGCATTATAGCCGACTATTCCTGCCAAACTTCCATGGTTACAGTTAGTAGTGTTACTACAGTAAACCCATGGTGAATGTTGCTGATCTGTGGACACTGGATAGTTCATTCATGGCACAATGTTTCTTCCTGGTTTCCACGTCAGCGCTGTTTGATCCGTTAATAACGGAGAAATGTGAATGTTTCTCACTAGATCTCGCAGCGATGTTATTACTAGGGATGTCCCGATCAGGTTTTTTTGCCCTCGAGTCCGAGTCATTTGATTTTGAGTATCTACCGACACCGAGTCCCGATCCGATACTTATATAATACATAAAAAAAGAATAAAGAAGAGAGAAAAAACTGATCCAGGATGTTCCTTATTTTTTATTTAATTCACCTTATTTTAACATTCAACAACTCTGTTAACAAACAGAGCACTTCTGTGAGGTAGCTTGAACAATCAAGTAATAAATAACATAAAATCTTCACTTTTGAACTTTAGTGCAACAGTAAATATAGAAAAAGTCTAATATAAAAACAAATAGCACCTCAACTTAAAATACCCGGCAGGCATGTAAACAAAAGATAAAAATGTTTTAAGTGTATAAAAAAATAATGATAATATATATATACATTAGGGGTGTAACAGTTCACAAAATTTGCCGTTCGATACGATACAGCAAAAAGAAAAAAAATGCCAGAGAAATGTCCTATTTATTAAAAGAAAAACTATTTTTCAATACGTTTGAGTTTTTCTACATCTTGAAACTTTCAGGTTTATAAATGGGGGTAATCTATGAAGGATGAATAAATAATGTTTTGGTAATCACTTTAAAAATAACATTTAAATATATATATTTATATAATATTTGAGTTTTGAAGTGCAACATTAAATCCATGTTCATTCACGGCACAATGTTTCTCCTGGTTTCCACGTCAGCGCTGTTTGATCTAATAGAGATCTACGGTTAATAACGGAGAAATGTGAATGCTTCTCACTAGATCTCGCAGCGATGTTATTACTTCAGTGGCGAATTCAAATGTTTCCTTCACTGGATCTCTCAGCACAGTGTCGCTTGATCTCGCGCTGCACAGATGTTGCTGGTCCGAACTGATAAATGGTCCGTTAAGCACAATATAATGAGGAGCGCAGATTCGTTCCGCTTTCATTACGTTTGCCATTTGATGTTGCGCAACGTTGTGGTGATCGCGCCAACGCGGATTTTGTCTGCAGGAAAAATGGTCCTAGGAATCGTTCGGTTTGTATGCGTACCGAACCGGAAGCCTCGAACCGAAACGGTTCAATAATTCGATTCCGATCGAGTCTGAAACCACCTGATCGGGCCCGATTTCCGATCGCGTGATCGGATCGGGACATCCCTAGTTATTACTTCAGTGGCGAACTCAAATGCTTTCTTTACTGGATTTGGCTGTGTAGTGACAGTGCTGATGATGAAGATCGGCTCGCGCTGCATTGGTCCAAACTGATAAACGGTCCGTCAACCACACACTAACGAGTAGCTCAGTTTCGTTCCGCTTACATTACATTTGCCATTTGATGTTGGCCAATGTTGTGGTCACGCCAGCGTCTCTTACATTATGAGCGCGCTTGTGACGCGCCTGAAATAACGAAATTTCGGTCGGCAGGAAAAATGGTCCAACGAACCGTTCGGTTTAGAAATGCGTCCCGAAAACCGAACCGAAAGCCTCGTACCGAACGGTTCAATACGAATACGTGTATCGTTACACCCCTAGTAAAGATCATGTTCCATGAAGATATTTAGTTACTTTTCCACCGTAAATATATAGAACATTATTTTTGTGAGTGAATGCCGCACAATGGCCAACATAAATGCACAACTTTAAAGGCGATTTTCTCAATGTTTCGATATTTTTGCATCCTCAGAATCCAGATTTTCAAATAGTCGTATCTCAGCCAAATATTGTCCTATCCTAACAAACCACACATCAATGGAAAGCTTATTCAGCTTTCATAAGATGTATAAATCTCAATTTCAAAAATTTGACCCATGTGACTGGTTTTGTGGTCCAGGGTCACATATAGTGAATAAACTAGTCTTAATCAACTCACCTCAATCATGACCGCAAACATTTTCTCCTGAACCCCCGACAGCCAGAAACATGTCCCCTTGTTCCCCTTGTTCCCCTCCTGTGAGTTTGCAGGTCTGAGTTAAAGACCCCTAATGTAGTGTTACTCATATTTCTTGCGTAATGATTATAATTGTCAGGCTGTAACCCGGTGTTGGACCCGCCCTCCGCGGCTCAGAACGGGGTGGAGAGCGAAGCGAGTGACGGGGAGGAGTTCACACTCATGAGCATCGACACCATCATCAACGGGAAGGTGTGTGTTTCTCTGCTCTTCAACCGTCTTTACGTGTGTCAACGATACGGCGTTCCTCCACTGAGTGTGTGTGTGTGGTGTTGTGTTCAGGAAGGGGTGTTTCACGGGCTGATCCCGATGTTGAACAGCTACCTGGAGAACATGGAGGTGGACGTCGACACGCGATGCACAATCCTCAACTATCTGAAACTCATTAAGAAGCGCGCCTCTGGTATGCAAATCTCCGAGTTAATTACAGTATTCCACACTGATTTCTGCAAGCATTACAGTCTTGTGTTGTAAATGGTGTCAGTTTTGTGTGTGATACGTTTTAAATTTTTTTAACTTATGCTGATTTATTCATTTTTTCTTCTTTTTCAATCACCGTTTTAGTTTTTCCTGTACAATCATGTGTAGTTTCTAACTTTTAAAGGGCGAATGGGCTTTCAATAAAACTTAGAGTAGAAAAGCGGAAAACATCGGGAAAAGGCTGTTGTCTTCCCTTTTTCAAATCAGTCAAATATCGCCTTGCTTTAGTAGGAAATACTTTTAGTCACTATAGTCATTTGAAAGAAAGAATTCAAAGAGTGCAGGTGAAACTCGACAAATCAGAAGATCGTGCAAAAGTTCATTTATTTCAGTAAATCAACTTAAAAGGTGAAACTAATATATTATATAGACTCATTACATGCAAAGTGAGATATTTCAAGCCTTTATTAGTTATAATTGTGATGATTATGGCTCACAGATATGAACACCTTTACACAATATTCTAATTTTGAACTTGGGGTTTTCATAAGCTGTACGCCATAATCATCACAATTATAACAAATAAAGGCTTGAAATATCTCACTTTGAATGTAATGAGTCTATATAATATATTAGTTTCACCTTTTAAGTTGAATTACTGAAATAAACTTTAGCACAATATTCAGATTTGTCGAGTTTCACCTGTAAATGTTTAGCGGGAGTGAGTTTCAGTGAAGGATCACTAAAGGTTGCAAGTAATCATAAATACGGAAAGAACTACGCCATGGACAATCTGGGGGGAAAACCTGTTTCTAGTCAACATTTCAAACTGGATGATCACGAACACAATGTTTTAGACCAAACGAGGGGGGAAATAATGAAAGAAACTCGTTCTCATGAAGTCGTGAAGCTGTCAAAAGTTTTGCATCATCCAGCGGACTTTAGCTGACAAATGAACATGAGTTTCTCGGCCCAGAGAACACCGAGAACGAGTGAACATTGTTCATTTAACACAGACTACCATTGTCACTTGATATCTTGAAAAAATATATCAATATTCGATACGACAGGGAAAACTGCCATAAATACTGTACCTCCATTCTGATCATTTAATATTATCTCATAATTGTTTTATAATTTGGGCACTTTTGTTGTAAAACCTTACACACAGAACAAGGGAGGCTTTATTTAAATCATTGCGCTACATTTAAAAATAAATTAAATGCAAACAAGTAAATTAATAGAAAAATCCAGATAAATAAAATAAGAACAAATAAACATTGTAAACGATAGCACAAATAAATACAACCGTTAACTGAAATAAAGACGGCTAAACTACTCAGCTGAGAACAACTGCAGAAATGAAAGTGATCAAATGTGAAATAACACTGGACAGTTTTCATTGTAAAAGTTAAATAGAGATACTTACAATTAAAGTTATTTAGTCAAGAGTGGAGTCATTTTTTGTTTGACAACACTACCACTGACATTGCATACGAAGCCGTTACACTTTAAGAATTACATATTTCAGATAAACTAGCGAATTTTTTTTTTTCTTCAGATTGATTATTTGGATTATTTTGCTCATATTTGCTTTGACTTTCTTGTGTTTTTCTCAGGTGAGCTGATGACTATGGCGAAGTGGATGAGGGAGTTTGTGGCCAAACATCCTCAGTACAAGCAGGACAGTGTCATTACAGACAAAATCAACTACGACCTGCTTCACAAGTGCGACCGAATCGCCAAGGGGGAGGAGAAGTGTCCCGAGCTGATCGGAGAGCCGGTCAACAGAGGGAAATAAAGCCCGCTCGAAACCAACGCAAATCATATATATATATATATATATATATATATATAAAAAGCTCCTTTGCATGAGAGCGAAAGACCAAGTATGTGACAGCAGTCCAGAAAAATACTACAATTTTAAAATCGCATGTGTTGATTGCTGAGGTCAGCCAAAGGTTTGTTGAATTTGTAAATAGAAGATTTTTTTTATTATTCGCAAATTATTTTAATAGCTTAAACAGATCCATGATGCAGTTGTACCCGAATGTGTACATATTTCACTCCGGTCTGAGTGTGTGAGAGATTATGTAAATGTAGCAAACACTAAATTGTACATTAGTAATATTTTCATTGTCGAAGTGTAAATACTTGTACTTCATCAGGCATAAAAAAAAGAACGAAAGTACACTTGTTAATGGATGAAACTGTTGATTCTTCTTCTTTTACTAAACGCAAGTATGAGTTTAAATGCAGACGAGCATAGAAGTGTGCAGTGCATTGTGTTTTTCACTAACAAATGATGTTGAATAATTTTATTGTTTGGACCGCTACATTTATATCATCTTAGTTGAGGTTTTGCGGTTGTTAAGCTGTCTCCGCCACTAGAGGGTGCAGAGGCTCTTTTTTTAATACAATATTGGATAAATGAATTAGATTAACATTATTCTGTAGTTTGTTAGCTTTAATATCTGTTTATGGCTTGAAATAAAGTGATTCCTGTACATATTTTCAGCTTATTGAGTGGCCAACAATGCCTTTTCTAGACCTATCATTCAAGCTTTGTGTCTGCAATTCTTTCAATGGAATTTAATTCAATTCATTAAATCATTGGTAGTGTCTGCCAGCTATTGATGCCATGGAAGCAATAAAAGCTTAACATACAGTATAAATTAGATATATTAAGACTTTTGCTGTGCAACTTCTCAATTAACAGATTAAACCTTGTGTAAAACACTGCGTACTGATGTCGGTTTCATTTACAGTTTTACAAGCATTGCAATAGCCAGTAACTTCACACTATTCTGCCTTGCATTTCAGTCAAATGCATCTGGCTCTAATAATCTTTGTACAAAATCCTCATGGACGAGCCTGACGGAAGGCTGTATCACATAAGCTCTCTTAATAACGTGAGTATTGACTGTTGTAGATTATGTGAAATAATGAATAACGTGTGCATGTGATACTTGAAGTCCTCGTTGTTTATCAGGATATCATTAAATTCTATGGAGCTAGAGAGCAATAAATAAGAGTAAAAGCCGAGTGCGCTTCACTTAGCCAATGTTCGAGGTTTACATAATCACACGTCGCCATCTAAACTAAGACGACAACTGCAGGATAACCCAGTTTCTACTAAATAGGCTACATAACATTCGTTTTTTTACTTTAGTATAAATATGTTCGTCTTACTGTTTGTTCAAAAACAATGACAAAAATCATATTTAGAAGATTTATTCTGAATTTAGTCTCACTTTCTGCCACTATGGATCAGTGATTTTGATGACATCACTCTGCACTTCTGCTTCTCATTAGATTTCTGTCCAATCAAATGCTCTCTAGAATCGGGAGCTCCGCCCCCTTCATTCTAAACAGACGCTGAAATCAGTCACTTATTCACATATTTACTATTTTCTACATGGTGAATTACATATAGTGCACTATATAGGGGATAGGGAACGATTCATATGCTTTCCATTTGGTGCGTATGATGTCTGACATTTTTGCTCAACAATATACCACATAAACATTCACAAGAGCTTGGGGGAAATTACAATATCTATATAAAAATAAGCATTATTAACCAAAGCTTTAAAACAAAAAGTGACATGCTTGTTGTGTGGGCAACGTGAGCACTTTTAGTGGAATCTGTGACACGCTTTCGCTGTGTTTGTTCCCTTCAACATGGACCACGTGATGCGCTCGATGCATGAGAGATGCGCTGTGATTGGCCAGATCTGTTTCCACGTGAGAGCGGCGCTATGATTGGTCCGTTCTAACTTCAGATGAATGGGGTGACTTCAGTTCCTGCAACAGTTCACGCCTTGCAAAAAAATAAAAATATTTCTTAAAACACGCTGCCAGAACGCGCGCTTTTCTCTTAGAACGCCATAATGGAATTCAGAACTGATACATTTACGTTCTTAATCCAGTTGAAACACAAGTGACGACATTTCAAATGTGAATACGTCACCACTCGAAAAGTTTGTTTTCCTGATATTTACCCCTGTTTATACACGTACCGAGCACACGCTGTTGTTGTTGTTGTTCTCGGAAGAAAGCGTTCCTGAACTCTTAAATCTGCAGATAAAGTGAAGTGCGAGTAGACTTTGTCCTCGCGCGTCAGTATAAGAGCGCGTTCCAACGCGTTCCGTTACACGCATCAGTTTAAAGGCGGACTACAGACACTCATGACGCTCTGTACTTCCCGAGGTCTTTCCACGCGTTCACTCTGAGGACACCACCCGCACAGCACTGAGCCCTGAAGATAACATAACCAATATCCGAGAAGACTAAAGGTAAGATTCATAACGATAAAGAGATTTAAACACGCAAATGCCATCTGAAAGTGCGCGTTCTGGGGCCGAACGATGCGCGTGACCTCGCGAACGCGGAAGAGTCGAGCATCATATGACTTTATTAAAGATTAGAAGCGCTATGATTTAATGATGTCAGGTGAAGCCGATCTTTAGTTGATCTTATGAGGAAGACTTTGATTCACGCTCTTGAAATGTGTCAGTTTTGGATCATATATTGTATAAAAGCAACATGCGAATCAGTGACAGCAGTCCTGCTGTGTGACATGCCTATAATTCATCACGTTTTAACTTAATATAATGTCATTTCTTTTTAAAGCAATCATTGTATATTTGTTTCTGAGTGTATTATATCTCCAGATTGCAATCATAGTCATCATGCACAAGTAAAAATGAAAACTTCATAATGAATGCGTGCTAATACTGACAGTTTGGCATCAGGAGATTTATTGTAACCATTGATATACATCATAATATTTTAATGAAATCATTTCAAGAACCCTAAAATCAAAAGAAAGACAACTAAGCCATTTGTTGGATCATTCGCCTACTTTTTGTTTTTAACATTGGCAATTTCCTTCCTCTTATGTACAGTAGGCTGTGAAATGTAGCATAATTTCTTCTATATTTTAAATAAATAGTGTGTCTGAGCCATTATGCACTTTATGTGTGGGTTTGAGCCTTTTGTTTTTTGTAAAGAGCTCTTGTATCCGTGGTAGAAAAGCTTTTTCTTGCAAGTCCTCGTCTGCACATCTGATGGCAACACCACGCTCGAGTGAAAATGCCTGATGTAAATCTGCGTTTCTCTGCGCTCGTGTCTTCTCATGGTTAGTCCTGCTGGGAAAGTGTTTCTGGATTCAGGATCTTTCTACGCACCATTTCTCAGCCTTTACTGAGCGACAAACGAGCGAATGAAGAGAATTAAACGTGTTGGATGGTAGTCCTTGCTGTAGGCGGCCATTTTTATTGCTGTAATCAATAAGTGTTCCAACAAGGATTTATTAAGTTAACTTCAATTGACTTTTAACGAGTTTTATTATGTTCTAGGACGTTCACGGACGTCTTGAATGTGTGTGTGAAATATAATCTTCATATGATTTTGTCTCGAAGGTTGAAGATGGAGGCCATTAACCACAGAGTTAACTCTTACATCGAGTCTTGGATGGGACCCCGGGGTAAGACCAATAATACTAACTTGCTTTTCTTTATGATGTGTTCCTGAATCCTACAAACAGAACATATTACAACTTTATTTTAATAGCTTTAACTATATTAGTGCACGCTGATGATTTTAATAATGTCTCACACAGCCAAGCAAGTGGTTCTAATGGGTTTCAAATAAACTTTGACAAATCCAATGATTGTTTTAACCTAAAAATGCTCATTGTATCATCAACCCAGTATCTTGTAAACTTGTGTTCCAGACTGAAATTAATAATTAGTAAAACACCACATACTCTGTCTCTCAATTATGGGAAACTGTATGAATCAATCAGAATGGAAGCAATTTTAGTTTCCAAAAGTTCGTGTTTCCATTTAAAAAGGTAATTGCGACCTTTTATCAGAATTGCAATTGCGAGTTTTTTACTGTAAATGATGAGATATCAACTAGCAATTGTGAGAAAAAAAACAGGAATTGTGAGATGAATATTGAAAAAGTCTAAATTACTTTTGTTTTCTGGAGAAGAAACAGGCTGCCATTGCGGTCGGTGCGACGCCAGGCAAAATGGGATTTGTGGGAAAATCAACATTATAAAATTCTGATCGGATGAACTGATTCCCCGCCAGCATCTTTGTTTTTTTTAAGCATAATTTTTGATGATTTTCACAACACTTTCATGGCCCACAGTGCATTTTGTTGTATGAATATCTAAAAATACAATATATATATATATATATATATATATATATATATATATATATATATATATATATATATATATATATATATATATATATATATATATATATGCATGCATGCATGCATACATACAGTAGTCAACATTTGAAGTGGATCAAAAAAGTTCATCAAAGCTGTCCAAACACTAGAACGGGTGTTGTTTAAAGTTAATGCATAACTTTGATGAAAGGTTTTGATCCAATTCAAATGTTGACTACTGTGTGTATAATTAGAACTTTATTTTTTTATCTCCACTTGAATGTGGATAAGTGTCATAAAACAGCTGAGAAAAGTGTGTTTTTGTCCCGGATTGGATTCAGAACGATGATCAAAACACCGATCGAGTCCATCGGCGCCTCTAAAGCTCCACAGTCCTGAAGCTCGTCCTGGGATGACATCGCATTCAGAAACGTTTATAATTTATATGCTGTTGAATTTGTGATGATCACATTATTTGACATGTGCGTACGCAATGCTTCTATCGCTCGCTCAAGAGACACTTCTGATTATTATCAATGTTGAAAACAGTTGTGCTGCTTCATATTTGTGTGGAAAATGTGACCCTTTTTTTCAAGATTTTTTGATAAATCGAAAGTTCAAACAATCAGCATTTATTTAAACGTTTCCCCGCCAGTGTTTTAAAAAAAGTTTGCGTTTTTGGCCATTTTCACACTAATGTCATTGCCCTCAGAATATTTCGTTGTATGAATATTAGATATGTTGTTGATCGCATTATTTGCATCTGCTTCCATATGCCATCGCTTGTTTCTGCTGCTTCTTCTGTGTTTTGATCATTCTGCACTCCTTCAGTAGATGTGTAACAGCGCCCCCTACCGTATAACAGTGAGAACACGGATTGAGGATGCTTGTGCTCTCTCCCTCACAGATCCTCGGGTTAAAGGATGGCTTCTGCTGGAAAACTACATCCCCACGATTACCTTCACCGCTCTGTACCTTCTGATTGTGTGGATGGGGCCGAAATACATGAAGAACCGAAAGCCGTACTCGTGCAGAGCTGTGCTGGTGCCGTATAACCTGGGCCTGACGCTGCTGTCGCTCTACATGTTCTACGAGGTGCGTTCCCAATCACAAACACACGCTTTACATGAAGCCGTCACATCATGAGCGATCACATTTGACATACAGTCAAACCAAAAACGATTCAGACACCAGATATAATGTTTGATAGTGTTTTACTAGTGTGTGCAGGACACTATAGTTAAATTATGTAAGTGAGGAGAGCAAAATACAGTAAACTGTGACATATTATACCCAAATACTCTTCATACAGTGACTATCAGTGACATTTATAAACATTTGGGAGCAAAAATGATTCCTCCACTTTGAGCTGATCATGTTTTGCTGAAGTGTGTTTTCTGTAATTGCTAATGCTCTTTTTACACACACACTGAACAACATGAAGCATTGCTTGATCACTGGTTGAGCTAAACTGGTATTATAATTGTGTAGTTAAATTTAACAGCTGACAGATATTCAACATAATTCATGTGTGAGAGTCTAACAGAAGGACGGACAAAACCAGTCAAATATCCACTGATCTGAGAACTCTGAGTTCTGCTCATATTTATCACCATTTACTAAACTATAGCGAATAAACTGAGATAATGTGAGAAATGTTGAAGGTGTCTGAAGACATTTTGGTTTGACTGTATATTTTCAAGAACATTGGGGCCTAAACAACATTGGACCCCATCGACTTTCACTGTATGAGCCATAAGAACAACAATACATTTTTTTTAAATCATAAAAAAATCAGTCATACAGGTTGTGTCAACGACGTCAATTGAGACTAAAAACTACAACGAGGGTCATTTCAGTGCAGATTATTTTATGAATCTGTCCGTCCGTAGCTGATATTTCACATTTTCATGCAACAGTAAAAAAAAAAGGCTTGTTTAAAATCTAAAATCAGAAATGGGGCAGAAAACGAAAAAGAAAATATGAGTGCTTTTACACAAAATATGTAATTTCCCCTCAATACGCACAATATTATAAACTCATTTGAAGTTTTCCCCTTGAATGATTCTCCTTGAATGAATAGGACAAAAATTAAAAACTCAAGATTAAAGAAAACCTATAATAGCATCTCAATGATACTAAAATAAAACTGGCTTGTCCTGCTAACTCGTTTTTATTTTAAATGAGTTAATCATCCTTCTGTTCGGGAGTGCTTTCAAATGCCTGCACTCCTGAAAGCTTGCATTTCCATTGATTTTATGCTGTAATAGATGTTACACAATCGAGATATTTGATTGTGCTCCGGACCTTTAAGGACATGCACTTTGATACTGATGATTTGACTTTTTGGGAACGGAGCAGGTTTGATAAGTCTCGGTCCGTGTGCACCTGAAAGTTCAGAGTCCTGTCTTGCCTCATTCGCTCTCTCCACGCCGTCTGCATTGCAAAACTGACACGCTGTCTGGCTTCCCAAATGAGCTCACAGATACATCAGATACCAGTTCTCTTATATCACAGTCATCGATGACCTTAAAGCTGTTTCACTGCAGCATCATTCGAGAAAGAACAAAAGCTCTCGGCTGCAGATGTCCGTGTCTTAAAGGGACAGTTCGCCAAAAATAAAAGTCGTTTACTCGCCATCAGTTCACTCCAAACCCATACAGTAAATCATTATAGGAAATTAACTAGTGGTCGACTGATATATCGCCAAGGCCGATATATCTGCCGATATTTGCCATTTTTTAAATATCGGCATCGGCTGATAAGTTGTTCTAATTGGCCGATGTGTTGGAAGAGGGACTTTTATTTTGCCGGCGCTCCGGACTTTTAGTTTGACGGGCGGCGCTGAGAAGAGAATGGCAGCGCTCACTCACATTCTCTGTCTCTTCATTATGCCGCTTTTCCACTGCGTGAAACGGCACGGCTCGGCACGGTTCGGCTCACTTCGGTTTTCCACTGCGTGGTACGGCTCGGCACGGCTCGGCACGGCACGGCACGGCTCGGTTCGCTTTTCCACTGCAGTTAGTCAAGTCAAGTCATCTTCATTTATATAGCGCTTTTAAAAATGTAGATTGTTTCAAAGCAGCTTTCCAGAGATAAACATACAATTTACGGTAACAGAGATTGTTTTTGTTGTTACGGTAACAGAGATTGTGTAAATGGTAAATGGACTGCATTTATATAGCGCTTTCACAGACCCAATGGCCACCAAAGCGCTTTACACATTGCCTCACATTCACCCATTCACTCACTCATTCATACACTGACGGCGGTGTCAGCCGTGCAAGGCGCCATCCAGCTCGTCGGGAGCAGCTGGGGTTAGGTGTCTCACACACACACACACAGCTGGGGTTAGGTGTCTTGCTCATGGACACCTCGACACTTGGTCAGGTGGAACCGGGGATTGAACCACCAACCTTCTGGTTTGTAGACAACCTACATGAACCACTGAGCCACTGCCGTGTAACAGAGTTAGTACCGCTTCAAAAGTGGGTGGGATTACTCCTCGGCAACCAACGAGAGGAACGTCTGCACTTCGTCCACTGACCACGATTCAGCCATTTCTTTTTTGGAAGTTTTCTTTCTTTCTTTTTTCTTCAAGCAAGTAGTTTTAAAACAGGTGCTGCATCGGTGGCTGTTACTGGCTATTTAAATCTAGCGGGTTTGATGTCTCGTAGTGACGATTCTGTCTGACCAATCAGTGATCTGCAGTGTGTTCACGTCACATTTTAGTATCGGTACGGTACGCTTGGAACCTCGACAGGTGGTACCATTTAAAGCGAGCCGGACCGTACCATCCGGTGGGGAAAAGCGCCACAAGTGAGCCGTACAGAGCCGAGCCGAGCCGTACCATGCAGGGGAAAAGCGCCATTATAAAATACTTTATCATTTACCGTCAACATTCAGCAAAAGCGCATCTGCAGCCTTTAAACAAATCTCTGAATATCTAATAAACATTTAATTTCACAAACCTTGCAGATTTATTGGAATCCAGCTGTGATATCTTGTGAAGTGTGCATGTGTAGGCTTCATAAACGTGTTCCTGCGAGTGGCGGCCGGTCTGAAGTGAGTGAATGCGAACAGAAGATCAGCTTCACCGGAGACGCCATCGAAAACTTTAAATCCTTCATTTTAAAAGATGCTCTGCTCTATCCAGTGTCCCACGGTGTCATATTCATATCGTTTTCTAAACTAATATATTATATAGGGCCCTATCTTGCACCCAGCGCAGTTGACTTTGTACACCGACGCATGTATCATTCGTATTTTGCACCCGTGCAAAGCGGGCTTTTCCCTCCACAGACGCACGCCGGCAAACGAATGAACTTGCTCTCCCGGGGCGGTTCAGCGCAAAGAGGAGGCGTGTTCCGGCGCAAACTATCCCTGCTGCTATTTTGCAGTTCCAGAAAACGATTGCGCCACTGACCAGAAAAAAACTAGTCTAAAGTCAGTGGCGCGTTGCGCGTACTTTCAGATGCTATTTTAAGCGCGCATGCTTGGCCATAATACAGCGTGTGAACAACGCGCATACACTGTAGATGATTCTCTCATCTACACAGATGCATTTTACTTTTTGCAAACCACACCTATGAATAATGAAGCTACTTCAGACCAACCCCTTTTAGATTTGCGCCAGGCGCAAGAGTCATTTATCCCGCCGGGAAAATCGCAACAGCGCCGGGATCCGCCCACAAAGTTACTTGCGCTTTGCGCTTGATACTTGCGTTTCAGATCGTTAAAATAGGGCCCATAGACTCACTCATTACATGCAAAGTGAGATATTTCAAGCCTTTATTAGTTATAATTGTGATGATTATGGCTTACAGACAGTGTCAGAGGGGTATGCAGCAACAATTTTTGCGCCCCCCCCAAAAAAAAGAAAAATAAATAAGTGTGCCGTGTAATAAGTGAGTAGGAACGAGTGAGAGCTAACCGATAAAATAAGTGCAAAATTGTCATTTATTGATACAATTACACTATAGCTACTCCACCGTGATGACCCCCCTAAAAAAAACTATAAACTCCATTGGAACAGCAATACCAGTGTTTCTCACAGGATTTTAGGTAAAACTGTGGTAGGTGGACCTCTGTTTTTCTAGGGGGGTTCGGGGGCATGCCCCCCGTAAGAACATTTTGTGTTCTTTAATGTTAAATTCAGCAGTCTGGTGCACTTTGAGAGTTCAAAATTAAAAGCTCCAACCCATATTCAGTGTGCAAATTAAACAAAGAAAATTTCAAACCTATTTTAGTTAGTGTCTACATTACACTACTACATAATAATAGTTAAAATATTAATCCCATGATAGTAATAGCCATATATTGTAAAACAAATGCACTGAAAAAATAAAGGAAACTTCCATAATTAGTTTTGTACTAATTTCTATAAAGATACAAGCACATGATAACGCTTCATGGACCGGTGTGTCAGAAAAAAAAAAACTAACGCTGACTTTTTTTTACCTCGATGTACGAGTTTTATGGGCCGTTAAGACAAAAAAAAAAAAAAGTATGAGATGTATCGGCCGAAAAAGCACGTCGGTCCACCGGGAATCTCCCGGTAGTCCCGATGGCCACAGAGATATAGACAGCCTACATGCCTGGATGTCACACTTTAAATCCTACCTGTTGGCTTTCAGCATTCACTTATTTAGCTGCTGTCGCATCAATTGACATGCCATCTCCTTTTCCCTCTTTCTTTTTCTATTTTTAGCCCCCCAGCATTTTGTTTTATCCATCTTTTTCGACGACAACTCACTCACTACTCGTACCTGCTCGCTCAGCGCTCACGGCGCCCCCGCCCGCACGCGAATGACGCAATATTACCCCGGCGCCCCCGCCCGCACGGGAATGACGCAATATTACCCCGGCGCCCCCGCCCGCACGGGAATGACGCAATATTACCCCGGCGCCCCCGCCCGCACGCGAATGACGCAATATTACCCCGGCGCCCCCGCCCGCACGCGAATGACGCAATATTACCCCGGCGCCCCCGCCCGCACGCGAATGACGCAATATTACCCCGGCGCCCCCGCCCGCACGCGAATGACGCAATATTACCCCGCCCCCCTTCTCCATGAGGGCGCCTACTCTAGCCTTTTAGTCCTCTAAAATTTTATATAACATTTAAGAAATGCAGAAATGATTTAGAAACGCACAACAGCAGCTACATATAGAAAATACAATATATATATTTTTTTTTATTCAATTTTAATTTATTTTTATTTTATTTTTTTAACCATCGCTTTGGCGCCCCCCATGGTGCTGCGCCCCTATGCGCCGCATATAGCGCATACCCACTTTTTGCGCCACTGCTTACAGATATGAAAACCATTTTCACAAATGAACTTTAGCACAATATTCTAATTTTTCGAATTTCACCAGTTTTTTATTATTAGTCAAACAATTTAAAACGGCAGATTTATTCGGTGACAAAGCAATCAGTTTGAATAAGGAAAGCGATATCTTTGTCACAGTATCCTTTCAAGTTTCCACAGTCATTGCATGTGCTGCACTTTATTTGTACCATTTTGTTTTATTAGTTCATTTTTATTTATCTATTTACTTTTTTTTTTAATTTTTTTTTTTTTTTTGAAAGATAATAAAGATTTGGTTTGATAAGTGAGATCTCGGATTGAAGTTCTTGAAAACCAAAAAAGTAGTGCTTGAGAAGTCCTGGAGTTTCATTGTACAGTATCTGTACAAACCCTGTAAATGCCCATTCCCATCTGCGTATCCTGTATATAACGTGGCCAGGGCGTCTATAAGTTATCAGATCGAATGAGAAATGAGGCGAGTCAGAGCTGGGACTGTGTTTTAGGACTTTAGAGAGAGGCATTTCAGTCTCTCTAACAGCAAAACCAACCTGTGACCCCGAGAAGCTCCAGGACAAAGCAATCAGGGCTGTACTGGGACAGTTTTATGTCCCCTGGATGTCCTTTTAAAGAGGCTATTTTAATAGAGTCGTCCTCCTCTGAACGCCGTCGTCACCTGTAACATGAGGTCAGGCAATAATGAGAACATTTTCTGAGGTTTAGGAGGATTTATACTGTATACAGGGGACAGATGTGCAGCTTTCATTCGGCATTTGCTGAAAAAAACCTTTATGAGAAAGAACAAGGACATTATTCAGAACGAGACAATGAACAATGACACATTAGACGCTCATGGGAGATTTTACTGAGGTCTGCGGAGGTGAGAACAAGATCATGGAAGACGGTTTAAAAGAATTACAAAAATGAAGCACTTTTGTTCCACTTTCTGTAGAAGTCGGCAGTAAATCTGTCCATGTGTCAGCGTTACACCTGTGAGGCTCTGCATCTGCTCAGATCCTGAATATATATATATATATAAACCTACTTAAATAAGGATGACGCTTGTGAGATTAGATCCATCTGATGGCTTGCTTGTTGAGTTTGAAGAAATATTTTTGATCGATAGCAAGCATCAAATGTTTTGAACCGTATGCCATCAGTTTTCAGCAAAAGTGCGCATGAATAAAGTCGTTATACTAACAGGGAACGTTCACAGCTAACGTTGTTCTAACGTTCTCTCAGCGTTATGAACAAATGTTCTTCCAGTAACGCTAATAGGACGTTTGTGTAGAGTTATCTGGTCTTTAACTCTTTCCTCGCCAGCGTTAAAAAAAAAAAAAAGAAAGTTGCTAGCCATCATTTTCACAAAACGTTCATGACCCCAAAATATTTTGTTTTATTAATATCTGAACATTAAATATATCAAAAGAAAGGACAAAAACAAAACGAAAAAGAAGCCAAAAGACCTTTTTTGTTCTAGCTTCACAAAAAAAAAAAACGAATATTCTGTTGAATAACTCCCTGTGGTGAAACTTTAATGTTGTTTATGTGTCTATGTGGTGTTTTTAATACGCTTTAAGACACACCATGTGTAAGTTCATAAGTCGACAGCATTGCTGAGTATTTTCTCCTTAAAACTGCAGTGAACCAAAGACAGTCTCAAAAACACGGTTTGAAATCGCTGGTGTTTCTGACGTCACAAACGACCTTGTAACCAATCAGATCAACGTGTGATCGTCAACCAGTGGATCTCTGAGCTGAGTGAGTGAGTGGAGGCGGGGCTCATGTGCATATTCATAGACCCGCGCATACTAAATGAGGCGAGGGTGTCGAGTTACAGCAGAATGTTCTCGGAGCACATTGTGTGTTTTGTTAGTGTAAACTGATCCTCTCTGCTCTGCAACTAATTCCACAAATGTGTTTCGTATTGTGAATCCTGATAAAAGTGGCGTTGAGTTTATCATTTCCTCTGTTTTCCTTCTGTCCACAGCTGGTAATGTCAGTGTATCAAGGCGGATACAACTTCTTCTGCCAGGACACACACAGCGCAGGAGAGGCCGACACCAGGGTAACACAACTGAGCTTCACATGCATGAGATCCCACAATTCAAAGATTCAACAGTATTCGATATTATACAATGCAATACACACAAAAGAAATGATACATACGATATTCTCCGTTCTGTTAGAGAATGGCCCCGTCCCAACCGGGACCCGAAGCCTCACAATCTTCCTGCCACAAATGGCACTCCCTACGGTCTCGTGGACTTTTTTTATTATCATTTTTTTATTAAAAAGGCATAGCTGCATACACAAAGTAATAGACCAATGACATATACACACAAGTACACATAGAGAGGAGAAAAAAAACAGCTAGATAAATGAATCTATATAGATATAATAGTATATACAGGTACAGTTATAATTTGAATGAATCGGTTATTCCATTGTGATATAACATTTTTGAGTACATAATATTTTTTTTGTGATTTGAAAAACAAAGTACAGATATAAATTCACTGAGTGATTAATAGTGAAACAATCATCATCATCATCATAATAATATTAGTGTCCGTAGTAGCAGCAATAATAATAGTAATATTAACAACACTAATACTGACAATAATATTAATAATAATGGTGACACTTTACAATAAGGTTCATTAGTTAATGTATTAACTAACATGAACAAACAATGAGCAATACATTTGTTACAGTGTTTATTAATCTTTGTTAATGTTAGTTAATACAAATCCAGCTGTTCATTGTTTGTTCATGTTAGTTCACAGTGCATTAACTAATGTTAACAAACACAACCTTTGATTTTAATAATGTATTAGTAAATGTTGAAATTAAGATTAATAAACGCTGAAGAAGTATTGCTCATTCTTAGCTCATGTTAACTAATGAACCTTATTGTAAAGTGTTACCATAATACTAATATAATCTCAGTTTAATGCGACCAGTCTGTAAAATAATTGCAGACTCACTACTCTCTAGTTCTGGGAGCCACCGGT
The DNA here is from genome assembly GCA_030578255.1 of Tiaroga cobitis. Taxonomy (NCBI): domain Eukaryota; kingdom Metazoa; phylum Chordata; class Actinopteri; order Cypriniformes; family Leuciscidae; genus Tiaroga; species Tiaroga cobitis. Next base: position 4,969,519 of record CM060603.1, on the reverse strand, counting down.
GGACTAAGCGGACACTGTCGTGAGTCCACGAGACCGCTAGTGCACATGAAGCGTGCCGGTCGGGACGGGGCCGATATCTCCGTTCTCCAATAGCTCTGTTCCCTGTGTTACTGTATTGTTAGGATTAGGATTAGGAGTGATTCCTGAATACAGGCGTGGATCATCAGGTTCGACACCGCATGGAGTCGCCTCGTGATCCACAGCATTAGACTCGTTTAAAGACATGTCCGAGAGCAAACGCTGGTCTGATGATATGATGGATTCACAGTTGTGGATTGGTCAGTGTCATTTTTCAAACATGTGACGGTGCTGGTCAGGCGAGGACAGGAGGATCTGTAGCAGCACACGCTTATTTATATTACAAACCAAACGTAAAGGCTTTGAAAACCAAAGACAATTCTTGACAAAGGAACTGAGGAAACCGAGGGCGTTACATACAAAGGAAAATGAGGAACTAGCCCAGATACAGGTGAGCAAACCAGTTAACAGGTCAACAGAGGAGGAAACCAGTGGAACAAAGGACACAGCAACTCAATGTAGGAACGGGAATCAAAGCGTACACTTCAGCATACTTTCAAAAAGAGGAAAATATTAGGGAAATATTGCACTTTAAAACAATATACCTAAGTGCAAACTGAATTGAATGTTTTTGAAGACATGGAATTAACCCCTTGACGCCTGAATTTATTTACAATCATATAGAAAAATTATTATTTGTGTTTCTGGCTCCAAGCTGATGCTAAATTAAGTTGAGATTGTTAATTTGTCTATAGCATATAGAATACATATACATTTAGGTATGATGCAAATTAGCGACAACAGGCATTTATGGTAAAATATTTTACAAAATGGTAAAATTAATAAAACTCTTGCTTTTTTTTTAGCCAGAATGGTCTTTTATATGTAATTTCATTATTTAAGTGTGTTCTGACAAGCATTTATGGTAAATTAACATTAAATTATGTAAAAAAAAAAAATACATTAAATAGATTTGTAATTATTGTGTGTTTGTAATGAAGTTGCAATTAAAATTTTAAACTTAATACTGAATGAACCCTGAATGAAGTTAAAATTACAATCAAGCACTGCATGTAATTTGACTTTACAAAGTACACTTAAGTGGCCTTTTATTTCAATAATGTTATATTATCTGCACGCACACCAGTTCAGTGCACATTTAATACAATTCACAAGGCAAATTTCATGTTACGCTATTATAAAAAGTAGGGCAGTGCAACGATTGGTAACACTTTACTTGAAGGAGTGTGCATAAGACTGACATGACACCTTCATAATCATGACATGACACACGTCATGAATATGAAGGATGCTTTATGCATGTTTATGACAACTGTCCAGTGTCATTCGCTCAATTATGACATTTTTAATGCAAATATGACATTGTTTGAGATGTCTTTATGACGACAACTTGACATATACCAAGACAACATAAATTGTCATATGTCATAAACATGACATAGCAGATTAATTATCAAACTTAAGAAACCACTTAGCTTTATGGGTTAACATTACATTAAACTGTCAGGTGGCTGGTTTTGACATTGGCTTAATCACATCCAAAAATAGAAGTTTGTGTTTACATAATAAATGTGTGTGTGCTGTGTATAATTATTTTGTATATATAAATACACACACATGCATGCATATATTTTAAGACATATTTGCATGACTATACTAATATATAAATATCACATTTTTCTTAAATATATACATGCATGTGTGTGTGTATTTATATATACAAAATAATTATACACAGACAGCACACACACATTTATTATGTAAACACAAACTTCTATTTTGGTTGCGATTAATCGTTGCACTGCCCTAATGAAAAGCTTTCATTTTAACAGCATTGTATGTGTGTGTGATGTTAAGTGTATAGAGACCAATAAAATGAATGTAACATAACCATTAAGTGAAACTCAGAAGTGGACTGAGAATCAATGAATTCTTAACGATTCCCTCTCATGACTTCTGTACATCTAATATTACATTTCTGTTAAATGCCTAGAGAAATGAGTTGATGTGTAAATGATTGTGTTTTATTCCCTCCTCAGATGATTCATGTACTCTGGTGGTATTACTTCTCCAAACTCATTGAGTTTATGGACACGTTCTTCTTCATCCTGAGGAAGAACAACCACCAGATCACGTTCCTGCACGTGTACCACCACGCCAGCATGCTCAACATCTGGTGGTTCGTCATGAACTGGGTGCCGTGTGGACACTGTGAGTTCCTCAGACTCAGACGCTTATGCTGCATATTATATGCTGAATTATTCAGATGCATAAAAACAAACCCACACAGAACAGGGTGAAAGTGCTGGTCTTTAAATAACTGCTTGCATTATGTAACATGGTATTTAAAGGGGTGTATTCACTCGATCTCTGGCTTTAAAGGGATAGTTCACCCAAAAATGAAAATTAGCCCATGATTTAAGAAATGTCCTGGCTCTTCCAAGCTTTAATGGCAGTGAATGGCCGTTTCTGTCCATAAACTTTTATGATGGACAGATGCACTTTTATGATGGATAGATGCACTTTTATGATGGATAGATGCACTTTTATGATAGATGCACTTTTATGATAGATGCACTTTTATGATAGATGCACTTTTATGATGGATAGATGCACTTTTATGATGGACAGATGCACTTTTATGATGGATAGATGCACTTTTATGATGGATAGATGCACTTTTATGATGGACAGATGCACTTTTATGATGGATAGATGCACTTTTATGATGGACAGATGCGCTTTTATGATGGACAGATGCACTTTTATGATGGACAGATGCGCTTTTATGATGGATAGATGCGCTTTTATGATGGACAGATGCGCTTTTATGATGGATAGATGCACTTTTATGATGGATAGATGCACTTTTATGATGGATAGATGCACTTTTATGATGGACAGATGCACTTTTATGATGGACAGATGCACTTTTATGATGGATAGATGCACTTTTATGATGGATAGATGCACTTTTATGATGGATAGATGCACTTTTATGATGGACAGATGCACTTTTATGATGGATAGATGCACTTTTATGATGGATAGATGCACTTTTATGATGGATAGATGCACTTTTATGATGGACAGATGCACTTTTATGATGGATAGATGCACTTTTATGATGGACAGATGCGCTTTTATGATGGATAGATGCACTTTTATGATGGATAGATGCACTTTTATGATGGACAGATGCGCTTTTATGATGGACAGATGCACTTTTATGATGGACAGATGCACTTTTATGATGGATAGATGCACTTTTATAATGGATAGATGCACTTTTATGATGGACAGATGCACTTTTATGATGGATAGATGCGCTTTTATGATGGACAGATGCACTTTTATGATGGACAGATGCGCTTTTATGATGGATAGATGCGCTTTTATGATGGACAGATGCGCTTTTATGATGGACAGATGCGCTTTTATGATGGATAGCTGCGCTTTTATGATGGACAGATGCACTTTTATGATGGACAGATGCGCTTTTATGATGGATAGATGCGCTTTTATGATGGACAGATGCACTTTTATGATGGACAGATGCGCTTTTATGATGGATAGATGCGCTTTTATGATGGACAGATGCGCTTTTATGATGGATAGATGCACTTTTTTGATGGATAGATGCACTTTTATGGACTCAAAACAGAAACAGCCATTCACATAAAGCTTGGAAGAGCCAGGACATTTTGTAATATAACTCTGATTGTGTTCTTCTGAAAGAAGAAAGTCATATACACCTAGGATGGCTCGAGGGCGAGTAAATCATGGGCTAATTTTCATTTTTGGGTGAACTATCCCTTCACTTCTTAGAATAGATTGTGGATACTGATCATTGATTGAAGTGCGTAGTGCTGGTTATGCATGCAAAAACGTGGTTGAACTCGCCTTATGCCATATTTACAATGCAAATGTGGCACAGAAGCGGCTCTGAGGTGAACAAGTACATCAGCTTAGCAGAACAGAAAACAATACGCAAGCGTAAACGTAGACAACAGAGGACAAGGCACAAACTCAAACTGAGGGCTCAAATACAACCACGAAAATGAGAAGTAAACCAGACAAAGACAGGCATAGAAACGAGATCTCAGGAAACAGGAACAAACATGAAACTAACACACTTAGGGTGTGTTCACACTTTGCTTGGTCAACTTTAATTTCCTATTATCACTGTAAAGCCGCTTTGGAACAATCTACACTGATGAAATATAAATGAAGATGACTTGACTTGACTTGATTGATCGTGGATTGAGCTGGCTATTAATGCAAAAACATTGTTGAAACCACCATTAGAATAAACCTGATGTGTTGAATGTGTTTGAAGGTAATGCATGAACTAATGCTGGTATTACTTCTTTCTTCATCAGCGTATTTCGGCGCCTCGTTTAACAGCTTCATCCATGTGCTGATGTACTCGTATTACGGGCTCTCCGCCGTGCCGGCCATCAGACCGTATCTGTGGTGGAAGAAGTACATCACTCAAGGCCAGCTGGCAAGTGCACGCTTCTCCTGCATCCATCTCTCTCTCGGCCTGTACTTCAGTGCAGTAACTAGTGCTGTGCTGTAATGGCATATGTGGCCACTGCTATTAGTCTAATAGATGAACCAATCATCTTCAAACAAAGGTTATAATACATGGGATACAAAGTTTCAGCTTGTTCAGAAAGTGACTTTGTGTAACTGTTCACTAGTAAGATGTCCTAAAAAAGCTTGAAACATAATATACTCTACCGTTCAAAGGTTTCAAATGGGTCAAAAATACAGCAATATTGTGAAATATTATTACAATTTGTAACAGCTGTTTTCTATGTGAATATATAGTAAAGTGAAGTAATGATGCTGAAAATACAGCTTTGATCACAGGAATTAATTACAGTCTTCAGAGTCACATGATCCTTCAGAAATCACTCTAATATGATGATCTGATGATCAAGAAACATTTATACGTATTAATAATGTTGAAAACGCTTTTGCTGCTTCATATTTGTGTGAAAAAAGTGACCCTTTTCTTTCCAAGATTTTTTTGATAAATAGAAAGTTCAAACGAGCAGCATTTATTTAACGCTTTCCTCGCCAGATGTGTAACAGCGCCCCCTGCCGTATAACAGTGAGAACACGGATAGCTGGAAAACTGCGTCAGTGGCGGGAGAGAGTTAAAATGGAAATCTCTTGCAACATTATGAATGTCTTTTGATCAATTTAATGCATCCTTGCTCTATAAAAGTAAAAGAAATAACCCAAACTTTTGAACGGTAGTGTATAGATTATAATGGTTGAATTTGGACTGAATGCATGCAATCTTAGTTTAGCTACTCTAACCGATTAGGGGTGTAAATCGGACAGTTAATCACGATACGATACGATATCGATTCTCTCAGCCAACGATACGATATTTGCCGTTACCTCAAAAAATTCTACGATACGATTACGATTCGATACGATTCAGGGCTATATCGATCGATTAATCGATATTTAGATATTATGTGCCAAGTGTACACAACCAGTCACATTTATTAACTCACAATACATTAAAAAATATATTACAGGAAAGTTTAATTAAACTCAGAAAATTGCACACCCTCTCCCAATTGGGACATTTACAAGTTGTTTGTTACAAGTTTAAAAAAAACATGATGAAAAGGAACAAGAACGGGGTTATCTGTTTTTGCAAATGAACTCTTCTGTTATATTAAAGTTCATTTAAAGGATTTTTATATATATTTATTGTGTGGTAAAAGCAGATAACTCTACATTTCATGTTTCAGAGTTAAACAAAGCCAAGTAATTGCTAAAATACATAATAAAACACTTGGTTAATCTATAACATTAATCTCCTCAGTTGACATAATTTCGATGCCTGTCAAACTTTGTTGTTGTGATTAACGTACACGCAATACAGAGAGCTTTTCACTCACCACTAAACGTGCTGTTTTAGCAAGAGTCCGTGAAAAACTTTCAGCTTTTATTTTCTTTTTACGAGCCGAAGAAGATATCACGGGTTCATGAAGTTCGCTGAAATCCATCCTCGATCACTTTTAGTCAGCTTTGACGAAACTCCTCTTAGTAGCGCGTCTTTTCAACGTGACAAGCAGCCTTGTCACCTGACCTGAATACTGCGCACTGATTTGCTAAAACAGACTTTTTGGGGCTTGTCGTTTCTGCTGTAAAACATAAACTCGCGATGCGATGCCTTTACAGTGGAAAATACCAGCTTTTGTGACAAAGTTTTCAGTCAATCTTGTCAGGCGTCTATTTCAGCGGAGAAAAGTTACGTGAGGATATGGAGTGTGTCAAAATAAAGGTACCGTACATCGATATTTTATGTGTGGTATCGATGCATCGTATCGTTAGACATTTGATCGATGCATCGATCCATATCGATGTATTGTTACACCCCTATAACCGATGACTGATGGCTGTTTTCCCTCAGGTCCAGTTCGTCCTGACCATGTTCCAGACATCTTGTGCTGTGGTTCGGCCATGTGGTTTCCCAATGGGCTGGCTGTATTTCCAAATCTCTTATTGCGTGACTCTTATCTTACTCTTCTCAAACTTCTACATACAGGTAAACGAATTCTCATTTTGGCAAAAAGAAAGAATATAATGGAGCGAGAGTAAAACGTTCCCTTTCTTTGCTCCACAGACCTATAAGAAACACGCGGGATCTCAGAAGACCGATCACCCGAACGGATCAATAAACGGCCACACTAATGGCGTAACATCCAACGAGAAGGTTAAATACAGAAAGCCACGCACAGATTGACAGTCCCGTCACTGATATCAACGCAGTAGAAGAGCTACATGTACATGTGTGTCATCTTACAGCGCTAAAGCCATTTAATCCTTAAGAGACTCCTTACATGTTTGCACACTGCAACCTCATGTTATTCATATTGAATCCAAAAAATTAGGAAAAGAGAGATACAATTAGGGTCCAAGTTAGTACGTCTCAGGCGTCTAGAGTATTTTTGTTTTTTCATATATTTTTCTTGAAATATAGAGATGGCTAACCTTATTACTGTACTCATTTGCACTGGTGTTTTCACTAAACTTGTCTGTAGACATAGAGTTGACCAAATATACTGCGGTATGCCACACTTTTAGAGCTGAATACACACACACACACACTTCTAGCCTATGCAATGTGTCTTTACAGTACAGACAGATGATCTGACGGTCAATGGATGATAATACGAAACAGTCAGGAGAACTTATGGAAGATAATCAGTTGTATTGACCGTTAATTGATTGTTTAGTGAATTACAGTAAGTTTACAAAAGAAAATGGACTGTTTAGTTAATGTTAACACTGATTTAGCATAGTTTGTTGTTAGCGCTGTACTGGACAGGGGAATCTCATTAAAACATATCCATTTCATTCCAACCTACACATTTTTGGTGTATTTCTCACTATTCCCATCCCATTTTTTTCTAAGTATTACAGTAAAGGTTTTACTGTAGCGTTTGTTTTCATTACTGTAATTACTAAGATTATTTAGTTACATTTTACAATAGGGTTACAGTAGTTAACTACATTAGATAACATGAACTTTTAAAGCATTTATTAATCTTAGCTAATGCTCATTTTCAACATTTACTAAATCATTATTAAAATCCAAAGTTGTATAATATTATTTACTGGACCTGAGCTAAAATTATGAATAATGTTTGATGAAGAAATACTGTAACAAACGTATTGCTCATTGCTAGTTCATGCATTGGCTAATGGGACCTTATTGTAAAGTGTCACAGATTCTTTCCCTTCCCAAATGTGGTAAAATTTCATAAATACAGTCCCAACTTTAATAGTTGTAGATTTAGGAGTGAAATATTACCCAGGCATTGAGATTGCTCCAAGCAGTCCTGTGCATGCAGCGATAAATATATAAAAGAAGTAAATTAGATCTAAATTATTAAATTAGATTAGTAAATTACACTAATATCCAATTAGTTTGCTGTGTATGAAACTGGTGTTGGCACAGGTTGTACTGGCATTGTTTCAACCGTCAGTCTAACGTCTCTTCTGTTTTACCTGGCTGGTTTTGGCTGCAAAGGAGAAGCTGTGAATAGATTATTTTTTATTTTCTGGTGTCAAAAATGTCATAATGAAGCCGCCGTTCAGCATTTGGCTTTAGTGAACAACTGCTTACACTGTAACGACAGCACATGCATCAACTCTGAAACGCATTCCTGTGAGGCTGTGTGCAAAAGCTTGTCAGTTCGTGAAGAAACTAATAAACATGACCTCGACATGTGTCGACAGGTTAGCGCTCTCTGTGCCAGCATTCCCCACATTGTCAAGCAACGTTATTTTGTCCTTTTGTTTGAACCGTTTTCTTAATCTAGCCGGCTGTTACTTAAGTGTGTTAAAGTTAAACCATTAGCATAGAACTACAGGAAATCAATATTTGTGTAACATTGATCTGTCATTAATATATCCTTATCAGTTTTTGCTGTTAATAAACAAGCCATTCTCTCTGTTAGTGTGCAGTTTAGTTGGATAAGTAATATCTTGCATTAACTGTGATACTTCCCTGATAAACAATGTAATGCTGTTAATTGATGCTTTTGGTGCAGGTACAGACGCATCCAACGTACAAGATAACATTTGCTATTAATACAGAAGAGAGATCTAATGAGGTGTATCACAGAACTATTAATACGGGAAGGGTTAACCGACACAATACCAATAAAGTGATTTTTATTTGGAGATACATTTGTGCCAGTGTTTGATTTCAGGTATTTGAAACTTGAATATTTGAATATTGAAAGGTTGTATTTACCCCAATTCAACTATAATGAATAAATAGCTTCTTGCCGACAGTACAAATAAATGCAATCAAAATACAAATTGCAATAAAAATAGAAAACTCAAATAAACAATAAACAAATTAATCTAGCAATATTAATCGGCAATTATTATAACGTGGTGTCTACTTACAACGAGTGCAAATAGTCTGCTTTGTTGGCAGAGGCTGTTTACACTGACTCTTCCCACCATTGTCTGATTGAGACGGACAAAATTACAAAAGAAATCCTGCTGAGAACAGGATCAGCATGTGGATGCGGTGAGGTCACTGGTGGGCGTTTATGAATGACATCTACTGATGTTATTCCATGTTGTAGACACCGAATACTTTTTTTAAGGGAAAAGACTAAATCGAAATGGAATCAGTACATAAAATGCTTCATATCAAAGATTAACGAGAAACAGCGGGTGCGTTTTGCCATCGCTGCTATTTTATCTGTGGCAAAAGTGGGTTCACGAAACCATTCAGGCTCTGAGTCAGCACAGCAAGTCCACTGTATTTACACAGACACATAACCTGCATTACACACTCGCAGAAAAAAAGGGACAAACGCTGTCACTGGGGCGGCAACCTTTCAAAAGGTACACATTTGTACCCAACGAGAGCATGTTGGTACCTAAATGGTACATTGTGACCTTTTTTTAAAGGGTACCGTCGCAGTGACCGCTTTTGTACCATTTAGTTGCTGACCGCTAAAGTAACTTCTCCATCTTGCCAATAACTCTCCACCACAGGATGTAGTGGCTAATGGCTTCAAAAACGTTAGCACAAAAACATTACACTGTTCATGGAACTTTTTTCTGAAATGTCTTTTAAATCGTATTCCTTGTTTCAGAATGTTCAGGAAAAACATTCAAATGTAATGTTCCCATAATGTCTGCAACATTTTAAAATGGAATGTTCCTTCAACATTCGCACATCCAAGAAATAACTTTTTTAAACACATTCAGAAATGTTTTCATAACTTAATGGGGATGTTAGCAAAATGTTCTTAGAACACATTTTTGTTAGCTGGGTAGATAGGTGTTTATATATATATACATACCGGTAGTACAAACAGACAAATCTAGATATAAATAACATATGTACAGTTTTGAAAAGATTCAACCTCATTGCAATTTCGGTTTATTGGCACAAATTTAAAGACTTTCAGCTGTTTGCAATGAACAAATCAAACATAAGTCAATGAAATGGCTCAACACAACAAATGTTTCAAGTGGTTTTCAAAATTATTCAACCCCTTCATGGCAAGCATCTTTAGTCCTTGGTAGAACACCTCAGCCCGTTCCTCATGAGCAGTGGCCTCCAGTTCAGTGATATCCTTGGGTTTGCGTGCAACCGCCGCCTTCGAATCCCACCAGAGATTTTCAATGGGGTTCAAGCCACTGGCCACTGTAGACGCTTCCAGGACTTCTTCTGAAACCAAGCCTTGGTGAAATTTGAGTTATGCTTGGGATCATTGTCCTGTTGGAAGGTCCAATGACGGCCAAGCTTCAGCTTCCTCACTGACGGCATGACGTTTTCTCCTAGGATTTCCTGATACTTCAATGAATCCATCTTGCCTTCTACACACTGCAGGTTTCCAGTGCCGGAGGATGTAAAGCAGCCGCAGAGCATCACCAGCCCCACCATGCTGAACTGTAGACTGGGGATGGGAACCGAGAACCGGTTCTTCTTCAGAACCGCGGTGCCCAGGGAATCGACTCCTTGGAACCGTTAGCATGCCTGCTTAATTACGCTTATCGGTTCCGCTCGTTGCAAATGCGTCATGACGTCACACACGCACAGCGTTGTTTTGGTTCAGAACGCAGCAAATCGCATCGAGGCCGAAGCGCTCTTAAGTTTGGTTATATTTTGCGCGAAAAGACGGCAATACGGTCACTTGCAACACTTGTAAAATTGACATTTCGTCAAAGGGGGGAACTACCTCCAATATCCAGAAACATTTGGCCACACAGCATGCAATTCATTTGCAGGACTGTCGCGTGTTTGATACACTAACACTACTTAGCGACACAAGTGAGTCAAGCAGCAGCGGAGCTAACGGGACGCCATCTGTTATTAATGCCGAAGGTAACTTTAAACTCTCCAGGCAGGACAGGCCCTGTCTACTTAGTTAATGTGAGCGCCATTTCATTCATAAGTTGATAGCTGTGGTCTTTACAGAAGACTTCTTTGTATTTTTTATGTCAGTTGAATTTTGTTTCAGGTTGAATGCAAATGAGCACTGTTAATATTCCAAATGGCACAAGCTCTTCCTTGACTGGTTTCAGTCTGTGTTTTTAGTTTTCATGGCACATAAATGGCTGTTTTATTTATTTTTTTGTCTGGACCAATGAATGTGAAAATTAACAATTTCCTAATCCTAAAGCACTGTTCTTGATAATCTTTCAAGGCACACACTAGCGTGCCATGGCATACTGGTTGAGAAACACTGCCTAGGCTATAGGGTTGGGTATCGGTTGGGTTTTATCCGATACCAGTACCTACTCAGTATTTTTTAAACGGTTCCGGTGCTTAAACTGTGCTTGAAACGGTACTTAAGAAAACCAAACCGCACACACTTTGTCAAAAAATAATACGCTTTTATTTACAGGGCCAAACTGGACACAATATTAACTTAAATCTTTCAACAATATAAATACAAGTAACATATGGTAATAATAAATAAACCAATATAAAATAAAAATTCACATTTACATAATATCAAATAAAACAGTATTGTATCAAACAATGTAATAATACTGGAGATTAATAGAGATTACAACCAGGGTAATCTAATATCGACATGGCTACAGGTTCCCATGTTTTGTCTGCTTGAACCAGTCATGTAAGTTATCTGGTCATTGTACTAGTTACTCAGCGCTTAGCTTGGCGAGTTTGGTATTTCGTTCCCACTGCGTGTTAGCTACGCAGCTTTGAGTAAACCTATGAAAGAGAACGTCTCTGGTTACTGGTGTAACCCATGTTCTCTGAATAGGGAACGAGATCATTCTCCTCGCGCTGCCGACAAGCTTCCTTTTTCGGCAGAGGAATCTGAGGAGCAGATGATGCGCGCGCTAATATAATATGACGACGTAAGAGCGTCAAGGCGGCGCCCGCGCATCACCTAGAGGGCGTTCTGATGCGTAATTTTACACGTGAAATGCAGCCAAACCTTGGAGCGTTTTGTCTTCGGCATCTTCATTAATCCCCTCGCTATCAGCAGACGTTCCGGGAGTCTCCCACATATTGATAACGGCTCCCTGATGCCCGCAAATTAGTTAAAATGTCCCGGAATCTAGAGCGAGCGAGCAAGAGCCGCATGCGAGACAGAACAGACTGTGCTCCAAACCGTATAGTGCGCGCACGAGGGAGAGCGAGAGAGCGAGAGACTTTGCGTGTGTGCGCCTCATGACACAAGAGACTCAAGCACCGATATCAGGCACCGAAATTTTCATTCTTATTCGGTCTGGTTACTACCGTTTACGTCGGAACAGGTTCCCTATTGGCACCGCGTTTCGGTACCTAACCCTACTACACATTATTTGTGTATACTCTGTGCTGTGTCTTCTGATCAGATATTAAAGCGAGTTAATACAAACAAACAAATTTGTACTTATTCCCTCACCCAATGAGAATCGATAAGGAATCGGATCGATAAGCAATATCGATAATGGAATCGGAATCATTAAATTCTTATCAATTCCCATTCCTACTGTAGACAGTGTGTTCTTTTCAGCATATCCTTCATTCTTCTTCCTCCGGACATCCCGCTGATCCATAGGGCCGAAAAGTAAAAAAAAAAAATGAATTGCTCCACAGAATAGAATACCAAAACCTCTCAACTATGTCTGTATACCAAAAGCTCAACCCTGAATAAAATAACGTCACTTCTCCAGGAGCCGCTATAGCTAGCGCTTTACTCCAGTGCTAACTATAGCATGCGACAGAAATCCAGGAGCGACGACCTGAAGGCAGTCTACCCCTACCTGTCCGATTCTTGGACATGGGTCCTACAAGAGAGGCCGTTAAATCACCCATCCCAATGGAGAAGCATACATCTCTATTTCAAGACCCAACTGTAGTTGGGGAGGGAGGTAAACTAGGCAAATTAAATCTATACTGCCCTACATAACTCTATTCACCCTGCATCAACCCTAAGGAGGTATCTACCAAGCAACCTTTTATAGGGGAGCATACAATTCTACTTTAGACCCTAACATGGGGGAGAATATAGCCTAGCCCTGGAAAAAGATACTTCAAGGTATCAGAGCAGAGCAAGAGAGATGCCAGAGACAGTCCACCTCCACCCACAACCTCGGATCAATGCCACTCTCGCCTTGGGCATGTGAAGGGGCAGGATCTCCTCAGACATGTTCCAATGCTACCACCTGATCTAAAGTATCTCTGCAGAAAAACATGTGGGCATGCATAAGCCATCAAGCACTGCTCAGTGTACAATATGAAACAGGCAAGTGTTTTCACATTCCTGTTTTTCTGTTGTGATTCCAATTCACTTGACATTTTCTCCTGTTGTGATTCCAATTGTGATTGTGAATTCACTGACTCTTTCTCGCGCTGTGTTTGTGTGTGTGGGCGTGGCCGCTGATCATCCGGCGTGATCTGATCAGCGGCGTCTATTTATTCTCATGGTCCTTCGTCTTGTGTTTGTCAGATCGTTGTTGGATGTTTCCTGCTGCAGTGTCTGGTCTTCTTCATGTCTTCGAGTTCCACCCGTTCCTCGCTGGATTTACTCACCTGTTTTGTCTTCCTGCCTTTTCCCGGAGGATTTCTATCTTCAAGCCCTGTGATATTCTGTGTTTACTGGATTCCTGTTCGCTCCATTTCCTTCCTCGGAGGATCGGTTTGTCCATCTGCGTCCCTGCGCTACCACAGAGACTGTTCCGGTTACTTCACTCATCTGACATTTTCTCCTGTTGTGATTCCAATAAACTGCCTGTACTCGCACTTGCATCTTCTGCTCATTCAAATATCACAACAACCTTCTGGCAGCACTTGATGAGCGGTATTCATTTTGTGCAGGGCCCATAGGCCTGTCTTGCCTCCACATATGCCTTGACATAAGCCATAATGAAAAAGGATGCAGCACCAGGGGGGAGATGGCTTACAAGCAGCTCTTCAACTGGTGAGTGTATCACCATGAATACATCCAACTCTATCAAGAGCCGAGCGCACTCGTGCAAACACTATATTCCAATCTCTCGGGAGAGAATCAACAAGAACAGAGATAACTTCGGGGATAATGCAAATCCATTATAATGAGCGAATCAAGTTCCCTTGGGAGTCAAACATGCTCCAACACGGTGTTTATCTTACGTGTGCATACAAAGAAGTGGCTCCTGAAGTCAAAAAAGCTGATGATGTGTATTACAGGCGCCCTTTTATACTTCTGGGCACTCCGCTTGTGGACTGTCATCATCCAATAAATGGATGATGCCAGTTTTGCCATGGACTGTCATCATCCAATAAAATTGGCGTGTTTGTCACACGTGCTTCAGACACCTGTCACGTTGATGGCGTTTCCCATAACATCAGTCCAAGTTCCGCTTCGAAAGGGATTCATCCATTTACTGATTCATCCATTTGTAGGCTTTCTGACGCAGCCTAAAACTCTCAAAAAGAACCACAGTGTAGAGCCCTGCACGGGCCTCAAATCTAGGCCCTAGCCCGGCCCTGGCCCGAGACGCTCAGGCCCTAGCCCGGCCGGTGTCCGACAGCTCATCAGAATGATCAGCCCGAGACCGACCCGAGCCCGTTTAAAAAAAAGAAAGAAAAGAAAAAGATACACAGCCTGCCCTATGTTGCAGTCAGTAAAACAGATATGTTTTGTTCTCAATGGCAAAGTATTTACCGGTAAGTTTATTTTCATTTCTTTATAAAGTTCATATAGAATTTTTTTTTTATGACGACCAAGCAGCCGACAGTGAGTTAAACATGTTTGATCCATTTCTAGCCTCTCAAATCAGCACTTTACTTGGCTACAATAAAATCCATATAGCCTATATAAAACAACTTAAGCATATCACACAGACAGTTACGTTTGTTTAAACGTTTATTGTCATTTTTGAAAAGCTGAGGCAAACTGGTCTGCTGCTCAGTCGCAACAGCGCTTGCAAACTAAATGAGTTTACAATACAATACAGAGAATGCAATCTATACAAATCAAATAAATTACATTAAAAACAAACATGCAGGTTATCTTACCTCAAAAATCAAGTCTTCACTACAGAACATGGCCATTCTTATTTCCAATAGTTTCCAATAGACTCATGAAGATAAAGTCCAATCAAACAAAAAACAACCTCCTAACATGGCTAAGAACAGTCTCAGAGCATCGTAAAGAAAAAGCACAGCATCCACAGTGGAAGGTTTTAATCCAGTCGTACTTTTTCCAGCTGCGCTGAAGTCACGCTCGCTACCGGGACACTAAACACAGAACGAGCCGGTCGCGCGAATCTCAGATCGCGCCGCCGGGAAACCTGTGTGCGTGTGCGTGAGCAGACTGTCATGTGTCAGTCATGTCAGTGTGATAGGTTATAAAACGTCTTTCTATGTTTGCTTTTCAATCTTCTCATATTTTATTTTAATTAATGTCTAAAATAGGCTATCAAAAAGATAAGCCTAAAACAGGCCCGAGGCCCGGCCTGCGTGTGAACTATGACGTGAAAATTGGCCCGAAGCCCGGCCCTAGAAGCGTAAATAAGTCGGGGCCCGTCGGGCTCGGGCTGAAATGCAGGACTCTACCCATAGATATAAACACTAGATGTCGCCTGGCTACGGCAGTTCATTGGAACGAATGCGTCAATAGAGCCGCCATCTTGAAACAGGGGAACCCCTCATCAGCGTCAATGTAGGAAATGCTCTAACGGAAATAAAATCACCATAAATCGTCATGAATGCGATTTTCTAGTTGTTTTGGTTCGTTCCAACGGTCAGACATGTATTTATCATTGAGTCCAGAGATATTAAAAAAAATGTACAAAATTTCACAATCTTGTAAAATGTAATCCCTTGATGTCTGTTTTTTAGATTTCGTTCGTGTGAACATCCATACGCAGCACAAAAGTCCAGCATCATCCATGAATTCAGCGTTAGGTACTTCCTATGACAAGACCCCTGTTCCAAGATGGCGGCGGTTTTGACGCATGTTTAGAACCCCAAGGTGACATCTAGTGTTTATGGCCTCTACCACAGTGCTTGTTTCCACTTACGTAATAAAAACTAAAAAGGGTAATTGCGAATTTTTATCTCAGAATTTAGAATTTTTTTCTCACAATTGAGTTTAAATCACGGAATTCTGACCTTTTTTTCTCCGAATTCTGGGGAATGCAGGGGAAAAAGTCAGAATTAAATAAAAGGTAACTTTCAACACTCTTCAACACATCTAAATAATGTTCAGACTTCATGTTTTGATTGAACTGATTTTATTTTTGTTGCTGTAAAAGATATGCAGAGATCGGATCACATGCAAAAGTGTGTTGTCACAAACCATCATCAGATATAGATTCGGTGGTCAGTGTGATGCATTTACAGTTTTAAACATTTGCTGGGTTATTGAAACTGACAAGATATATTCATCTGAGTTCTGGTCTTGGCTTATGCTCTGCTTCCTCATCTTCTATTTTGGCTGTCAAGTCGTGGTGATAGGCCAAAAGTATTTTACTGCGGTAAATCTAAAAAAATCTATCATCACTTTCCTGTTTGGATTCCAAATCTCCCTCTTCAGTGACTCCCTTTTTCAACACAGTTTTGCTTAACTTACCTGCCTTAACCACTTGCCTGATATTATTACAGACAACAACCTGGACTTGTTTTTAACAGAAACTTGGCATAAACACAATAATGGACTTTGTTTTTAATACAATTACTCCCCTGGGTACGGATTGTTTGATTGTCCTCAACTTTCGGGTAGAGGTGGGGGTATCGTTGTGCAAATTAATTTAAAAATTAGCAGCAGCACTGTGTCTAAACCAATGTTTACGTCCTTTGAATGTCTTGTTGTTTTGAGTATCTCTGCCTTGCAATTTACTGTCATTTCAACAGACTATAGACCTCCAAAGATTAAGGAATCTTTTATGTCTGAATTTGCCAATTTCAAAGTTTAAAAGTTTCAAGTTTAAGAGAATACTTATTCTGGGATATTTCAATATACACACTGATCAAACTAATTCCACAATGGCCAAAGATCTTTTGGTGCTATTGGATTGTTTCAGTCAGTTTGTAAAGGGCTCTACTCATAGCAAAGGTCACACACCAGACCTGTTGACTGCAAATGAGTGTCCCAGCCTTCTCCTGTTGATATTGCTCTTTCTAACCATTTAGCTGTATTTTTCAACTTGGATTTATTATTTTCATGTGTAACTAGTCTTGCACTGTTAAGTTTCAAAAGTGGGGAGAAATTGATCAGACCGTATATGCAACTGCTGTTGTTTCCTCTTTCACTGAATTCAGGCCCAACGTCCTTAGATGATGAACTTTAACAGCTTTAAAAACCAGAATTGCTAATGTTCGTAATCAGGTTCTTTTGCTTTCTTCTCCAGCAACTACCGTACTTACTCCAGTTTGTCCAATTTTTCGGGTGCTTTGTTTTCAAATTTTGTGCAACCTGACTTTGTTATTGTGGAAAACTACCACTTGCATGCTTGATCCCCTTCCCACTAGTTTAAATCTTGTTTTTGAGCATTTGTGCCCAGTAGTGCTTAAAATAATTAATGAACCCTTTAGTACGGGTGTTGTTTCAGCTGCATTAAAATTTGCTGCTGTTACCCCTGTACTGAAGTAGTGAAACTTAGATTTGGATATTTTAAATAACTACCGATGTCAAATCTTCCCTCCCATGCAAACATTTTAGAATGTGTTGTTGCTTTACAGTTGCATAATCACCTTTCTGTTAATAATCTTTTTGAGCAGTTTCAATCTGATTTTTGAAAAAAGTCATAGCACTGAAACGACTCTGCTTACAGTGACCAATGACTTACTTTTGGCTTCTAAAGCGGGATCTCCTACTATTCTCATCTCTTAGACATAGTGACGCATTTGACACTGTGATCATAATATTTTTCTTAATTGCCTTGGTATTTCTGGCACAGTTTTAAACTGGTTTAGATCTTATTTGACCGGACACAGACAGTTTGTTGCTTTAAGGGTATACAGGTCTGAGATTGGACCAGTTTCTTCTGGTATCCCACAGGGGTCAATTTTAGGACCCTTACTTTTTAGTCTTTATTTATTCCCGCTTGGCCAACTTCTACAAACTCTAGATATTAAGTATAATTTTAATGCACATGACACACCGATTTATATTCATTGTAAACATGGTCAAAGTAAGGCTGTTTCATTGCTCGCTAAATGTATTTCTGAGATAAAATCACCTTATAGAGCCTATGAGGAGATTGGTTCTCCTCATAGGCTCTATAAGGTGTGCCAAACCCTTTTTTATCATTGATGGTTTTGTACTTAAGTTTCAGAAACAATTGAGAAATCTAAGAGTGATCTTTGATTCATTATTGACATTTGACCTCAAAATGTTGTAAAGACACTTTTATCTTAGATATTGCAAAATTGTGTACCATGCTATCCCTTTCAGTAGCAGAAAAGTTCAAATGATTTTGTTTTTCCCTAATTGGTTACTGTAATGATCTTATTACTTATAGAGTATTATACTAGAGTATACCCAATTTGTCTGTTAAACTGTGATTATAAGATATTAGCTTTGTTACTCTTTGCCAACAGACTCTCCTCTGCTAAAAGACTTAAAGTGTTTTGGCCACAATAACAGATTGGTTAGGTCAGATTTCATCCCAAAGAGGCATATTGTTAACAAAATAGGCCTTTGTATTAGATTTGCTAGACTATGCTGAGCTGATTAAGGAGGAAAGCTTTATTCCTTTTTTAGATTTTTTACAAAGCCTTTGATTCCCTTGAACACAAATTTATTTTACAATCCATGTACAAATTTGGCCTAGGTGATTTCTTTTGCAAAACTGTCTAGGGAACAAGGGATTAATATATCTGATAAACATCTTCTCATAATGATGATGATACTTTTGATCATATCAAAGTTTTCTCTAAAACTTCTTGTCTAACTTTTAATTTTGATAAATGTGAACTGCTTTCTATAAAGTCTTGTTCTGCCCTATCCCTGAACAATATTCCTGTTAAGTCTCAAGTGAGTTATTTGGCTGTAATTATTTGCAAAGATGACATTGTGAAAGGTAGTGAAAACTTTGATATTTCAATTGCAAAGACAAAGAGAAAGTTAATTTCCTGGCTCCAGAGACTTATCTCTAAGATGAAGAGCTCTCCTTTGCTAAAATGAGGGTATTTCTAAAATGTGACTTACCCTGCTCTTTCTTTGCATGTAGGCAAATCTAGTTGTGTAGAGGTTGACAGAATGCTTTTTGACCTCGTATGGCAACACAAGAGACATTACAACAAAAAAATTCATAGTCATTAAAAGATTTGAACATGAGGGTCTAAAGTTTCTTGTCTTTTCTTCTTTAAACAATATGTTTAAGATAAATTAGTTGAGGAAATTCTTGGAAAAACACAGGTTTATTGACAGGGAAACCATACTGTGGAAGAATACACATATAGGATTACCAAGGGGGAATAGCAACATATGGGGCATCTAGCCCAGTACAAGGACTGACTGACCGGGCATGAATCTCAAGTACTGGGCCTGGTGTCGGATGCCTCCTCCACCCCTGACTGCCAAAGGAGGAACTCACGGGGGAACTCACCGGGAGAGCAAGAAGGCGCTCGTATCCCCCCTTGGTCACCGTGATTTTATCAAGTAAGACATGTTCATCATGTCTTACTTCATCAAGGCATCAACATATTTTGTTGTTCCTGGATCAACATTCCTTTCCCAAAATGTAGTCCTTACAATCCCTACCCCTAAACCTAACCCTACCCATAACTTTTCCCTAAAATCAGAGGGTAATGATAGGTGAATAACAATAATGTTGAAGTAGTTCACCCTGGTTCTAAGCCTGAACTTGACATAAACTGTAAACATGTCCCTCAAATCTGATTGGTTGATTGGAGAGTTGTTCCAGGATCAACAAAGATGTTGATCCAGGAACATGTGGTACTTGGTGAAACCTTAGAGGGTAATGGCGCTGCAAGCAAGACAATGGGTGCTTCTCAATATCCCTCCTTGTTTCCTCGCTCCTCCATCCTATGACCCGGAAACCGTTCGAGATCAGCCATCTTGAAGGATGGAGGATGAAGGATCTCAATTCTCTAATTTCACCGCGAGGTGTCGAGGATCGAGAAGTGAGGAGCTTCCTGAGGAGTCATGAGCGAGGATACATGGGTGTTTCCTTTGCCGAAGAGTCCACCAAAATAATGAAAATAACAGCAGTAAAATCCTTCCCTTTATTCTGAGAGTCCTTCCAGTCCAGTGACCAACCCCCTCCCGAAGAACATCACACCATCAGCCTTGCGCGCCACACTTTTTTTGGGGGGGAAGGGCTATCATTACTGTTTTCTGACTGCTGTCCCTGCTTTATTATACACATTTTTGGGGGAATCAATGGATCCAATCACTAGAATCACACACATCTGAATATTAATTGTTAAAGACACAATATGTAAGTTTTCGCCCCCAGAGGTCGCATTTTCAAAACAGTAACAAAGGTGAAGCTTGGCGCTATGAAGGAGAGGGAAACGATTGGAGATGTTGTTTTCACCATCCAGAGATGTATGGAATTCACAAATCATGTTCACGAATTTTTCGTTTTTTTTATTACCTGTGTGTTTGATCACACTATTTTATGCATCGTAATGAATTAGCTGCAAGGAACGTGAAATGTAGTGCTATGTTAGCCTGTTACTGATACAGTATGTGACTATTTGTGAAATGATTTGGTGGGTTACATGATAAATTGTTAGCTGTATACATATATGTCTATAAAGAACATGTATATGCTGAGATTGATATTTCTGCATATCAAATGTTCCTAGTTATTTGGTGATTGATTAAAAACCATTAAACTAGAGGGTGGATTAAATAAAGTATAAATTGAGGTTGTAAGACTGGAAAAACTGGTTGAGGAATGAGTGGACAAAGGACCTGGCTGAAAATTAACACTTGAACTCCCCCTCATGCACTATTGAGACTATCGAAGCTCTCACCACCCTCATCCTAATCCACATTTCTCCCCCTCATTCTGCACTCTTGCAGAGATTACCCAAACTCACACAAGAATCTAAATGGTTTTATTGTGAACAATTTAGACATGTTTGGTATCATTTGAAATGTCTCAGTGCGACTGGTACAAATGTCTAATTTCCAAATAAGTAAAACAACAGGTAATACATTTTTTAAGAGTTTAAAGATAACATGGTGGTGATGGCGCAGTGGATAAGACACATGCCTTTGGTGTGAGAGACCTGGGTTCGAATCCACTGTGAGACACCAATGTGTCCCTGAGCAAGACACTTAACCCCTAGTTGCTCCAGAGGCGTGCGACCACTGACATATATAGCAATTGTAAGTCGCTTTGAAATAAATGAATAAATGTAAATGTAACATACACACAAAGGAGTGTGGATGGTTAAACCCTCCTGCTCTCAGAAGGTGTTAATACAATGCAAATTCCCACTGTTAGCAAATGGTTCAATGGCAATGTAAATCAACTTCTGCCCCCAGTAAGTCTGGGACGGTGTTTAAGGCGAATTTCCACTGTGAACTCATGTTTAGAGATGAAATGCGGTCTGTCTATATAATGAAACGCTGCAGAGGGCTCAGGGCCTTTTCTGTACTTCAGATGAGCCCGTGAGGCTGAGAGCGGCCGGGTCTCTCAGCTTCATTTATTCTTTAAATGTTGGGTTCGTCTTCTCTTTATTCCAGAACATTTGATGTTTTGTATTAATTATCTTTGAACTGATTATACATTTACCTGACATAATAAATTGTTACATTTTGATTATTCTAACTGACTGTATTTCATTAGAGTTAAAGGAATATTTAAACATTCACTTATATTTAATGATGCACAGATATCATTAAAAACCTTTTCATTTATGGAGTCAGATGAAATAACGAGAGATTACCTAGGAGAAAATATATTGCATTTAATAAAAAAATACTTTTCCACGAGAAATGCCTCCATTGGGCCGATCGAGCCGAGGCTTTACAAGGTTGTTTCTGAAGATGGCACAACAGATGTACAGTATTGCGGTGACTAAACTCTCTGCCAGTGATCTGACCGTACAGGGAGGACATTCACTTCAGCCTGATTTCTCTCCAACGGCCTATAACTACTCATGTGAGTCATTTCAGGACTTAAGCTATACATTCTATGAGAATCGTCATTCTCATGGCTGTTCAGTTTATTCAGGTCATTCTGTTTCTGAGATTTAGATCCCACACCTTTCGACTCTTGTTAGGTGTTAATGAATCCTCAGACACCAGAGAAGAACATGCAGATTACTGTCAATGACACTTCTTGTTCTGAGTTTACATCTTGCAATTCTAACCTTTTCCCTCAGAATTGTGAGATATAAATTTGCAATTACATGTTTTAAAGTTAGACAAAAAAATCTAAAATTGTGAAAATAAATTCAGAATTGTGAGCAGACTTTTTTTCTCAGAAGTTCATATCTAGCAATTCCGAGTTTATAACTTATAGCTGCTAGTTTATATTTCACAATTCTGCAGGAAAAAAAATTAGAATGGCAAGTTTTTATCGGTATTTATAACTCACAACTGATAAAAAGGTAAAAATGTATTTTGTCGACATTCTCAGCACTTAGATTAAGCTGAAAGTCAGTGTGAAACAATCCTCTTGTCTTGATTTTTCATTCATTAAAGTAATGGAATGAAAAAAAAAATCTGAAAAAATAAAAAATAAACTTGACTTTTTTTTTGCAGGTGTTTACTGTAAACATTACTAGAGAGCAAATTCCTCTCGCTGTGACGTTCTGCGATGTGAGAGATCAAATTGAGTTTGAGTGTCCTGTCTCTTTAAGACAATATAGACACACTTCCTCTTCCTGGCAGATTCGTAACATCTTTAGTTGATTGGAACTTCTTAATTATTGCCCTGATCGTCAAAATGGGGATTTTCAATTCTTTAGCAATTTTCTTACAGCCACTCTCTATTTTGTGAAGCTCAACAATCTTTTGATGCACATCAGAACTATATTCTTTGGTTTTACTTATTGTGATGGATGATTAAGGGAATTTGGCCTTTGTGTTTCCTCATATTTAAACTCCTGTGAAACAAGAAGTCATAGCTAGACAATTTCGTGTTTCTAGTCGCCCTGGTGTGCTAAAAAAAAAAAGGTAAATATTAATGGGAATATACTTCAGAGATATTTTACTCATAAAACATTCTAGGGGTGCCAATAATTGTGACCATCGTGTTTTGGAGAAAAACATTTATTTCATAATGTGATTTCCCCCCCACTTTCAATTCTTTTACTTCAATGAAAGGTTTGATTTGTGCACATTTTTTTAATTCAAGATCAAAAGGATAAACAATGCAGATTTATTGTATTTTTACAGCCATTTTTTATCATATTTACCATGGGTACCATTTATTCTGACCACAACTGTACATGCTGCTCACATATTATTGTAGCAGAGTTTGTGCTGAATACAGTGTAATCAGACTTTAATCATGAAAATGTTCCAAGTAACAGAAATAAACACAAATGTCAGAGCATGTCAGAACACCTCCAGGTCCCAGAAAACACCTCAGACCCCAGAGGTTTTTTACAAACATCAACATTTTTAAATAGTGTCTTTTGTTACATAGGGACTACTGAACAGACATTTATAAGTTTATTTTAAAATGCAAAGTTCTTGAAATCAAAATGTGTAAATAAAGCTTGGTAAACTTGCATTTTTGCAAAACTAAAAGTGTGTCCCATTGGGTAATCAAAAGTTCTACACACACTTGCGGTCTTCAAGCCCACTTGAACACATGGATCAAAGACCGGAAATACTGTAGTAGTGATGGCAATTTCCAAACACTGCTTCATGAAGCTTCGAAGCCTTTACAAATCATTTGTTCCAGATCAATGGTTCGGAGCGTGTATCAAACTACCAGAGTCACGTGATTTTAGTAAACGAGTCTTCATTACGTCATGACTGTTTCGAAACGTTTCGGGACACTTCGGAATTTCAATGGTTCACCGCTGGGGTCGATGATCTCTGTCAACCCATGAATCATGAGGAGTCACGGAGAACCATTGAACAAGTGTCTGTGGGTTTTACCTGATCTCTGATTTACATTTGTAGACTATTTAATTAGACATTAGTATACTTAAAATGAATAATGGTAGTTAATAGTCGTATTGGCCTGTTTAGCTGAGCCATTCACAGAACTATCAAAACTTCTATCCAAAACTATCTAAACCCTGACAATTGATAAAAGAATATATATACACTTGATAATCTTATTAGATGATTAGATAATTACATTTAAAAGATTTTACTTTCAATAAAACATTTGCGTATTTGGAAACAGTTAAAGACGCATTTTAAACTCAGTCAGATGTCATTTTTGCTCTCTATCTCAGCTAACCCCTCCTTTTGCCCTTCGATGTTAGACCGTGCATTTGAGATCAGGGGAAATTTAGGGTTACGAAATATAGGGGATTTATATATGAATGGGAAATTTGCTTCCTTTCAACAGCTGTGCAAGAAATATAATATTCCCTCAAATAATTTATTTAGGTACCTTCAAATTAGAGACTTTGTAAACTCTTACATTCCTAATTATGTCACTGCCACACCCATGTATCTGGATGCATTCTTGGAAAGACGTCATAGAGATGGTAATACCATTTCCGTTCTGTACAAGGCTTTAGAACAGGTGAAAAGTCCTTCGATGGAGAAAATTAAATCTGCCTGGGAAGAAAAACTTGCAGTAGAAATTCCTAGTGAAATGTGGGAACGAAGTCTTGAACTTGTCCACAAGTGTTCCATTAATGCAAGATATTGTCTTATTCAGTTTAAAGTGCTTCATAGGCTTCATTACTCCAAGTGTAAACTGAACAAAATATTTCTAGAAGTGTCTCCATTATGTGACAAATGTCAAATTTTAGATGCCAGCCTGTCTCATTGCTATGTAATGTGTCCAAAATTACAAAGTTTCTGGAATAAGATTTTCCAGTTTTTTTTTCAGATACATTGGACATACGATTTGAACCAGATCCTATATTAATTATATTTGGAGTTTCTGAAGAGTTTTTGAGACTTACTCTGGTACAACACCATTTTGTTTCATATGGTTTAATTTTTGCTAAAAAACTTATTCTTTTGTTTTGGAAGAAAAAGGAAGTTCCAACGATTAAACTATGGCTGACAGAGTTGACTGGCACACTACATTTAGAAAGGATTAGGTGTGCTCTGAAAAACAAGATTTTGTTATTTGAAAAAATTTGGTCACCTTCTATTTCTTTTCTGCAAGCTAGTGATTAATGTTTACACTGCCTTCGTGACCTGCTTTTAACAGTGGATAGCACTTTCGGGTTGAGCTTTTGGGTGGGGTTGGATGTGTTTTTTTTTGTTTTGTTTTTTATGCATATTTGTGAGATTGTAAGTTTTATTTGTTTGTATATATAAAAAAGTGTACAATTTATCTTCTGCTGAAATACCAAATAAAAACATGTTAACACAATAAAGCATTTGCAATAGATTGTTAGTAGAATAGAATAGGTTGTTATGCATGTTTGACCCAGGTTTTTGTTGCATTTACACTGTTCTGACCCATAGGGATCACCATGGAGACAGGTGTAGAATTGTTTCGAAGCCTCGACACAATATGGCACATTTGCTTCAACTATTTCAGTGTTTCACGAAGCCTCGATCTGCCCACCACTATACTGTAGGTCATGTAAGTAGACAAGTGGTCAAGTACAAAGACGGCAAGTGTGGGTATTTGGACAGGCACATAGAAAAGGGGCAGAGTGGTCCGTCCCCAAAATGCATTCACTCTACAGGTCCAGAGGAGGATCAAGGATAATCAATTAAGGTAAAAGGGGTGGAGCCAACTTAACTCAAAGCTGTACAAAATGGCAAAGCCCAGTGCTGGTGTTTGTGTCAAAATTTGTTAGAATGGGGTTTCTGAAAGTTGTCTTAGTGGTGGTTGTGATCGTTGCATTTGATCTGCCTGATGTCTTGGGAAGTTTGAGGTACAGTCATAGTCCAAGAAGCATGAGGCCAAAATCAGATCCAGCTTCCAGAAGTCCTGCCCTTTCTCCTCTAGGGCTCTGGAACCCTTTGCAAGTGGCTTCTGAGTTTCAGAGTCCTTTGGGTCCTGACTCCAAAAGCCTTGCACAGGAGCCTTTTGGCCTTCAGGAGAAGCAGCTGTTGCAGGGTCCAGTGAAGCCTTTGGATTGGAGGTATCCCATTGTTCCCGAGGTGCAGAGCGAGTTGGCGGTGGACTTCCAGTTGAGGCAACCCGTGACTCCCAGCAGCGTAGCGGTTCAATGTGGCGAGAACCGGGTTCTCGTAGAGGTCCAGCAAGACTTTTTCAGCAATGGTCAGTTGATCCAGCCAACTGGTCTGTCTTTAGGTGGATGTCCTGTTGTTGGTCAGGATCCTGGGGCAAGAGTGCTCATCTTTGAGTATGAATTACAGGACTGCAACAGCGTGCTGATGGTAAGAACAGATACATTTTAATGGTTATATTTTGTGGCAGAGGACCTTTTCAAGGAAAGTCAATTCACTTGGTTTTCCAATGCCAGGGCAGCTAAGACCAATTTGTGTCTATTTGAATGGGTAAATCCTGAATTTTCAAGCTACTTGCCTTCAAACCAACATCTGATGTAAACTATCCCATAAATGGTGTGTAAGGAGCTTAAGAAACAATAACACTAAATCTTGGGCCTTAATAGTGTTTTCACCCTGGAACAGCAAAATGTTCAATCCTTAGTGCATGTCTCCAAAACATTGACTATATCTGGAAACACCAGAGCCTCTGAGAGCAGCTGTTGTGATGAGGAGAATTTACTAATTTGTGATTTGCTCTTTAGGATTTCCACCATATTGCACAGTGTACCTTCTCCCGTTCATAGCAATATGAGTGCACGGTCTGGGTGTATGTCAAGTCTTTGGGATGACCTTCTTTATAACCACAATCTTTTTACAGATGAATGAGGATGAGCTTGTCTACACCTTCTCTCTTACCTATACCCCTGAGGCGCTTGCAGGTACTCCGATTACCTGGGCAGATGGTGCAATTGTTGGTGTTCAATGCCATTATCAAAGGTAGGGGATCTCTGTGACTTTCTGCACTTTCTCATGCGACTGGGAGACCATTTAATGGGTACTTTCATTAACCGCAGGCTCCAAAATGTAAGCAGTGATGCGTTGAGGCCAACATGGGTCCCTTATGCCTCAACAGAGGCTGGTGAAGAAGTCTTGCTGTTCTCCCTGAAGATCATGATGGGTTGGTACAGGTTTTTTCTTTCAATAACATAACCCTTTACCCTTGCTATTGTGGCTGCGCCTAAAATATTTTTGTGTAGATGATTGGTCCTATCAGAGGCCTTCATACTCCTATTTCCTGGGTGGTGTTATTAACATCGAGGCATCTGTGAAGCAGTACAATCATGTGCCTCTGCGTGTGTTTGTGGACCGCTGTGTGGCCACTCAAGTACCTGATGTGAACTCTCTTCCGAGATATTCCTTCATTGAGAATCATGGGTAAGATCATGGACCTTGATGTGGTAGGACTGTTTAAGTTGCTTTTTGTAACTTTGTCACAGTCATGGGTAAGGTCTAGTTGCTTGATGCTCTACAGTTGACATTCATGACTTGCTCTTTGTGATGGTTTTGTCGTCAGGTGCTTTGTGGATGCCAAAACGACAGCTTCCAGCTCCCGCTTCATGCCTCGGTCCCAGGTTGACAAGATCCAGTTCCAGCTGGAGGCGTTTATGTTCCAGGAGGGCAACAGTCCTTCTGTATGTACAATGAATATCATGAGTTAACTTGACTTCTCCTCCCATCTGCTTTGGTTTTGTGACTTGTCTGTCATCTCTTGCAGATCTACATAACATGTATTCTGAAGGCAACTATTGCTTCTGCACCCAGTGATGCTCAGCGCAAATCCTGTTCCTTTGCCAATGGGTACGTAGTGTGGGGTTTTTTTTGGGGGGGGGGGGGGGGGGGATTAAGTTGACTTTTTCTATGTGGAAGGTTCCATTTCTCTGTTTTGTTGCAGGTGGTTTGCTGCTGATGGAAACGACCGAGTTTGTGGTTGCTGTGACTCGACATGTGGTCCTGATGATGCATTTCCTGCTTCTCCTTATGGAGGTTGGTAGCGTTTGCTCTTTCTAAGTTTGCTTTTGATTCAAGTGCTATAACTTGGCTTTTTTCTTCTCTAGGCATTCAGTGGGAAGGCAAGGCCTCACTTGGTCCTGTAATGGTTCAAGGGCAAAAGAGAGGTTCTCAATAAAACTGACAAATCAGTCCTTGGTTGTACCTGACTTGTCATTTTGCTGCATGTCTGGTTTAACTGCTTTTGACTTTCAAAAATTGCCTCATTTTGCCAATGTGGTGAAACCGATAGTCGTCCTGTACTCAAGTCACATATAGCATACAGACATAGGGTTCCCGAAGTAATTAACTTCACTTTCTCCATAGGGAGTTTTAAATGATGAACCTTTTAAGACCGCTAGTGAAAGCTCACGGTTATGCTTTTGAAGCAATTAGTTTGTTACAATTTAACAGAACAATTCCTGGTGAAAATCATTACCACTGAGTCATTTATATAGCGCTCTCATTTGTACTACTGTACACCCAAAGCGCTTCACAATCATATCAGGGGATATCTCCTCAACCACCACCAGTGTGCAGCATCCACTTGAATGTAACTTGACACCCTTGCCTCATTTAGTATACGTGATTCTATGAATGTGCAAATGAGCCCTGCCTCCACTTACAGCAGCTCAGAGATCCACTCGTTGACGATCACGTATTGGCCTGATTGTTACATGGTAGTTAGTGATGTCAAACACTTGTGATTTCAAACCGTGTTTGAGACTGTCTTTGGTTCACTGCAGTTTTAAGGAGAAAATAATGGTTATGAATTTGCACATGGTTTGCCTTAAAGCATATTTAACCCCACATAGAAATTTAAACCACATTAAAAGCTTTTTTTTTTTTTCACCGCAGAGGGGAAACTGATTGTCATTACAACTTGATGTTTGGATGTTAAAGTGGGGAAGTAGCTTGAATGCAAGCCCTGTTCCCTGGTTGGCATTGTACAGCTCATAGACTTGAGCTTGCTGTGAGTGACACATTCAAAGAAACTGGACCGGCTGATCATTTCAAAATCCTCATGAAACTTTACTTGCTCTACCACACATCCAGCAAAAATTAAATAGAACCTGAAAGAGTGTGTAACGAAGGGCACATTTGAAGACTCTTTTGAATCAGGGTAGCCTTTGTCGCACCCCGATGACGCAATCGGCCTTTGAATGCAGCTTTGAATTGGGACACACCTTCAGTAAACAATGTTGAAAAGGGACCATCAAAATAAAAATGTTACCATGTTTTCCTCATCTTGTGATTTTGGAGCATGCAAGTTTCCAACCACGATGCATGATGGGATATGCTTAGCCTTGAATACTTCCAGAGCAGTATTAGAGATGATGTGGGTTTAGTGGACATTAAGGGCACTGAGCTTTGGTATTTTTAAGACATGGGACAGTCTTGTGCACACACTTCCTGTCAAATGCACATGTGGTCAAGTGGCCAAGACATCAAGTGTGGATTTTTGCACAAGCACTTTGGCTCTCTTATCTGACACATTGAGGGGGCATTTACACGACACAATTTTGTAATTAAAACTTACGCATGGTTCATTTACATAACTGTTTTGGGGGCCTAAAAAAACAAACTTTTGAAAAATTAATTTTGAAGTGCAAGTTTTTGAAAAGTATACCATTCTTGTCTCCATTTACACAACAAAAAACGTGAATTTGTGCAAAAGTACATTATGCGCATGCATATTACATGTTCAGTCTATAGAGTGTTGCAGGTATGACACAAGACCAAGTCGCTGCTCCTTCCTTCTGGATTTTTCTATGCTACTTTTATGGAGTGAAAACAGTCTCAAAACCATCCACAAATGCACGCGAGAGATCCACATGCGCGCGCACCCATCCACAGATGCACACCATGAGATCCACACATGCAAACCAATCCACAGATGCAAACCAATCCACAAACGCATGCGACAGATCCACACACACACACACACACACATAGCAATCCACAGACGCACACCATGAGATCCACACATGCAAACCAATCCACAAATGCACGCGACAGATCCACACATGCAAACCAATCCACAGATGCACACCATGAGATCCACACATGCAAACCAATCCACATATGCACACCATGAGATCCACACATGCAAATCAATCCACAAATGCACGCGACAGATCCACACACACACACATAGCGATCCACGAATGCACGCGAGAGATCCACACACACACACAGCGATCCACGAATGCACGCGAGAGATCCACACACACACACAGAGCAATCAGTATCTGTAGTTTCTATGGAAGCAGAATAGTCTCAATTATAATTCACGCAAGAAACATGATTCACACGTGCGTAGACAATTTCACATGCGTGAAACCTAATTCACGTACACACAAAAAAAATTCACGTGCGTGAAAAAAAATTATATTCACAAAAAGCAATTCACATGCGCAAAATAAAATTACATATTCATAAAAACATTTCACAAATGCAAAACACAATTCGTAGATATACAACTGTGCACAAAAACCCTTGAATGTTTAAAATGTACGCGAGTGTCCTTGAATTTGAATGTGCAAATCGTCATTCACATACGAATCGCCATGGATGTGTGTGTGTGTATTTTTGAGACTTTACTCGCAGCGCTTACTCGTAAAACAGAGCAGTCGTACTCGTAAAACAGAGCAGTCGTACTCTTTAGCCAATCAGATTTAAGCTTATCAATCGACCAATCAGGTTCACGTGAGGGCGGGCCTATCTGCATGTCACGTCATCAGCTTTCGACTAGTTCATGGCTGAGCAGACAGAGGTGCAGTTACTCGTTCACTTCTGTGTTAACTGAAATAGCAGTCAAACACACCACAACAAATGTATTGCTCATGGTTAGTTAATACATTATCTAATGTCAACTTAGTTATATTACCATATTGTATAGTGTTACCAATATATTCAACATGGTTTTGTGCTGTATTGTCATCTCAGGTTTTTTATTGTCATCTTAAGGTCTCACAGGACAATATTGTGAAGCATTAATTTTACTTTGCCTAATAAAATAGGCAAATCTGATTTTATGCTGATAAGACAAAGTTACTTATCATAGAGAGGCTATTAAGATTATGCGACTAAGATTACTCAGTAAACTCTATTCAAATACCATCACTTAATTTCCCATGTCCTCTGCCTGCACTCTGCACCTCTTGTACTATAGGTTTTTACTATTTTTAATATCACGAGAAAATCTGATGTCCTAAACTGAACACAATTCATTTGTTCACTTTTCACTTGATGTATTACACTTAAATTTACATACTTTAAAAGCAAAGTAGACTCTGACTGGATCTCACAACTCTGGAAGAGACGTATATTTCTCTGTACTGAATGTTGTGCTTCATACTTAAGACTGTCAGTTCATGATCTTCATATGTAACAGCCAGGAACATGAATCATGTCATTTTATATATATTTTATTCCCAAAGGATTTCGGAAACTTTCAAATTAATAAAACGTGTACATCAAATTGAACCATGTCTTTGAATCTTTTAATTCTGACAAGAACATTTAATAATGCATGCATAGCGGGGCTGTATTCCTAGAGCGTGTACATAATTTGATTTCCATTACACGAGAGTAGATGTTAAAACTTCATGCTGATTTGTACTCGGCTTTCGCCAAGATAAGCAACACTAAGACGTAGCTTTACAGTAAACTATGCTTCACCCATTTACGCTTCTTTCCATATGGTGGTGTGACTCCCCTTCTGTCCGGCGTTAACGACTGCAGTGTACATAGTACACAGTGTATATAGTCCGCAGGAGACAAATGGATACAGTAACAATGCATCACTTTCAACCTCTTGTTGAAACAACTGTCAAAATGGATGGCTTGCAACATGACTGTTTTCAAAGATTTACAGTAGGAACGGTAAGATCACAGTACTGGTTGTCTGCAACTTCATACATCATCTGTCTCGGAAATCTGAAACAATAAAACTACATAATATATGATGCTTAAAACAAAACATGTCTCCTATATATGCACGTCATTACATACATTATCATCAGTTGAATGTGTGGTGGACTGTGGACAGGACATGAAAATCCATCAATACTAAAATTAAATGTTTATGTTCACATGTGGACTAAACAGCAGTAAATAAACTATTGCATCAACTGATCTCAAGCTTCTTTAACTTCAGTTAACACAGAAGTGAACGAGTAACTGCACCTCTGCTCAGCCACTAGTCGAAAGCTGATGACGTGACATGCAGATAGGCCCGCCCTCACGTGATACTGATTGGTCAATTGATAGGCTTAAATCTGATTGGCTAAAGAGTACGACTGCTCTGTGTTACGAGTACGACTGCTCTGTTTTACGAGTAAGCGCTGCCAGGAAAGTCTCAAAAATACACACACACACATCCAAGGCGATTCGTACGTGAATGACGATTTGCACATTCAAATTCAAGGACACTCGCGTACATTTTAAACATTCAAAGGTTTTTGTGCACAGTTGTATATCTAGGAATTGTGTTTTGCATTTGTGAAATGTTTTTATGAATATGTAATTTTATTTTGCGCATGTGAATTGCTTTTTGTGAATATAATGTTTTTTTCACGCACGTGAATTTTTTTTGTGTGTACGTGAATTAGGTTTCACGCATGTGAAATTGTCTATGCACGTGTGAATCATGTTTCTTGCGTGAATTATATTTGAGACTATTCTACTTCCATAGTTTCATGCACAGCGAATCACGTGCGTATAACTGTTATCCAACTACTAGGCTGTACTACGTTTTCTTTTGTTTATATTATTGTAATTCTGAATGTTCATGAGCTCATGAACAACTGGTTAATCTGATTCACCGCAAAAAGAGCAACTGAGGCAAATCTCAAACTTTTGTAGGTAATGGTTTGCTTGAGAATTGTTTACTTGGGGGTAATACTTGTGAATTCTTTTGAAAGAAATATTTTACTTTGTTGGTTAAGTTATGTGCAAGCATTCATCCTTTCTTTAAAAATAAGGAAAGCAAAACATAGGTAATTGCTGAAAATATATTATTCTCCAATGAATGTGTGTGTGGGGGAGGGGTACATTTGTACATTATCACAAAGTACATTCAGAATTACAATAATATAAACAAAAGAAAACGTAGTACAGCCTAGTAGTTGGATAACAGTTATAGAAATAATTTAAAGACTTTAAAGCTGTTCTTTTATCCGAATGGTTTTCTTAATAGGCTATATATTCTGATTATACGTTGAAGAATAAACAAAGAGGTTTGGTTTTACTCTATATTTGCATTTATGTATATATTTAGTGAAAAATGTTTAGACTTCAGTTTTCTCACAAATCAGAAAATTAAATGAATCCAGCCCTTTGAAAGGCCGTTTAGCGCCCTCTGGAGGAAGACACCATATCGCATCCTTGCAGGTAATGTGGACAGAGAGGCTTGTGGACAGATTGGCTTGTGTGCATTTGTGAATCAAGGCCGCGGAACAACAGTCTCAAAAGTCACATGATTCGCTGTGCATGAAACTACAGGCACTGATTGCTGTGTGTGTGGATCTCTCACGTGCATTCGTGGATCGCTGTGTGCGGATCTCTTGCGTGCATCTGTGGATTGCTATATGTGTGTGTGGATCTGTCGCGTGCATTTGTGGATTGGTTTGCATGTGTGGATCTCATGGTGTGCATCTGTGGATTGGTTTGCATGTGTGGATCTGTCGCGTGCATTTGTGGATTGGTTTGCATGTGTGGATCTCATGGTGTGCATCTGTGGATTGCTATGTGTGTGGATCTGTCGCATGCATTTGTGGATTGGTTTGCATTTGTGGATGGGTGCGCGCATGTGGATCTCTCGTGTGCATTTGTGGATGGTTTTGAGACTTTTCACTCCATATACTTTAACGTTCTGTTCTACTGCACACACACCAAATGGGTTCTCCAATTAAAAATACAATTGTCTAAAATGAACATGCTGCATAAATTTGTGCTAAAGGTGAATAACAAAATTGTCATATTGAGAAACCCCATAGGAAATCTTCAAATGAACCAGCAGCAAATTAGTCTGTACAAGTCAATGAGTTGAATAACCAGGCATCAAAATATGCAAATACAAGAGAACAGGATTATTAAAACACTGACTACATTACAAAACCCAAGTGGATGCTGCACACTGGTGGTGGTTGAGGAAAAAAAACTGATATGATTGTGAAGCACTTTGGGTGTACAGTAGTACAAATGAAAGCGCTATATAAATGCCTCAGTGGTCTTTACCAGGAATTCTTCTGTTAAACAAATTAATTGCTTCAAAAGCATAACCTTGAGCTTTCACTAGCGGTCTTTAAAAAGTTCATCATCATTCCCTATGGAGAAAAGAGAAGTTAATAACGTCAGCAACCCAATGGTTGCATGCTATATGGGACGTCTATCAGTTTCACCACATTGGCAGAATGAAGCACTTTTTCAAAGCAAAAAGTAGTTAAACCAGACATGCAGCAAAATGATAAGTCAGGTACAACCAAGGATTGATTTGTCAGTTTTATTGAGAACCTCTCTTTTGCCCTTGAACCATTACAGGACCAAGTGAGGCCTTGCCTTCCCATTGAATGCCTAAAGAGAAGAAAAAAGCCAAGTTATAGCACTTGAATCAAAAGCAACCTTAGAAAGAGCAAACGCTACCAACCTCCATAAGGAGAAGCAGCAAATTCACCATCAGGACCACATGTTGAGTCACAGCAACCACAAACTTGGTCGTTTCCATCAGCAGCAAACCACCTGCAACAAAACAGAGAAATGGAACCTTCCACATAGAAAAAGTCAACTAAACCCCCCCCCCCCCCCCAAAAAAAACCCCACACTACATACCCATTGGCAAAGGAACAGGATTTGCGCTGAGCGTCACTGGGTGCAGAAGCAATAGTTGCCTTCAGAATACATGTTATGTAGATCTGCAAGGGATGACAGATAAGTCACAAAACCAAAGCAGATGGGAGGAGAAGATAACTCATGAATGAACATAGTACATACAGAAGGACTGTTGCCCTCCTGGAACATAAACGCCTCCAGCTGGAACTGGATCTTGTCAACCTGGGACCGAGGCATGAAGCGGGAGCTGGAAGCTGTAGTTTTGGCATCCACAAAGCACCTGACGACAAAACCATCACAAAGAGCAACTCATGAATGTCAACTGCAGAGCATCAAGCAACTAGACCTTACCCATGACTCTGTGTTAAAGTTGCCTTTTGTGACCACTTTGTCAGTCTTACCGCATCAAGGTCCATGATCTTACCCATGATTCTCAATGAAGGAATATCTCGGAAGAGAGTTCACATCAGGTACTTGAGTGGCCACACAGCGGTCCACAAACACACGCAGAGGCACATGATTGTACTGCTTCACAGATGCCTCGATGTTAATAACACCACCCAGGAAATAGGAGTATGAAGGCCTCTGATAGGACCAATCATCTACACAAAAATATTTTAGGCACAGTCACAATAGCAAGGGTAAAGGTTTATTTTATTTAAAGAAAAAACATGTACCAACCCATCATGATCTTCAGGGAGAACATCAAGACTTCTTCACCAGCCTCTGTTGAGGCATAAGGGACCCATGTTGGCCTCAACGCATCACTGCTTACATTTTGGATCCTGCGGTTAATGAAAGTACCTATTAAATGGTCTCCCAGTTGCATGAGAAAGTGCAGAAAAATCACAGATCCCCTACCTTTGATAATGGCATTGAACACCAACAATTGCCCCATCGGCCCGGGTAATCGGAGTACCTGCAAGCGCCTCAGGGGTGTAGGTAAGAGAGAAGGTGTAGACAAGCTCATCCTCACTCATCTGTAAAAAGATTGTGGTTACCAAGAAGGTCATCCCAAAGACTTTACATAAACCCAGACCAAGAGAAGGTGCACTGTGCAATATGGTGGAATCCCTGAAGAACAAAGCACCAATTAGTAAATTCACATCACCACAGCTGCCCTCAGTGCATGTCTCCAAACCATTGCTGACAGCACTGAAGCTTCTAAGGATTGAACATGCACATTTTGCTGTTCCATGGTAAAAACTAGCTTTAACACTATTAAGGCCCAATATTTATTGTTCTTGTTTATTTATTCATTCCATTTATGGGATAATTAACATCAGATGTTGGTTTGAAGGCTTAAAAAGGCAAGTAGCTTGAATTCAGGATTTACCCATTCAAAGAGATAGAACTTGGTCTTAGCTGGCATTGTAAAACCAAGTGAACTGACTTTCCTTGAAAAGGTCTTCTGCCACAACAAATAACCCATTAAGATGTATATGTTCTTACCATCAGCACACTGTTGCAGTCCTGTAATTCATACTCAAAGATGAGCACTCTTGCCCCAGGATCCTGACCAACAACAGGACATCCACCTAAAGACAGACCAGTTGGCTGGATCAACTGACCATTGCTGAATAAGTCCTGCTGGACCTCTACGAGAACCCGGTTCTCGCCACATTGAACCGCTACGCTGCTGGGAGTCACTGGTTGCCTCAACTGGAAGTCCACCGCCAACTCGCTCTGCACCTCGGGAACGATGGGATACCTCCAATCCAAAGGCTTCACTGGACCCTGCAACAGCTGCTTCTCCTGAAGGCCAAAAGGCTCCTGTGCAAGGCTTTTGGAGTCGGAACCCAAAGGACTCTGAAACAGAGAATCCACTTGCAAAGGGTTCCAGAGCCCTAGAGGAGAAAGGGCAGGAGTTCTGGAAGCTGGATCT
This sequence comes from Tiaroga cobitis, assembly GCA_030578255.1. Lineage (NCBI taxonomy): Eukaryota > Metazoa > Chordata > Actinopteri > Cypriniformes > Leuciscidae > Tiaroga > Tiaroga cobitis. The sequence continues at coordinate 4,932,652 of CM060603.1, read as the reverse complement.
GATTTTGGCCTCATGCTTCTTGGACTATGACTGTACCTCAAACTTCCCAAGACATCAGGCAGATCAAATGCAACAATCACAACCACCACTAAAACAACTTTCATGAACCCCATTCTAACAAATTTGGACACAAACACCAGCACTTGGCTTTGCCATTTTGTACAGCTTTGAGTTAAGTTGGCTCCACCCCTTTTACCTTAATTGATTATCCTTGATTCTCCTCTGGACCTGTAGAGTGTATGCATCTTGGGGACGCACCATTTGGCACATTTTTTATGCGACTGTCCAAATAGCCACACTTGCCGTCTTTGTACTTGACCACTTGTCTACTTACAGAGCTTTATTTACACATTTTGATTTCAAGTACTTTGCATTTTAAAATAAACGCATTAATGTCAGTTCAGTAGTCCCTGTGTAACAAAAGACACAATTTTTTATATTTTGATTATTTTTATTGACATTCCATTGACATTTTGTTAATGAAGTTCCAACAGAACAAACAAACTAAACAAAACAGAAAAAAGGACAACAGCTCAGGCAGACTTTAAATGCACAATTCTCAAATAAATTCTTAATCAAATAAAATCAAAGAAATAGATAGATTACAGGGGAAGATAGATAAACATTCACAGGAATAGGGTTCTTGTTTTGAGCCATCACAACAGCTTTCAAGAAAAATGTAAGCAATCGTGCAAGGTGAGAAAAACATAATCCAAATAGGGTGTCCATATCCGATTGAATACGTCTGTAGAAGAATGTAATATAAATGTTAAAAATTCCCAAAAATTGGGATGAGTTATTTTACAACGTTGTGCCATTTTTGATTGAAGGACATCAAAATGTTCTTTCTTGCAGCAAAAGTTAAAATACTAAAAAGTCTCTTATGATATTTATTCAAAATAATACCAGCCGGCTGACTTAGAATAAATGAACAAGGATCAACATTAATTATCATGCCCAGAATATTGCCAATATACGATATTTTGCATATTGCCAATATATGATATTTTGCATTTTGAGCAGTTGGGGGAAAGTTTTGGGTCCATTGTATTTCTGTTATAAGGGGTGATGTGTAGCCGACGTATTATTTTGAATTGAATACCACGTGCTCTGTGTAGGATTTGAGGGGGAACCAAACACAAATGAATCTTCCATGTGATTCATTCAAACATAATTCCACACAGAACTCAACACTCTGAACCATAAAAGATCCCGGCTCCAGCTAGTCTACGCTAGCCAACAACTATATGATTCTTACTGAACTAGTGCATTGATATAAAATTGAATAACCCGCCTGAGAAATGATAGAAGGGTTAAATTAATGATTGATGGTTCGTTCAGGTCATGTCTTATAAGTGCATATAGAAACTTGGGATTTCACCATCTCACTCTTAAAACTCATTCTTTCCTCACTCTCTTTCTTTCTGCAACTCGTATAAATGTGTGTGTGCGTGTGATAGTGTTAGATATTAGTTTTATGTGTTAGAATAATCATGATCCCAGACCAGGGGCGTAGCCACCATTTCAAAAGTGACGGGGACAGAATGTCAAGTGTAATACCAGTTTTTGTTCTTCAGACTTTTGTTGAGGTTTTTGCTTAATTAGCTTAATATGCTATTTATTTTTAAAGCAATAAAACATAAAGAAAGTTGTCAAGTTCTTTATATTGCACATGCAGGGTTTTTCCTGGCTTAAAATGAGGCGGAGGTGGTAAAATCGTGATCATGTATTTTAATAAGATAATAAAATGTGTATTTTTCGAAGACATATAGTCTCATATAGTCTGCTGTGGCAAAAAATTTGAACATTTTAAAGATAAATTCATTAATCTGGTGCACTTTGAGTCCCCCGAATCCACTGTTAAAAATAAATAATCCAACTGCCCAAACATATGAAATTCTCTGATTTAGATATCTGATCATCGCATTACAATTATTCAAATTATCAGTGTTAAGCATGATAATATGGTTAAATATCACACTGAAGCTGATTTAAAAGTAACATTTACTTAAAATTAAAGGTCTTTTTTTTGGCAAAATTACATTTTCTTACTAGCCTAAACAAAGTCTCTCTTACTAAACTAAAACTTTCCAATTGAAAACCTTCAAACTTCAAGCTTTTAAAACTACTTCAAACTTTCTAGTTAGGCTTTTTCAAGAGAACTTAAAGTTTATCTACAAACTTTTTTTATCTAATTGTAAAGTGTTACCAAATTATGATAAACATCATGTACACATTACACCGCTGCCTGATTCAAGCAGATCGTGGCTGTTAATGCATGAAAATACAAATTCAGCATTAACATTTAGCATGTGTATTCTAATTCGAAGGGCTTTGATAACATATCTGTGAAAATAAAATGCATTACGAGTAAAATAGATTGAAAATATTGAATGTTTGTTCAGGTAGTAAATTTACAACAAAACCTGTTAATTATTCAACAAGAGAAATAGGCGGAGTTATTTATCATTGTGCAACACAATTCGGATACTACATGACAACTTACTTACAGTGCTTGAGTTTTTTTTGCCATTTTGAACTCTATGAAACTGATGGATTCGGCGCGGGTGCGCGCATGGGCGTGTCGTAGGCTAATGCACGAGTGACTGATTACCATGGAAACGTGAAAGTCACGTATGTAGATAGACTATCCTTGACTCTTTGGATTTTAAATCTCGATGTAGGGTATACACACCCGCGAAAACCTCAGCTTGTCGTAGACACACTTGCCCTATGAAAAAGTGCGGGGGACGAATTTACATTGTATAAAAAGTCCCCCGCGTAATCTACGCTTATGTCCCAGACTAGATCCCAGACTAAATCCCAATCCTCTCTGGAAATATTTACTGCAAAATAATTTTCCCACATCGGTCTAAGATTTTCTGTGTCTAAAAGACTCAATTTAAAAATTGTGATGTTTGTATTAACCCTCTGGGGTCTGAGGTGTTTTCTGGGCCCTGGAGGTGTTCTGACATGCTCTGACATTTGTGTTTATTTCTGTTACTTGTAACATTTTCATGGCTAAAGTCTGATTACACTGTATTCAGCACAAACTCTGCTACAATAATATGTCAGCAGCATGTATTTTTTAAGTTTGTAGTTTTGAGATGACGTTTATGTGTGGTTTGTGAAAATAATTTGTGATTTTATTTCATGGTTTGTTTTATTATGTTTTGCTCTTTACTTTCGGATTTGTTTATTTATTAAAATTGTTGATTGTTCGCCGGTGTGAGGGAACTATAAACAAAGGAGGAGAGATTTAAAAAAGAATGGCTTTTTGATTGTTTGGATTTATTTACACAACACAACTGTCCTTAGATACAAAAGACAAAAAGGCACATTATTGAGAACACTGATCTAAACAGAGACGTGAAGAGTCACACATCTTTGTGCCCATTTCCTTGGTGTTTGCTTCAGTTTACCATGTTCATGTACAGAGACTCGTGTAAATGTTTAAGTCAGCAGGGCTCATCTGTGTTATCCGGTCCCTGTATAAAAATGTTAAATAAAAGGTTTTTTAAAAAGACAACTGTGCACATGCTGATATCAGGAGAAACCATATGAAACTATATTGTTTTTGATATGATTTACATAATTTAAAAAATACACTTCAGGCTTTCTAAAACATATCTCTCACGTACGGGTGGCAAGTATTCGCTGAGTTACAGTTATTTTCTGTCGTGTTTCAGAATGAACTTCACACTGAGAGACGGCAGATCGCACGTTTATTTTTTTTTATTTTACGAAAAGCAGAACATTTTGTTTTTATTATAAGTGAACACAAATAAAAGTACGCATTTAACTGTTTTGAATGATGTATAAAACTTGCCTGTATAACAAAAATAGACAAAGTTATTTGAGTGTCTTTTGCACTGATAAGAATAAAGTGAGGTGACCGCCGACCCCAGGGGGTTGAGCAAGAAAAGCGCCTTTGTCATTTACATGAGCCTGCAGTTACTAGACATGCCTGCTGATATACTTGTGTATCTAGTGGAGCATGTTGATTTTAAGTCCCCCTGTAGTCATTTTATCCCTTAAAACTCATCTTTGATCACCAAAATTACTTATTTAAATGTTTTTTTCCTTGAAAAAAAAACATGTCTTAAAATATCTTGAATGTAACTCGACCCCCTTCCCTCATTCAGTATATGCGACTCTATGAATATGTAAATGAGCCCCGCCTCCACTCACTCACTCAGCTCAGAGATCCACTCGTTGACGATCACACGTTGATCTGATTGGTTACAAGGTAGTTTGTGACGTCAGAAACACTTTTGATTTCAAACCGTGTTTTTGAGACTGTCTTTAGTTCACTGCAGTTTTAAGGAGAAAATACTCAGCAATGCTGTCGACTTATGAATTTGCACATGGTTAGTCTTAAAGTCTTCAGTTCACCCCACTCATTTTCATAGGGTTCAGTTTAGGGGACTGGGACGGCCATGGCAGAAGCTTCATTTTGTGCCCAGTTACCCGTTTTTGTGTTTGTTTTGGACCGCTGTCCTGATGGAAGATCCAACCACGGCCCATTATAAGATTTCTAGCATAGGCTGTCAGGTTTTGATTTTTTTATCAGTTGGTATTTGCTAGAATCCATAATGCCATGTATCTGAACAGATGTCCAGGACCTCCAGCAAAAAAATAGGCCACAACATATAAGATCCAGCAGTATTTAACCGTATGCATGGGGTATTTTTTATCCCTGTTTGCACCAAACACATCTGGTGGATTTTCTGCCAAAAAGCCCTTTTTTGTTTCATCTGAGCATAGAATCCGGTCCCTTTTGAAGTTCCAGTCATGTCTGACAACTGAATTGCAGGAGTTTATTTTTGGAGGAGCGAGGAGGATTTTTCTTGAAACCCTCCCAAACAACATGTGGTGATGTAGGGGTTGTTTGATATATTTCTTTAGGCTTTCTGACCCCCAAGACTCAAGTAATCTATGCAATTCTCCATCTGTGATCCTTGGAGAGTCTTTAGCCACTCAAACTTTCCTCCTCACCGTGCATTAAGACAATATAATAAGTTTAATTTAATTTATATAGCGCCTTTCCCAAGCTCAAGGACGCTTCACAATAACAGTACAAGAAAAAAAAACAATCAGTTTACACAAGAATGGACAATAGACATTTGCCCAGTCCGAGCGATTGCAGTTGCATATCGCGTTACATTTTGAAATACAGACAGAAACAGAGACAAAAACAACACTATATACAGACAGGAAGGTGGACAGTTGAAGTAAAGATGCAAAAGACTAATGGTATCCAATTTAACATTATGACTGTAATACAGAGTTATGAAGAATGTTTAAGAAAAACATGTCATGACTGATAATACTGTTTAAACAAATGGGATTTGAGTTTAGACTTGAATTCATGCAGCGTGGTTGTTGTCCTAAGAGCCAGGGGAAGAGAGTTCCATAGCTTAGGGGCTAAAACGGAGAAAGACCTGCCACCCATAGATGATAGGCGAAAGCTCGGCTCACAGAGGAGTTCACGACCAGAGGATCTGAGAGTTCGAGGGGGAATATAAGGAGAGAGTAAGTCAGAAAGATAGGAAGGAGCAAGACCATTGAGTGATTTAAAGGTAAGTAGAAGAATTTTGTAAGTAATGCGGGATGACACGGGTAGCCAGTGGAGTTTGAACAGAATTGGAGTGATATGAGCAGTTTGTTTGGTGCAAGTTAGTAATCTTGCGGCAGAGTTTTGAATATATTGCAAACGTGAGATAGAATGTGCTGGTAGTCCAGAAAAAATTATATTACAGTAGTCGAGGCGAGATGTGATGAACGCATGTACTAGCGATTCAGCGTCTTTTGGGCTGACATAGGGCCGAATTTTGGCAATACGCCGAAGTTGAAAAAATGAAGCTTTGCAGAGTTGACTGATGTAAGCATCGAAGGTCAGTGAAGGGTCAAGAGTGATACCCAAGTTTTTGACAGTGGCATATAGACACACTTCCTCTTCCTGGCAGATTCGTAACATCTTTAGTTGATTGGAACTTCTTAATTATTGCCCTGATCGTCAAGATGGGGATTTTCAATTCTTTGGCAATTTTCTTACAGCCACTCTCTATTTTGTGATGCTCAACAATCTTTTGATGCACATCAGAACTATATTCGTTGGTTTTACTTATTGTGATGGATGATTAAGGGAATTTGGCCTTTGTGTTTCCTCATATTTAAACTCCTGTGAAACAAGAAGTCATAGCTAGACAATTTCGTGTTTCTAGTCGCCCTGGTGTGCTAAAAAAAAGGTAAATATTAATGGGAATATACTTCAGAGATATTTTACTCATAAAACATTCTAGGGGTGCCAATAATTGTGGCCATCGTGTTTTGGAGAAAAACATTTATTTCATAATGTGATCCCCCCCCCTTTCAATTCTTTTACTTCAATGAAAGGTTCGACTTGTGCATTTTTTTTTAATTCAAGATCAAAAGGATAAACAATGCAGATTTATTGTATTTTTACAGCCATTTTTTTTATCATATTTACCAAGGGTACCATTTATTCTGACCACAACTGTACATGCTGCTCACATATTATTGTAGCAGAGTTTGTGCTGAATACAGTGTTTCAATTTCAAAATCTAATTTTTTGAGATATCAACCTAAAATTTGGAACACAACTTCTTCAGATTTTTGGCTTACATTTTCTTGCAGTTTTAGAGTAAAATATATTTTGTAATATATATATATATATTTTATATAAAATATAAATAATTATATTTTTACATTGTTCATTTTCATAAACTCAAACTTGTATAACTTTTTTTCTGTTTCACTTTAATAATTTCATAATACTTCACTTCAACAATAATATGGCAAATGTCTTCTAACAAGACCAACCATAGGTCTATTTTCCAAAGCATTCTTGAATTACAACCATTTAAGCTTGGATAGTGATTGTCATGTCTATCTATGCGAAAAAAGGGGGATTGACAGTTAAAGGGTTAAACAAACAATATCCAACTATAATATCTATATCTATAATATCTAAAATATAATTAATATATAAAAACTCTCCTACAGTCCAGTCACCATCAGTCGCGACTCGCACGTATTTTCATTTAAACATCACTCACTGACGTTTTCCTAACCAGAAAAAAAAAACGATTGCCCTGCTCTGCCTCTGATTGGCTGGTACTCGTTGGCATCTGGGTCAGAGCCAATTAGAAGCAGGTTGTGGGTGGGAAAAAAACTCTGTCACTACTGTCACCTGTGTGTATGGGGAAAGGGGAGGGACAGAGGGAACAGGCAAGACAAACTCCTACGTTTAAATAACATATATAAAATATCTGCTTGACAACGCGCTGGGAACAAGCCCAAATAAGCAACTTCAATTTAGAAACAAGCCCAAAAAAAACGCGACCCGCGACTACCAATATTTGTAAGCGACTTTACAGAAAAACAAGCCCAAAGTCGCTTATAATAAGCGGACTTGGCAACACTGATAGATAGGGACTACTGACCAGACATGTATAAGTTTATTTTAAAATGCAAAGTTCTTGAAATCAAAATGTGTAAATAAAGCTTGGTAAACTTGCATTTTTGCAAAACTAAAAGTGTGTCCCATCGGGTAATCAAAAGTTCTACACACACTTGCGGTCTTCAAGCCCACTTGAACACATGGATCAAAGACCGGAAATACTGTAGTAGTGATGGCAATTTCCAAACACCGCTTCATGAAGCTTCGAAGCCTTTACAAATTGTTTGTTCCGAATCAATGGTTCGGAGCGTGTATCAAACTACCAGAGTCACGTGATTTCAGTAAACGAGGCTTCATTACGTCATGACTGTTTCGAAACGTTTCGGAACACTTCGGAATTTCAATGGTTCACCGATGGGGTCGATGATCTCTGTCAACCCATGAATCATGAGGAGTCACAGAGAACCATTGAACAAGTGTCTGTGGGTTTTACCTGATCTCTGATTTACATTTGTAGACTATTTAATTAGACATTAGTATACTTAAAATGAATAATGGTAGTTAATAGTCGTATTGGCCTGTTTAGCTGAGCCATTCACAGAACTATCAAAACTTCTATCCAAAACTATCTAAACCCTGACAATTGATAAAATAACATATATACACTTGATAATCTTATTAGATGATTAGATAATTACATTTAAAAGATTTTACTTTCAATAAAACATTTGCAATAGATTGTTAGTAGAATAGAATAGGTTGTTATGGATGTTTGACCCAGGTTTTTGTTGCATTTACACTGTTCTGACCCATAGGGATCACCATGGAGACAGGTGTCGAATTGTTTCGAAGCCTCGACACAATATGGCACATTTGCTTCAACTGTTTCAGTGTTCACGAAGCCTCGATCTGCCCACCACTATACTGTAGGTCATGTAAGTAGACAAGTGGTCAAGTACAAAGACGGCAAGTGTGGGTATTTGGACAGGCGCATAAAAAAGGGGCAGAGTGGTCCGTCCCCAAAATGCATACATTCTACAGGTCCAGAGGAGGATCAAGGATAATCAATTAAGGTAAAAGGGGTGGAGCCACCTTAACTCAAAGCTGTACAAAATGGCAAAGCCAAGTGCTGGTGTTTGTGTCAAAATTTGTTAGAATGGGGTTCCTGAAAGTTGTTTTAGTGGTGGTTGTGATCGTTGCATTTGATCTGCCTGATGTCTTGGGAAGTTTGAGGTACAGTCGTAGTCCAAGAAGCACGGGGCCGAAATCAGATCCAGCTACCAGAAGTCCTGCCCTTTCTCCTCTAGGGCTCTGGAACCCTTTGCAAGTGGCTTCTCAGTTTCAGAGTCCTTTGGGTTCCGACTCCAAAAGCCTTGCACAGGAGCCTTTTGGCCTTCAGGAGAAGCAGCTGTTGCAGGGTCCAGTGAAGCCTTTGGATTGGAGGTATCCCATCGTTCCCGAGGTGCAGAGTGAGTTGGCGGTGGACTTCCAGTTGAGGCAACCCGTGACTCCCAGCAGCGTAGCGGTTCAATGTGGCGAGAACCGGGTTCTCGTAGAGGTACAGCAGGACTTTTTCAGCAATGGTCAGTTGATCCAGCCATCTGGCCTGTCTTTAGGTGGATGTCCTGTTGTTGGTCAGGATCCTGGGGCAAGAGTGCTCATCTTTGAGTATGAATTACAGGACTGCAACAGCGTGCTGATGGTAAGAACAGATACATCATAATGGGTTATTTTTTTGTGGCAGAGAACCTTTTCAAGGAAAGTCAGTAGTTCACTTGGTTTTACAATGCCAGGGCAGCTAAGACCAGTTTTTTTTTTCTATTTGAATGGGTAAATCATGAATTTTCAAGCTACTTGCCTTCAAATAACCCTTCAAACCAACATCTGATGTAAACCATCCCAAAAATGGTATGAAAGGAGCTTAAGAAACAAGAACACTAAATCTTGGGCCTTAAGTGTTAAAGCTAGTTTTTACCCTGAAGCTGCAAAATGTTCAATCCTTAGCACATGTCTCCAAAACATTGACTATCTCTGGCAACACCTGACTCTCTGAGGGTAGCTGTGGTGATGAGAAGAACTTACTAATTTGTGATTTGCTCTTTAGGATTTCCACCATTTTGCACAGTGCACCTTCTCCCGTTCATAGCAATATGAGTGCACGGTCTGGGTGTATCTAAAGTCTTTGGGATGACCCTCTTGGTAACCACAATCTTTTTACAGATGAATGAGGATGAGCTTGTCTACACCTTCTCTCTTACATACACCCCTGAGGCGCTTGCAGGTACTCCGATTACCCGGGCAGATGGTGCAATTGTTGGTGTTCAATGCCATTATCAAAGGTAGAGGATCTCTGTGACTTTCTGCACTTTCGCATGCAACTGGGAGACCACTTAATGGGTACTTCCCTGAACCGCAGGATCCAAAATGTAAGCAGTGATGCCTTGAGGCCAACATGGGTCCCTTATGCCTCAACAGAGGCTGGTGAAGAAGTCTTGATGTTCTCCCTGAAGATCATGATGGGTTGGTACATGTTGTTTTCTTTATTTAAAATAAACCTTTACCCTTGCTATTGTGGCTGTGCCTAAAATATTTTTGTGTGTAGATGATTGGTCCTATCAGAGGCCTTCATACTCCTATTTCCTGGGTGGTGTTATTAACATCGAGGCATCTGTGAAGCAGTACAATCATGTTCCTCTGCGTGTGTTTGTGGACCGCTGTGTGGCCACTCAAGTACCTGATGTGAACTCTCTTCCGAGATATTCTTTCATTGAGAATAATGGGTAAGATCATGGACCTTGATGTGGTAGGACTGTTTAAGTTGCTTTTTGTAACTTTGTCACTGTCATGGGTAAGGTCTAGTTGCTTGATGCTCTACAGTTGAAATTCATGAGTTGCTATTTGTGATGGTTTTGTCGTTAGGTGCTTTGTGGATGCCAAAACTACAGCTTCCAGCTCCCGCTTCATGCCTCGGTCCCAGGTTGACAAGATCCAGTTTCAGCTGGAAGCGTTTGTTTTCCAGGAGGGCAACAATCCTTCTGTATGTACTATGAATATCATGAGTTAACTTGACTTCTCCTCCCATCTTCTTTGGTTTTCTGACTTGTCTGTCATCTCTTGCAGATCTACATAACATGTATTCTGAAGGCAACTATTGCTTCTGCACCCAGTGACGCTCAGCGCAAATCCTGTTCCTTTGCCAATGGGTCCGTGAGTTGTGTGGGGGTTTTTTGGGGGGGGGGGGGGGTAAAGTTGACTTTTTCTGTGGAAGGTTCCATTTCTTTTTTTTCTTGCAGGTGGTTTGCTGCTGATGGAAACGACCAAATTTGTGGTTGCTGTGACTCAACATGTGGTCCTGATGATGCATTTCCTGCTTCTCCCTATGGAGGTTGGTAGCGTTTGCTCTTTCTAAGTTTGCTTTTGATTCAAGTGCTCTAACTTGGCTTTTTTCTTCTCTAGGCATTCAGTGGGAAGGCAAGGCCTCACTTGGTCCTGTAATGGTTCAAGGGCAAAAGAGAGATTCTCAATAAAACTGACAAATCAACCCTTGGTTGTACCTGACTTGTCATTTTGCTGCATGTCTGTTTTAACTGTTTGGCTTTCAAAAATTGCCTCATTCTGCCAATGTGGTGAAACTGATAGTTGTCCTGTACTTTTCAAGTCCCATATAGCATGCAAACATAGGGTTCCTGAAGTTATTAACTTCACTTTCTCCATAAGGAGTTTTAAGTTATGAACCTTTAAGACCGCTAGTGAAAGCACAAGGTTATGCTTTTGAAGCAATTAGTTTGTGGTAATTATTTTCACCAGGAATTGTTCTGTTAAATTGTAACAGTCATTTATATAGCGCTCTCATTTGTACTACTGTACACACAATGCGCTTCACTATCATATCGGGGATATCTCCTCAACCACCACAAGTGTGCAGCTTCCACTAAATGTAACTTGACACCCTTGCCTCATTTAGTATACGTGATTCTATGAATGTGCAAATGAGCCCTGCCTCCACTCACAGCAGCTCAGAGATGCACTTATTGACGATAACATATTGGCCTGATTGTTACATGGTAGTTTGTCAAACACTTGCGATTTCAAACCATGTTTGAGACTGTCTTTGGTTCACACCGGGTTTAAGGAGAAAATGCTCAATGGTGTTATGAATTTGCACATGGTTTGTCTTGAAGCATATTTAAAAACCCAACATAGAAATTAAAACCACATTAGCTTGAATTTTTCACTGCAGAGGGGAAACAACTGATTGTCATTACAACTTGATGTTTGAATGTTAAAGTGGGGAAGTAGCTTGAATGCAAGCCCTGTTCCCTGGTGTCACTGGTTGGCATTGTATCGCTCACAGACTTGAGTTTGCTGTGAGTGAAACATTCAAAGAAATTGGAGCAACTGATCATTTCAAAATCCTCATGGATAAACTTAACTTGCTCTCCCAGACAGCAGACGACTCCGAGCCGGATCCGTCTCTAAACCGGCAAATCCGCGTTAGTCACGTCCGTTTCACCGCTGTAATACGGATCCAGCCCGGGCCCTAGTTTTAGTGCGCGGGAACAACAGTCGCGAAACAGATTCGGGCCGCATCCGTGATACGAGCGCGCGATTTTTCTTTCTGCAGCAGATTGGTAACTCGGTATCATACCTCAAAAACTTCAAGGTAAGTTCCATAGTGTGCTCAAACTGCTATTAATGAATTAATTCCTTGATTATGTTTTGTATTCGTTAACTTAAAATGTTTTTCTCCTTTGATCGGTTTTGAATATTAGCTGACTCTAATGTTATCAAAGGGAGAGCATGGTAACACGAAGATGGTCCAGAAGACTGTAATTAACGAATATAATTGACGAATTTAACTGCTTCTATTTATTATTATGAACTATTATAAATTTCTGTTTTTTTTTTAAATGTGCTGCGTGGTTATGTCAGTGATAGCTTGCGTTAATTAAGTTATCGTCATCCCCTAAGCTAACTTAGCTAAGGTCTCCCGCAGACCCTCATTTTAAAAGAGATTTTATATTAACGTAATCAATCAATAGTCTGTCCCTGAACGGTGCTTCAATACATCTCAACAAAACTAATAGCTTTTTTCTTTGTCTTTTGTTTACAGATGCCTCATGGGAATTAAACTGCATGTGTGAAGGGGTTTGTAGTTCCGTGGCTTTCCTACCCGTTCTGTTTGGTTGATGTATTTGCAGTTCATATGAACATTTTTGGGATGCTGTTTTTTGCTGCCTCTTTGCTACTCAAGAAGACCTTGTTTTTTGGGACAAATAAATTCACAAGGCTTATGTTACTACACTGTTTCTGCATTTTGTGTATTCAAATAAATTGAAGATGGATCAAAAGAAAGCCCTTGAATATGTCATTTACTGCAATTTTTTTTAATGCATGATTATTGTGAAGTAGTGGCTGTGAATTAGTGCTAACACATGTGGTGTTTTAGTGTAAAGTGTACATTTTATAGTGTAAACTTCTAAAGCAGTACTTTCAACTTTTTATTGCCTAAGCATTTCATTTTAAAACCTAACAGAAAAAATATCAGTGGCATAAGACTATAAGATATTAGATCATGTGAGAAAATTCTTGAAATTCTAGAAATGTATACTTAGAGAGAGAGCGAGTGTGTGTGTACGGTCTACAAAATGAGCTGGCCCTGATCTGGCATGATTCTGGACCAGATCCAAAACAGAGCTGGACCAGATCTGGCCCACATTTGGGCCAAATCGCCATAAAGGAATCCGGAGCTGGCCCAGTTCTGGTCCAGATGAGGAAAAAACGGAACCGTGCCGGTATTGGCCCGTTGTGTCAAAAGACACCGGCCCAGGTCCGTTTTGCAGAACTTACGTGTCTGGGCCAGTACTGGGCCAAATGATTTTTGCTATCTGGGCTACCACACATCCAGCAAAATAAAATAGAACTGAAAGAGTATGTAATGAAGGGCACATTTGAAGACTCTTTTGAATCAGGGTAGCCTTTGTCGCACCCCGATGATGCAATCGGCCTTTGAATGCAGCCTCCGAAGAGTGCAGCTTTGAATTGGGACACACCTACAGTCAACAATGTTCAAAAGGGGCCATCAAAATAAAGTGTTACCATGTTTTCCTCAACATCTTGTGATTTTGGGGCATGCAAGTTTCCAAACACGATGCATGATGGGATACGCTTAGCCTTGAATACCTCCAAAGCGGTATTAGAGATGGTGTGGGTTTAGTGGACATTAAGGGCACTGAGTTTTGGTATTTTTAAGACATGGGACAGTCTTGTGCACGCAATTCCTGTCAAATGCACATGTGGTCAAGTGGCCAAGACATCAAGTGTGGATTTTTGCACAGGCACTTTGGCTCTCTTATCTGACACATTGAGGGGGCATTTACACGACACAATTTTCAAATAAAAACTTATGCATGGTTCATTTACATGACAACAGTGTTTTGGGGGCCTAAAAAAGCAAACTTTTGATAAATGACTTTTGAAGTGCAAGTTTTTGAAAAGTATACCATTGTTTTGTCCGTGTACACAACAAAAACATGAATTTGTGCAAAAGTACATTATGCGCATGCATATTACATGTTCAGTCTATAGAGTTTTGCAGATATGACACAAGACCAGGTCGCTGCTGGTTCCTTCTGGATTTTCCTATGATACTTTGACGTTTTGTTCTACAACATACACTGCACACACCAAATGGGTTCTCTATTTTAAAAACATACAATTTTCTAAAATGAATATGCTGCATCAATTTGTGCTATAGGTGTGTATAACAAAATTGTCACATTGAAAAACCCCATAGGAAATCTATAAATGAACCAGCAGCAAATTAATCTGTACAAGTCAACGAGTTGAATAAGCAACCAAGTATCAAAATATGCAGAGACGAGAACAGGAATATTAAGAGACTGACTACATTACAACACCCACAGCGCTTAGTGGGACATGCTATATGGGACTTGAAAAGTACAGGACGTCTAGCAGTTTCACCACATTGGCAGAATGAGGCTCTTTTTCAAAGCAAAAAGTAGTTAAACCAAACATGCAGCAAAATGATAAGTCAGGTACAACCAAGGATTGATTTGTCAGTTTTATTGAAAACCTCTCTTTTGCCCTTGAACCATTACAGGACCAAGTGAGGCCTAGCCTTCACACTGAATGCCTAAAGAGAAGAAAAAAAGCCAAGTTATAGCACATGAATCAAAAGCAACCTTAGAGCAAACGCTACCAACCTCCATAGGGTGGAGCAGGAAATGCACCATCAGGACCACAGGTTGAGTCACAGCAACCACATACTTGGTCGTTACCATCAGCAGCAAACCACCTGCAACAAAACAAAGACATAGAACCTTCACCATGAGAACCCCGAACTCCCCCCCCCCCCCCCCCACCCCCCCACCCCCCCACCCCCCCCCCCCCCCCCCCCCCCCCCCCAAAAAACCCCTCACTTACCCATTGGCAAAGGAACAGGATTTGCGCTGAGAATCACCAGGTGCAGAAGCAATAGTTGCCTTCAGAATACATGTTATGTAGATCTGCAAGGGATGACAGACAAGTCACAAAACCAAAGCAGATGGGAAGAGAAGAGAAGTTAACTCATGAATGAACATAGTACATACAGAAGGACTGTTGCCCTCCTGGAACAAACGCCTCCAGCTGGAACTGGATCTTGTCAACCTGGGACCGAGGCATGAAGCGGGAGCTGGAAGTTGTAGTTTTGGCATCCACAAAGCACCTGACGACAAAACCATCACAAAGAGCAAGTCATGAATGTCAACTGTAGAGCATCAAGCAACTAGACCTTACCCATGACGCTGTTAAAGATGCCTTTTGTGACCACTTTCTCACAGTCTTACCGCATCATGGTCCATGATCTTACCCGTGATTCTCAATGAAGGAATATCTCGGAAGAGAGTGCACATCAGGGACTTGAGTGGCCACACAGCGGTCCACAAACACACGCAGAGGCACATGATTGTACTGCTTCACACATGCCTCAATGTTAATAACGCCACCCAGGAAATAGGAATATGAAGGCCTCTGATAGGACCAATCAGCTACACAAAAATATTTTAGGCACAGCCTCAATAGCAAGGGTAAAGGTTTATTTTATTGAAAGAAAAAACCTGTACCAACCCATCATGATCTTCAGGGAGAACAGCAAGACTTCTTCACCAGCCTCTGTTGAGGCATAAGGGACCCATGTTGGCCTCAAGATTGTGGTTACCAAGAGGGTCCTCCCAAAGACTTTACATAAACCCAGACTAAGAGAAGGTGCACGGTGCAATATGGTGGAATTCCTAATGAACAAATCACCAATTAGTAATTTCACATCACCACAGCTGCCCTCAGAAGCTCCAGTGCTGCCAGAGATACTCAATGGTTTGGAGACATGCACTAAGGAGTGAACATGCACATTTTGCTGTTCCAGGGTGAAAACTAGCTTGAACACTATTAAGGCCCAATATTTATTGTTCTTGTTTATTTATTCATTCCATTTATGGGATAGTTTACATCAGATGTTGGTTTGAAGGCTTAAAGGCAAGTAGCTTGAAAATTCAGGATTTATCCATTCAAAGAGATAGAAATTGGTCTTAGCTGCCCAAGCATTGTAAAACCAAGTAAATTGACTTTCCTTGAAAAGGTCTTCTGCCACAAAAAAATAACCCATTAAGATGTATCTGTTCTTACCATCAGCACGCTGTTGCAGTCCTGTAATTCATACTCAAAGACGAGCACTCTTGCCCCAGGATCCTGACCAACAACAGGACATCCACCTAAAGCCAGAACAAATGGCTGGATCAACTGACCATTGCTAAAGAAGTCCTGCTGGACCTCTACGAGAACCCGGTTCTCGCCACATTGAACCGCTACACTGCTGGGAGTCACGGGTTGCCTCAACTGGAAGTCCACCGCCAACTCGCTCTGCACCTCGGGAACGATGGGATACCTCCAATCCAAAGGCTTCACTGGACCCTGCAACAGCTGCTTCTCCTGAAGGCCAAAAGGCTCCTGTGCAAGGCTTTTGGAGTCAGGACCCAAAGGACTCTAAAACTGAGAAGCCACTTGCAAAGGGTTCCAGAGCCCTAGAGGAGAAAGGGCAGGACTTCTGGAAGCTGGATCTGATTTTGGCCCCATGCTTCTTGGACTATGACTATGACTCAAACTTCCCAAGACATCAGGCACATCAAATGTAACAATCACAACCACCACTAAGACAACTTTCAGGAACCCCATCCTAACAAATTTTGACACAAATACCAGCACTTGGCTTTGCCATTTTGTACAGCTTTGAGTTAAGGTGGCTCCACCCCTTTTACCTTAATTGATTCTCCTTGATTCCCCTCTGGACCTGTAGAGTGTATGCATCTTGGGGACGCACCACTCTGAGCCCTTTTTTATGCGTCTGTCAAAATACCCACACTTACCGTCTTTGGACTTGACCACTTGTCTACTTTCATGACCTACAGTATTTCTGGTCTTTGATCCATGTTTTAAGTGGGCTTGAAAACCGCAAGTGTGTGTAGAACTTATGATTACCCAATGGGACACACTTTTAGTTTTGCAAAAATGCAAGTTTACCACCTTTATTTACACATTTTGATTTCATGTAGTTTGTATTTTAAAATAAACTTATAAATGTCTGTTCAGTAGTCCCTATGTAACAAAAGACACAATTTAAAAATTGTGATGTTTGTATTAACCCTCTGGGGTCTGAGGTCTTTTCTGGGCCCTGGAGGTGTTCTGACATGCTCTGACATGTGTGTTTATTTCTGTTACTTGTAACATTTTCATGGCTAAAGTCTGATTACACTGTATTCAGCACAAACTCTGCTACAATAATATGCAGCATGTATGTTAAAGCTTGTAGTTTTGAGATGACGTTTATGTGTGGTTTTTGAAAAAAAATTGTGATGTTATTTGATGGTTTGTTTTATTATGTTTTGCTCTTTACTTTCGTATTTGTATTTGTTTATTTATTATTAAAATGGTTGATTGTTCGCCGGTGTGAGGGAACTATAAACAAAGGAGGAGAGATTTTAAAAAGAATGGCTTTTTGATTGTTTGGATTTATTTACACAACACAACTGTCCTTAGATACAAAAGACAAAAAGGCACATTATTGAGAACACTGATCTAAACAGAGACGTGAAGAGTCACACATCTTTGTGCCCATTTCCTTGGTGTTTGCTTCAGTTTACCATGTTCATGTACAGAGACTCGTGTAAATGTTTAAGTCAGCAGGGCTCATCTGTGTTATCTGGTCCCTGTATATAAAAACTTAAATAAAAGGTTTTTATAAAAGACAACTCTGCACATGCTGATATCAGGAGAAACTATATGAAACTATATTGTTTTTGATTTGATTTACATCATTTAAAAAATACACTTCAGGCTTTCTAAAACATATCTCTCACGTACGGGTGGCAAGTATTCGCTGAGTTACAGTTCATTTTCTGTCGTGTTTCAGAATGAACTTCACACTGAGAGACGGCAGAACGCACATCATGTTTATTTTCTTTATTTTACGAAAAGCAGAACATTTTGTTTTTATTATGAGTGTACATAATTAAAGTACACATTTAACTGTTTTGAATGATGTATAAAACTTGCTTGTATAACAAAAATAGACAAAGTTATTTGAGTGTCTTTTGCACTGATAAGAAAAAAAGTGAGGTGACCGCCGACCCCAGGGGGTTGAGCAAGAAAAGCGCCTTTGTCATTTACATGAGCCTGCAGTTACTAGACATGCCTGCTGATATACTTGTGTATCTAGTGGAGCATGTTGATTTTAAGTCCCCCTGTAGTCAATCATTTTATCCCTTAAAACTCATCTTTGATCACCAAAATTACTTATTTAAACGTTTTTTTTTCTTTGAAAAGAAAATTTTCATGTCTTAAAATAGCTTGAATGTAACTCGGCCCCCTTCCCTCATTCAGTATACGCGACTCTATAAATGTGCAAATGAGCCCCGCCTCCACTCACTCACTCAGCTCAGAGATCCACTCGTTGACGATCACACATTGACCTGATTGGTTAAAAGGTAGTTTGTGACGTCAGAAACACTCTCGATTTCAAACCGTGTTTTTGAGACTGTCTTTAGTTCACTGCAGTTTTAAGGAGAAAATACTCAGCAATGCTGTCGACTTATGAATTTGCACATGGTTTGTCTTAAAGCATGGTTTGTCTTAAAGCATAGTATGTCTTAAAGTCTTCAGTTCACGCCACTCATTTTCATAGGGTTCAGTTTAGGGGACTGGGACAGTCATGGTAGGAGCTTCATTTTGTGCCCAGTTACCCGTTTTTGTGTTTGTTTTGGACCGCTGTCCTGATGGAAGATCCAACCACGGCCCATTATAAGATTTCTAGCATAGGCTGTCAGGTATTTGCTAGAATCCATAATGCCATCTGAACAAGATGTCCAGGACCTCCAGCAAAAAAATAGGCCCACAACATATAAGACCCAGCAGTATTTAACCGTATGCATGGGGTACTTTTTATCCCTGTTTGCACCAAACACATCTGGTGGGTTTTCTGCCAAAAAGCCCTTTTTTTGTCTCATCTGAGCATAGAATCCGGTCCCTTTTGAAGTTCCAGTCATGTCTGACAACTGAATTGCAGGAGTTTATTTTTGGAGGAGCGAGGAGGATTTTTCTTGAAACCCTCCCAAACAACATGTGGTGATGTAGGGGTTGTTTGATATATTTCTTTAGGCTTTCTGACCCCCAAGACTCAAGTAATCTATGCAATTCTCCATCTGTGATCCTTGGTGAGCCACTCAAACTTTCCTCCTCACCGTACATTAAGACAATATGGACACATTTCCTCTTCCTGGCAGATTCGTAACATCTTTAGTTGATTGGAACTTCTTAATTGATGGTCAAAATGGGGTTTTTCAATTCTTTAGCAATTTTCTTACAGCCACTCTCTATTTTGTGATGCTCAACAATCTTTTGATGCACATCAGAACTATATTCGTTGGTTTTACTTATTGTGATGGATGATTAAGGGAATTTGGCCTTTGTGTTTCCTCATATTTAAACTCCTGTGAAACAAGAAGTCATAGCTAGACAATTTAGTGTTTCTAGTCACCCTGGTGTGCTAAAAAAAGGTAAATATTAATAGGAATATACTTCAGAGATATTTTACTCATAAAACATTCTAGGGGTGCCAATAATTGTGGCCATCGTGTTTTGGAGAAAAACATTTATTTCATAATGTGATTTCCCCCCAACTTTCAATTCTTTTACTTCAATGAAAGGTTCGATTTGTGCACATTTTTTTAATTCAAGATCAAAAGGATAAACAATGCAGATTTATTGTATTTTTTATCATATTTACCAGGGGTACCATTTATTCTGACCACAACTGTACATGCTGCTCACATATTATTGTAGCAGAGTTTGTGCTGAATACAGTGTAATCAGACTTTAGCCATGAAAATGTTACAAGTAACAGATATAAACACACGTCAGAGCATGTCAGAACACCTCCAGGTCCCAGAAAACATCTCAGACCCCAGAGGGTTAATACAAACATCAAAATTTTTAAATTCTGTCTTTTGTTACATAGGGACTACTGAACAGACATTTATAAGTTTATTTTAAAATGCAAAGTACGGTATATACCCGAATATAAGACGACCCTGAATATAAGACGACCCCCCGTTTTCCAGACTTATTTTTGGGGAAAAATAGATTTTTGTGGAAAAAAATCTGGTTTTCAACAGAGAATAATTTTAAGAGCAAATTTCCGAGGCGTTGTTCCAAATGCCTCGCATCACCTGTGCCTCGTGTAGAGGCCCGCCTGTCGGCGGAGACCGGCACATATGCGCTCTCTGATTGGCCATGACTGCGGCTGCCCTGAGTGCGACGGGATGGATTTAAGTGCTCCATACAGACCTGTGTCAATATATCAGATGTGAGAGTAATGATTCTGTTGTCAAACCCCTTCATGTATTCTGACATTATCATCATTGTATTTTTATCTGTCATGTTTGTATGCAGTGAACCAAAGACAGTATTTTCAGGCCCATAAATTGAAATGCTGACACGGAGACCAGCATTTGTGGATAAAAGGTATATAAATGTTTATTTTTTTTCATAAAATGACGGTTGGTGGTTTGTCTAGATCAGACTCTTATTCCTCGCCTGGATCGTGTCGAGACTTTGAAGCTGCACTGAAACTCACATCTGGACCTTCGACCCGTTGGACCGCATTGAAGTCACTATATGGAGAAACACCTGGAGTGTTTTCCTCAAAAACCTTCATTTCTTTTCGACTGAAGAAAGAAAGACATAAACATCTTGGTTGATGTGGGGATGAGTAAATTATCAGGATTTTTTCAATTCTGAAGTGAATTTATCCTTTAAGAAAAATGGTACACAATGGTAATCTCTAGTAAACGAAAGCGTTTGGTGTGCTGTTGTTTCTTCAGGTGACATGATGCAGTGTGATTGAGGACAGTCTCCACTGGATCATCTGGAGCAGACTGCCGTCCGCTACGCTTCTGCTGTAAAGGTTAAACATCACCATGCTAAACTACATTTTCTTCTTGGGCAGAGGAGCACTTCTTCGCAACAGAGATGTATGACCTGAGAAAGATGGTAGGAAATAGTGGTCATTGGTTTGGGATTGAAAGAGTCCATGTCAAACTTAAAGCAACTTAAAGTCCCCCTGTGGTGAAAATCCAACTTTAATGTTTTTTATGTGTCTATGTGTTGTTTTTAAAATAGTGTAAGACAAACCATGTGTAAATTCATAAGTCGACAGCATTGCTGAGTATTTTCTGCTTAAAACTGCAGTGAACCAAAGACAGTCTCAAAAACACGGTTTGAAATCGCTGGTGTTTCTGACATCACAAACGACCTTGTAACTGATCAGGGGTGAGTTTCCCGTACAACGATGTAACTCGATGCTTCACTACCACAGTACGATGCATCTTTGAAGAGATCAACTAGCTAGTCATGATTGTTTCCCTAAACCATATTGTCGCAAAGTGGTCGTTCAACCCATAGACTGTAAAAAAAGATGGACGACGCCCCTTCGCTCTCTTCCATTGGTCAGAACTGAAGCCGCCAGTGTCCCGATATGGCGCTGACATCTTGGGACTTGAGTCTGCGCAGAAGCGATCTCGGGACCAGACCTGCGCAGTCGTGAGCCGGAAGTAAAGCCGCGAAATCAAGGCCCCGCCCTCACTCTCGCAGAATCAATCACAAGCACACGGTCCAGCACTTTTTTTAAAATTAATGATAGAAGTTTAGATATAAAATTTAAAGCTCCAATCTCCCCAGTCCTCCGAAGATCCAGAAAAAAAGTCTGTTGGTCCTTCAGTGACTACTTCGCTCAGAGAACCTGTCAATCACAGCTGTCGATCATGACGTCACCACCACCGCATCAAATAACTAACTAAAAGCAAACTTATTTTAAAAACAAACACTTAAAATTACATCAGCGTGATGATAACTACAGTAAATGACAGAAACCATATTTGGAAAAATTATATTTGAAGTGTAATTTAATTGTTTAGTTGGTCTCACATGCCATTGAATAACCACTTTTCAGGGCTTGTGCGGCACGCTTAGTTCAACCACATTGGTTTATGACGTCACGCACGTGATGGAGTAATTGCTGCTTCTGCCTATGGAGGTTGGTAGCGTTTGCTCTTTCTAAGGTTGCTTTTGATTCAAGTGCTCTAACTTGTTTTTTTTTCTTCTCTTTAGGCATTCAGTGGGAAGGCAAGGC
The DNA here is from genome assembly GCA_030578255.1 of Tiaroga cobitis. Taxonomy (NCBI): domain Eukaryota; kingdom Metazoa; phylum Chordata; class Actinopteri; order Cypriniformes; family Leuciscidae; genus Tiaroga; species Tiaroga cobitis. Next base: position 4,910,486 of record CM060603.1, on the reverse strand, counting down.
CTCACTTGGTCCTGTAATGGTTCAAGGGCAAAAGCGAGATTCTCAATAAAACTGACAAATCAATCCTTGGTTGTACCTGAGTTGTCATTTTGCTGCATGTCTGGTGTAACTGCTTTTGACTTGGAAAAATGGCCTCATGCGGTGAAACCGATAGTCGTCCTGTACTTTTCAAGTCCCATATAGCATACAGACATAGGGTTCCCGAAGTTATTAACTTCACTGTTCTCCATAGAGAGTTTTAAATGATGAACCTTTTAAAGACCGCTAGTGAAAGCTCAAGGTTGTTTTTGAAGCAATTAGTTTGTTACAATTTGTTTAACAGAAGAATTCCTGGTGAAAATCATTACCACTGAGGCATTTATATAGCGCTTTCATTTGTACTACTGTACACCTAAAGCGTTTCACAATCATATCAGTTCACAATCCACTTGGATGATGCGAGAGCAGCCACAGTACAGCGGCGCCAGTGCACTCACCACACCAGCTATAGGTGGAGAGAAGAGAGAGTGATGGAGCCAATTAAATGGATGGGGATTATTAGGAGGCCATGATTGGCCAGAACCAATGGAGGGGATTTGTCCAGGACACCGGGGTTACATCCCTACTCTTTACGAGAAGTGCCATGGGATTTTCAATGACCACAGACAGTCAGGACCTCGGTTAACCGTCTCATCCAAAGGATTGTGCTCTTAATTTGCCAAACAAATCTTTCCAAAAGAGCTTTGCAGGGAACACCTTATCCCATGAAGCACTGTGGGTGATATAATTGAGTCGGTCTTTTAATATTCCAGTTCTCTTGTCTCTGCATATTTTGATACTTATTCAACTTCCACTGAAGTTTGATCACGTTGACTTGTACAAGACTAATTTGCTGCTGGTTCATTTTAAATTTTCCTATGGGGTTCTTCGATTTTACATTTTTTTTCTACTCACCTATAATGCAAATTGATGCAGCATGTTCATTTTAGAAAATAAATGTTTTTAATAACAAGAGAAAACTGTTTGGAGTGTGTGCAGTGTTCGTTCTAGAACAGAACGTCAAAGTATCATAAGAAAATCCTGAAGGAAACAGTAGCGACTTGGTCTTCTGGGTTATGGTGTCATACCTGCAACACTCTATAGACTGAACATGTAATATGCATGCTCATAACGTCATTTTTTTCACAAATTCACATTTTTGTTGTGTACACGGAGACAATAATGGTATACTTTTCAAAAACTTGGACTTTGAAAATAATTTTTTTTCAAAAGTTTGCTTTTTTCAGGCCCCCAAAACACAGTTGTCATGCAAGTGAACTTTTTTATTTGAAAATTGTGTCATGTAAATGGCCCCTCAATGTGTTAGATAAGATTGGACTAAAGGTTTTCAGCCCAACTAAAGCTTAAAACCCGCCCATTTAAAAAAATACCAGCCCAAAATACATACTGTTATTAAAACTGTTATACAATAAAACACACAGAATTTATTTTCTTATTAAACAACCAGACTAACAAATTGCAGAGCACCATGCTCGCGCCATATTTCCAGTGCATCTTTTTTAAAATATAAATAATAATTTTAATAAAACACAAGGTCTACATCGGAAACCTCAGAATGGGACAACATTTTTATTGTTCTTGTGCTACTATTGTCAGAACTACAGTTCTTCTCTAATAGGCCAACTCTCAAATCAGTTCATTACACTATACTTTTTGTATTAGTGCTTTAAAATGTGTGCTTTATTTACAACTAATTACATTTTTTATATTATTATTAAAATTATTGTTATTATTATTTAACTTATAGACCACTGGGCCAATCAAGATGAATTCTCGTTTTTTTCCCTTCTTTTAATTTTAAATAAAATAACGACTGAATGATACACTGAATCTTCACTAGACACTACATCAGCTACCTGTAGCCTATATGTTTTTAGGTTTAAGAAATGATCAAATGACATCAGAATTGTACAGCAAAATAAAAGTGTGCGATAATAGCATAAACACACTTAGCTTTCAATATGGAGTTAACGTAGAGAATCTCCGCAGAATTGATGAAAACATCTCTATTATAGAACAATTATAGAACTATGAAATTATAGAACCAACTTTGTACAGTCACAACCAGATAGATAAATAGATCGTTGAGTGAAATCTCCCCAGCAACTGCCTGGGAGGTTTGAACGTAGCTGAGGTAAAGCCAATTTCTGACCAGGCCAGTGCGCACATCCATGATGCTGGAGAGTAGCGGTAGTCCCATACGATTCCTAGTGTCATCTTTTAAAAGCAAGACGAGGAAAGATGCTCGCGCGTTCACGGGTGATGGAAGTCGGCGTACGAGGTAAGACGTAGAGTAGGAACTGTTGTGACGTAGAACGAACGCGCCAGCGCAGCCAGAGAGCAGAGCAAAACAAAACACGAAAGCGCGTGAACGCACGCGCGTCGATCGTTGCCGGAAGTCAGATATTTTCATTTATAAAGTTTTAAATATGTATATTTTTACAACAAAACCGCACGGATTACCCTCAGAAGGCCTTCGTTTATCCCCCTGGAGCCGGATGGATTACTTTTGTGAAGGATGTATGCACATTTTGGGACTTGAAGGAGGTGGACCCCATTGCTTCACATTATATCCACTGAAGGGTCTAAGACATTTTCTAAAATAACTGAAAATGTGTTCGTCTGAAACAAGATTGACATATGCATCTCGAACAGCTTGAGGGTGAGTAATGCATGGGTTAAATATCATTTTTGGCCGAACTATCCCTTTAATCAAGCAGCACTGTTACTGTCACGGTGTGGGTTTGTCTTGTCATGTTTAGTGGTTCCCTGTCTGTTTATTGGTCTTCACAGGTGTTTCCCCTTAACCCCTCCCCCTTGTTATCCTAACTAGTTAGCTCGTTTGTCCTTGATTATTTAAGCCCTGTGTCTCTGCCTTGTTGTTGTGATTCCTTGTTTCATGTATGACTGTTAATGCTTGTGTCGGTTGTTCCTGAGTTTTTGGTCTTAGTCTTGTTCTTAGTCTGGTATCTAGTCTGTATTATTTGTAGTTTGTGAAATAAAGTGTGCTGCACTTGGATCCAGCCTCTTCACTGCTTCCTCAACTGCACCATCGTTACAGTTACTACACAGCCAAATCCAGTAAAGAAAGCATTTGAGTTCGCCACTGAAGTAATAACATCGCTGCGAGATCTAGTGAGAAACATTCACATTTCTCGGTTATTAACGGATCAAACAGCGCTGACGTGGAAACCAGGAAGAAACATTGTGCCATGAATGAACTATCCAGTGTCCACAGATCAGCAACATTCACCATGGGTTTACTGTAGTAACACTACTAACTGTAACCATGGAAGTTTGGCAGGAATAGTGGCTATAATGCTTTCAAGTAACATTACATCGGTTTTAATTTGACATTATGAATACAATTGCTGCCTTCAAATGTTAATCTGAACTAAAATAAACCTTTGTTTATAACTACTACAATATTACATTTCATTTTGTCCAAGGAGCTGTTTTGTTTTATACGCTCCTAAGAAAAGTCAAGTATAGCTCCATCATTGCTCAAAGTAAAAAAAAAAAATCATACTTTATGATGTTAGTTTTAATAAAAATATAATTAAAAAAAATTAAATCAAGGAAATTTCTCTGGCATTTCTCTTTTTGCTGTATCGAAAACGTACCGAACCGTACCGTGACACAAGTGTGTCGTATCGAACCGAACCGTGAATTTTGTGAACCGTTACACCCCTAATATATATATATTAGGGCTGTCAAACGATTAATCACGATTAATCGCATCCAAAATAAAAGTTTGTATTTACATAATATATGTGTGTGTACTGTTTATAATTATTTTGTATATAAATGCACACACGTATATATTTCAGAAAAATATGTTATTTATATATAAAATGTTTATATTTATATAAAATATACATTATATATAGGCTACATTCAGTCTATATACAGTATATACATGCAAATATTTCTTAAATACACATGCATGTGTGGGTATTTATGTATTAAAAATAATTATACACAGTACACACACATATATTATGTAAACACAAACTTTTATTTTGGATGCGAATAATTGCGATTAATCGTTTGACAGCCCTAATATATATATATATATATATATACACTCACCTAAATGATTATTAGGAACACCATACTAATACTGTGTTTGACCCCCTTTCGCCTTCAGAACTGCCTTAATTCTACGTGGCATTGATTCAACAAGGTGCTGAAAGCATTCTTTAGAAATGTTGGCCCATATTGATAGGATAGCATCTTGCAGTTGATGGAGATTTGTGGGATGCACATCCAGGGCACGAAGCTCCCGTTCCACCACATCCCAAAGATGCTCTATTGGGTTGAGATCTGGTGACTGTGGGGGCCATTTTACTACAGTGAACTCATTGTCATGTTCAAGAAACCAATTTGAAATGATTCGAGCTTTGTGACATGGTGCATTATCCTGCTGGAAGTAGCCATCAGAGGATGGGTACATGGTGGCCATAAAGGGATGGACATGGTCAGAAACAATGCTCAGGTAGGCCGTGGCATTTAACCCTTTAGGCGCCAGAGTTTTTTTCCTAAAACGTTAGATTTTGACATCTTAATTTCAAAACGCTATATCTTAAAAGTGATAAAAGATAGAGACTTTCTGTAAATTAGAGAAATATTAAGGATGACCCAAAGTTTATGTAGGGATTACATTTTTCCATCTAATTTGCATATTATGACGTCATATGGTGGCGGCAATCTTGGATTATAGAATTTTCATGAAAAGTCCTATGTTTAAATGATAAAATGCAGCACTTCTTTCCCCCAAAATGTCCATCACCTTCTGTATGCTATATTGCACAATACTGAATGCTCAGGTAAATAGTAAGTAGTAAACAAACTGTGTAAATCATTACTAATAAATGGTAGAAACAAACCGAATGCATGTAGTGGTTGGCCTTTTGCTGTAGAGATTTTCCATTTACTAAATACTAGGGGTGTAACGGTACACAAAAATCACGGTTCGGTACGTACCTCGGTTTTAAAGTCACGGTTCGGTACGTTTTCGATACAGCAAAAAGAAAGAAATGCCAGAGAAATGTCCTATAGAGGGTATGCGCGTGACGTCACTGCCAGCTGGAGTGATTGCGGTCACGCCCACTGAGTGGCAAAAAGACTGAGCGGCAGCATTGGTTTTCAGCGTGAATGCCGTGAAAAACACAAAAAATGCATCTAAAATGGGAAAGAGCTTTGCGATTGATTGTACAACTACATTTCACAAGAAATCTGAGGTATATTTTTACAGACTGCCGAAAGCTACAGAACAGAGAAGCAAATGGATCGATGCAATTCATAGAAACAACTTGACTCCAGGCAGAGAAAAGTGGATTTGCAGTTATCATTGAGCACGTTTACAGGCACACCAGTAACCATAACAACGCAAGTAAACCGCGGCATGTTTACATGACTTTATTAATAAATCAGGCCATGACCTGTAACGACAAAACAATCATTTGCGTATCTGACTTTGAGTATTTCATTTGTTGTATCGGTTGATGTTAAATAAAGCTTGCAACATGTCAACGGGAAACTTACAGTTTGTATATTATCCTCTCATGCAGTTACAGATGCAGCGTTTTGACTGAACCATTTCTACTTCTGCTGCACGAGATGAGAGGACATTTTTATAATGTTCTGTGTCATGAAAGAGTCTGCGTTTGTGATATATTTTATTCTTCCTTTCCAGCAAAACGCTCTGTCTGGATGCGTTTAAATCTGCACAAAGGATGCGTTTCTGTCACATTTCACACATGCCCACTTCAATAAGCTGACAGAAAGCAGGTTAATGCGTTTACATAATGCGAAATCCGAGTAAGAGGCAAAAAACGACCTGTGTCGACCGGTTTATGCTTAAGCCAGTTATGACCCTACTCCGATAAAATAAACTTTTTAAATAAACTGACAAAAAACTATAGGCTACAAGTTTTAGGGCTGGACAATATGATTATAGCCTATATATAACATTGATGTGATCACCTGGATTTAGACTTACCTATATTGTATTTATATAAAGCGTTCACAGGCAAATTTGCTTCACGTATTTCCCCGGCGTCGAAATCAGGCAAATATATGAGTGTCAGGAAACACGATGGCTCCGTGTCTATATCCATGGATCACTGGATCTTTGGCCTAAGTTGTAAGGAACACTATATCGAGTCCAACTTTTAGTTTAAACTGATAATAGGTTGTTTTACTCGCGTTTTCGCAGTTTCCACTATTAACTCCAGCCACGCAGCAGCTCTTTTGCCACTCAGTCCGGCTGAGGGGGGCGTGTTCCGGGGGGAAAGTGACGTTAATGCATTCCCTCTATTTGTTACTGAGTTTTCCTACATCTTGAAACTTTCAGGTTTATAAATGGGGGTTATCTTTGAAATATGAACAAATAATGTTTTGGTCATCACATTAAAAATAGCATTTACATATATATTTATTTATTATTTGAGTTTTGAAGTGCTGGAAAAAGATGTGTGAAGTACTTGAAAGCATTTCACTATTCCAGCCATACTGGTTACAGTGAGTGTTACTATATTAAATCCATGGTGAATGTTGCTGGTCTGTGGACGTAAAGTATTACTAGTTCATTCACGGCACAATGTTTCTCCTGGTTTCCACGTCAGCGCTGTTTGATCTAGTAATAGAGATCTACGGTTAATAACGGAGAAATTTGAATGCTTCTCACTAGATCTCGCAGCGATGTCATTACTTCAGTGGCGAATTCAAATGTTTTCTTTACTGGATCTTAGCGCTGTGTTGTAACAGTGTCGCTTGATCGAGATCGGCTCGCGCTGCACAGATGTTGCTGGTCAGAGCTGATAAACGATCCGTGAAGCACATAATGAGTAGCGCAATTTCGTTCCGCTTTCATTACGCTTGCCATTTGATGTTGCGCACCGTTGTGGTGGTAGCGCCAGCGCGGATTTTGTCGGCAGGAAAAATGGTCCAAGGAATCGTTCGGTTTGTATGCGTACCGAACCGGAAGCCTCGAACCGAAACGGTTCAATACGAATACATGTACCGTTACACCCCTACTAAATACTGTAGGCACTCTGATTCCATGTATGGGGCACATGTATATTATTCATATGACACACGAACACAAGTAGACAAGACCTGTTTAGTTCATGAGTGAGATGATACGAGCAGCACGGCCAGATCTGCCTCGAGCGTGTGCGCCGAGTGTGCACAGCTCGTACTACTGTCATTGTCATTGCGACTCCCCACCCTGCCTCCACGTTGCCTCCTAATTGTCCTATGAATACTTCGACCTCGTCTAGCATACCCAGTGGTATTAGACAAAGTCTCCACCACAAAACTGTCGCCGCAATTGCGGAGAGGCTCTGATAAAATGGCTCACTCGCACCCTAGCTCCGCTTTTGATCGCACTGATTCAATGCGCTCTAACTCGAACATTTTGTATAGAAACATGATGTTTTTTTGATTCAGGGATGATGACATGTCTGCCATCCAGTGGAGGGGAGGTCGAACGAAATTTGACACCCAATTAGACAAAATCGGCCGTTTTATTCAGTGCCGCATCTTGTCGAGTAAACTCGACTGTGGCGCCTAGAGGGTTAAACGATGCCCAATTGGCACTAAGGGGCCTAAAGTGTTCCAAAAAAACATCCCCCACACAATTACACCACCACCACCAGCCTGCACAGTGGTAACAAGGCATGATGGATCCATGTTCTCATTCTGTTTACGCCAAATTCTGACTCTATCATCTGAATGTCTCAACAGAAATCGAGACTCATCAGACCAGGCAACATTTTTCCAGTCTTCAACTGTCCAATTTTTTTGAGCTCTTGCAAATTGTAGCCTCTTTTTCCTATTTGTAGTGGAGATGAGTGGTACCCGGTGGGGTCTTCTGCTGTTGTAGCCCATCCGCCTCAAGGTTGTGCGTGTTGTCGCTTCACAAATGCTTTGCTGCATACCTCGGTTGAAACGAGTGGTCTCCACCTCTTTTTGTCTTTTCACCATCATCCTGTGTCTTTTCTGTCTTTTCCTCCATCCTCAACCTTTGTTTGTATTCTCTCTGTCTCTCTGTTGTAGTTTTTCTATTTTTTTTAGGCATGTTGGTGTTTTATGTCATTCTCCCTGTCAAGTTAATCATAGAAATTAACATTACTGACAACAACCTTACACCTAAGCTAGTATCATGGACTGCAACCTTAAGTAATTGTAACCTCATCACATTACAGAATTTTAACAGAATCTTTAACATACTAAAACACTAAAACACTACTAAAACACACTACAGTAGTAATTATTTGCATAACTGTACTAAAATGTAGTTTATTCCTCCAAATAAGGGATTATGTGTTCCCTTTTGTCACTATCAAAACAATAATGTCGCAACCGAAACTTCAAGACATGTTTCGGTTGTGACTGTTTAGGTAGTGACCATTTTAGATGCTTTTGAGCCTAGCTCGAAGATGCTAATCAGCACATGGTTAGCAATCACTGGTCAGAACAGTTGAACACATATAACAACTATGGAATAACATCCAAAAAAGTTTTTCCAATAGCAGAAAAAATGAGTTTGGTAGTGACATTCCTTAAAGTTACACAAAGATTTTTAGACTTTAGAACACATTTACCTCAAAATGATGGGATCAATCTACTCACCATATAGCACATGAGAGAGAGGGACACAGGATTATTTCCTGATCAAAAATGTAGGGGTGTGGTTAAAATCAGTCTCAGGCAATGGAATACAACATTCACTGTTTTGGTAGTGACATGAAAATGCAGGACACCTTTTTTTTTTGGATAAGGGACAGCAGTTTGCACCAATTCTGTAGAATATATATAAAATCAAAATATAAATGAAAGTCAAAAGCACATTTTTAGTCATACCTGGAAACAAATCCTGGTCAAATAGGTTATATGGACCATTCTATAGAATTGGTTCAAAGTTTTTGGAAACATCTTGAAAAGAAAATTGTCTTTTTCCAAAAATGTCTATTATTTTTTTGAAAGAATAAAAAATGTACACAATTCTCAGCTGGATCCTTGCTCCTCGAAATGAAAATAAACCAGCATTAGTTCTGAGGTAAATGTCTCAGGATTATTCCTCACAGCCTCGCAACAGTGCCGGCGCTATGGTGGGGCATTCTAGGGCCGTGCCCCCCCCTAGTAGTCATTGATGCCCCTCCTACCACAGTTGCTAATACAATGCTAAATCATAAATCAGATGTAGGCTATACAATACCGATGTCCAGCAATCTATTTAAATAGTACATTGTGTTTAATTTGTCGTTTAATGAGACCTAATTATGTGTTGGTGCCAAAAAATTTCACGTGAAGAAATAGATATATCCAATCCGACTTTTTTGTATGTGCTTTAATGGTCCAGTGGCAGAACTTTAGACAAGCGTGTTAGAGATTCTGGGTTCTAATCCGTACTCGTATAGTTTTTTTTCCTCATTAAAACCGATTATGTTTATCAGTGGTTGTAAATCAAGCAGGGACACGTGACGTTTGTGTGCATTTTACTTTGTGATTTCACCGGAACGAATAGAGATTTCTCCGCAACGGATTAAAACGCGCATCCGTGTGAAGACTGTGCGCGGCAGCGCGAGCCACAAGAGAACACTTTATCAGCACCACTGATCGCAGTCAACGAGCACTTTGATCACTTGATTTCAAAAACAATACATTTCAGCGCTAGATCGCCTCTTATTTAATGAATTAATTCTCTGCTAGTTAACTGGTGATGTTTTATTTATTTGTATTGGTAGCCTACATCCGTGCCGCGAGATGTTTAAAAGTGGTGGGGACAATATCGACCCTGGCAAAAAGTGGTGGGGAAATTCGCAAATAATAATAATTATTAATAATAATAATAATAAAAATTGTTTAGTTTTTTTGCGTCTAAATATTTCTCAAACGGCATGGCAGTGCCTCCCCGCTGATGACCCAATGCCCCTCCGGTAGATCTGCTCTGGCGCCGACTCTGCCTCGCAAGACGACATAGTACATTCATCTGACTAAATGGTGTGTTTTATTGAGTTTATGTGGGCGTTTACACGTCTCCATGTGTTGCTTCAGATCATTTGCGTTTGAATAGAGCGCGCTCCGTGGGCGTCACATTAACAGAATAATGAGCTGCAAGAATGATAATTAGAACAGCTGACATCTCTCTCTTTTTATATAGATTACATAAACAGAGAATATTTATTTTAGTTTTGAATTAGATCATTTAAAAGTACACAAATGATTATACAGATTTATAGCTCATGCCTGGGTGAATAGTATTGACTGAGTTGTGTTTAAATTTAGACACGTGCTCCAGAAAAAAAAGTTCACGGAGATGGAGAGGCAGAAAGCACACCCTGTATTATCTTTATTTTACAAAAGCACAATGTTTTATTTCGATTGTATGTAGGCACATAAGAAATATGACAAAATAAACTGTTAAATGTCTACTTTAAGTCTGTATGACCACAAATGGATTATTTTAAGGCTATTTTTCTGTTATGTGAAAAAAAATCATGCAAAACGCGCCAGCGCGTTTGCCAACCCTGAGGGTTAAAGACCCGCCCAATGCATTTTTCTCCGGTCGGACGTGACCAAAAGGAGCCCAATCTGGCAACACCGCAGATAAGAGAGAAAAAAGTGCCTGTGCAAAAATCCACACTTGATGTCTTGGCCACACGTGTATGTGACAGGAAGTGCGTGATCAACACTGTCCCATATCTTAAAAATACCAAAGCTCAGTGCTGTAATGTCCACTAAACCCACACCATCTCTAATACCGCTTCGGAGTGGTATTCAAGGCTAAGTGTGGCGAGGGGGAGGTAGGGCAAACGTTACACTTATGGGAAAAGTATAACAAAATAAAAAGGGAAAAGCAGACTACGCCACCCCGTTTCACTAGACGGGGAAAATTTCACAAGAACACAGGTTCGCTACCACAGAGGACAAGAGACGTGAATCTGAATACAAAAATACTTTATTTTTCACAATCCTAGTTATTTTAAATATATATAAAAACTATTGACTCAGGAGGAGCAAGGGTCTCACACTACTTCAGTGTGCGTCCAAAACAAAGAAACAAAAACACACTTTCGGGCTGAGGCTTACCGGTAGGGAGCTAGCTGGGCAGTGAGCATCCTAAGACCACACCACTCACAAAACTCCACTCCTCACAAACACTCACACTAGATAAGTGAAAGGAACGCAGGTGCCAATAAGAAAAACACTCGGTGAAGGAAACACCACCACCAGAAAGGGCACAAACAGCTAGCTTCCCTACACCGGGGGCCTGCAGCTCCTGAAAGACACACAAACAGACACAATACAATTTCACAATTAGCTGACAAACACCTGTATCAACAAATTATAGTAGAATAAATTCTGACTATAAAAGAAACCAACACGTGGCAGATTACTGGTCACAGCAGTTGAACTGGCTAGTGTCTCCCAAAGAGTTCACCTCAGACTGCCAGTGCAGCATAAACATTAGAGCAGCCAAATGCTATATAAAACAAAAATAAAGTAAGATACAAAATGAGAACAGTGAAAATCACAGAAAACAAATCCAAAACCAAATGTAGCTCATTCCTTCACAGTCTTTAAGAAAAACACTGAGCACAGAGCAAAATAACCAAACTGCTGGTGGCAATATTACAAGGTAAGGGCTAAATTACACGTTTGATAGCACGTCTCACGTCAAATGACGGCTCTAGGACTAGCCACTCACTTAGGCCACCAGCACTGGCTTAAAGCAAACTTCACAGAATAAACAAATAAACTAAAGAAAAGAAAACGAATAATGCAACAAAATAATAAAAAAACGATCACATAATCGGATTAATGGCAGCAGAGCAAAACAGTGCAGTCTTAACGACGTTGTCTATGGAGCATTTTGCCCCGCAGTCCACCAAGATGAACCGCTCACAACCAGCTTGACGCACTTTCCAATGGTAGATCGCTAGACCCACAGAAGACTCAGCTACTCACAGCCTCGTTTATAATAGGCAAACCGAAATAATACCGGTGTGCCATCTGACCAAACACATAAGCTGTACTGTGATGAGGACAGCCTGCACCCAACGGCGACGTCGCACAAATCCAGACCCTAGTCTGGCTCCAGCAGAGATGGGCGCGCGTACCCAAACAAGGATGACAATGACACATACCCAGGTGGCCTGAACTCCGCCTTAAATATGCCAGGGATGGCTGCCGATAGGCTGTCACACCCATCACTCACCCCAATTAACAGGGCGGGATCTAATCCGCCCTGCCACATAAGCGTATCCCATCATGCATCGGGTTTGGAAACTTGCATGCCCTGAAATCACAAGATGTTGAGGAAAACATGGCAAAACTTTATTTTGATGGTCCCTTTTGTACATTGACTGTAGGTGTGTCCCAATTCAAAGCTGCACCCTTTGGAGGCTGCATTCAAAAGGTCAATTGCGTCATGACAGGCTACACTAATTCAAAAGCGATTTCAAATCTGCACTTCGTTTCCCTGTGATATGGACACACACTTGGTTCCATTTTATGGATGTATGGTAGAGCAAGTAAAGGGTATCCATGAGGATTTTGAAATGATCAGTTGCTCCAATTTCTTTGAATGCGTCACTGACAGCAAGCTCAATTCTATGAGCCGTACAATGCCAACCAGGGACACCAGGGAACAGGGCCTGCATCGAGCTACTTCCCCACTTTTAACATCCAAACATGAGCTCCATCAGTTGTAAAGACAATCAGTTTGGAGAATTCCTTCATAAACAAACCATTCCCCCTGCACGTCAAGTCCCCTTGTGGTGAAAAAGCAAGCTTTTAAAGGTTATTTATATGTCTATGGGGCATTTTTAAAATGCTTTAAGACAAACCATGTGCCAATCCATAACTCAACACCATTGCCGAGTATTTTCTCCTTAAAACTGCAGTGAACCAAAGACACTCAAATACACAGTTTGAAATCAAAAGTGTTTTTGATGTCAAACTACCATGTAACCAATCAGGTCAATGTGTGATCAACTAATGGATCTCTGAGCTGCTGTGAGTGGAGGCAGGCCTAATTTGCACATTCATAGAATCACGTATACTAAATGAGGCAAGGGTGTCAAGTTACATTCAAGTGGATGCTGCACACTGGTGGTGGTTGAAGATATATCCCCTGATATGATTGTGAAGCGCTTTAGGTGTACAGTAGTACAAATGAAAGCGCTATGTAAATTCCTCAGAAGAATTCCTGGTGAAAATCATTACCACTGATAAACAAATTGTAAAAAACTAATTGCTTCAAAAGCATAACATTGAGCATTCACTAGCGTTTTTTAAAAAGGTTCATTTAGAAAAACCCCCTTGGTAGAAAAGTGAAGTTGATAACCTTAGGAACCCTATTGTTGCATGTTATATGGGACTTGAAAAGGCCAAAAGTAGTTACACCAGACATGCAGCAAAATGAGAAGTCAGGTACAACCAAGGATTGATTTGTCAGTTTTATTGAGAACCTCTCTTTTGCCCTTGAACAATCACAGGACCAAGTGAGGCCTTGCCTTCCCACTGAATGCCTATAGAGAAGAAAATCCAAGTTAGAGCACTTGAATCAAAAGCAACCTTAGAAAGAGCAAACGCTACCAACCTCCATGGGGAGAAGCAGGAAATGCACCATCAGGACCACATGTTGAGTCACAGCAACCACAAACTTGGTCGTTTCCATCAGCAGAAAACCACCTGCAACAAAACACACATAGAACCTTCACCATGAGGTAAGTCAACTGAAACCCCCGCCCCCCAAAAAAACCCTCATGTACCCATTGGCAAAGGAACAGGATTTACACTGAGCATCACTGGGTGCAGAAACAATAGTTGCCTTCAGAATACATGTTATGTAGATCTGCAAGGGATGTCAGACACGTCACAAATCCAAAGCAGATGGGAGGAGAAGAGAAGTTAAGTAATGACATTCATAGTACATACAGAAGGACTGTGGCCCTCCTGGAACATAAACGCCTCCAGCTGGAACTGGATCTTGTCAACCTGGGACCGAGGCATGAAGCGGGAGCTGGAAGCTGTAGTTTTTGCATCCACAAAGCACCTGGCGACAAAACCATCACAAAGAGCAAGTCATGAATGTCAACTGTAGAGCGTCAAGCAACTAGACCTTACCCATGACTCTGTGACAAAGTGGTTACACATGGCAACTTAAACAGTCCAACCTTATCAAGGTCCATGACCTTACCCGTGATTCTCAATGAAGGAATATCTCGGAAGAGAGTTCACATCAGGTACTTGAGTGGCCACACAGCGGTCCACAAACACACGCAAAGGCACATGATTGTACTGCTTCACAGATGCCTCGATGTTAATAACGCCACCCAGGAAATAGGAGTATGAAGGCCTCTGATAGGACCAATCATCTAAACAAAAAACATTTTAGTCACAACCACAATAGCAAGGGTAAAGGTTTATTTCATTGAAAGAAAAAAAACCTGTACCAACCCATCATGATCTTCAGGGAGAACAGCAAAACTTCTTCACCAGCCTCTTTTGAGGAATAAGGGACCCATGTTGGCCTCAAGGAACACTGCTTACATTTTGGACCCTGCGGTTCATGAAAGTACCTATTAAATGGTCTCCCAGTTGCACGAGAGTGCAGAAAGTCACAGAGATGCTCTACCTTTGATAATGGCATTGAACACCAACAATTGCCCCATCGGCCCGGGTAATCGGAGTACCTGCAAGCGCCTCAGGGGTGTAGGTAAGAGAGAAGGTGTAGACAAGCTCATCCTCATTCATCTGTAAAAAGATTGTGGTTACCAAGAGGGTCATCCCAAAGACTTTAGATACACCCAGACTGTGCACTCATATTGCTATGAATGGGAGAAGGTACACTGTGCAATAGGGTGGAATTCCTAAAGAGCAAATCACAAATTAGTACATTTTTCACATCACCACAGCTGCCCTCAGAAGCTCTGGTGTTTCCAGAGATAGTCAATGTTTTGGAGAAATGCACTAAGGATTGAACATTTTGCTGTTCCAGGGTAAAAACTAGCTTTAACACTATTAAGGCCCAAGATTTAGTGTTCTTGTTTCTTAAGCTCCTTACATAGCGTTCATGGGATAGTTTACATCAGATGTTGGCTTGAAGGGTTATTTAAAGGCAAGTAGCTTGAAAATTGAGGATTTACCCATTTAAATAGATCAAAATTGGTCTTAGCTGCCCTGGCATTGTAAAACCAAGTGAACTGACTTTCCTTAAAAAGGTCCTCTACCACAACAAATAACCCATTAAGATGTAGCTGTTCTTACCATCAGCACACTGTTGCAGTCCTGTAATTCATACTCAAAGAGGAGCACTCTTGCACCAGGATCCTGACCAACAACAGGACATCCACCTAAAGACAGACCAGTTGGCTGGATCAACTGACCATTGTTTAAAAAGTCCTGCTGGACATCTACGAGAACCCGGTTCTCGTCACATTGAACCGCTACGCTGCTGGGGGTCACGGGTTGCCTCAACTGGAAGTCCACCGCCAAGTCGCTCTGCACCTCGGGAACGATGGGATACCTCCAATCCAAAGGCTTCACTAGACCCTGCAACAGCTGCTTCTCCTGAAGGCCAAAAGGCTCCTGTGCAAGGCTTTTGGAGTCGGAACCCAAAGGACTCTGAAACTGAGAAGCCACTTGCAAAGGGTTCCAGAGCCCTAGAAGAGAAAGGGCAGGACTTCTGGAAGCTGAATCTGTTTTTGGCCCCATGCTTCTTGGACTATGACTGTACCTCAAACTTCCCAAGACATCAGGCAGATCAAATGCAACGATCACAACCACCACTAAGACAACTTTCCAGAACCCCATTCTAACAAATTTTGACACAAACACCACCACTTGGCTTTGCCATTTTGTACAGCTTTGAGTTCAGGTGGCTCCACCCATTTTACCTTAATTGATTATCCTTGACTCTCCTCTGGACCTGTAGAGTTTATGCATTTTGGGGATGCACCACTCTTCCCCTTTTTTATGCGCCTGTCCAAATACCCACACTTGCCGTCTTTGTACTTGACCACTTGTCTACTTACATGACCTACAGTATAGTGGTTGGCAGATCGAGGCTTCGTGAAACACTTAAACAGTTGAAGCAAATGTGCCATATTGTGTCGAGGCTTCGAAACAATTCTACACCTGTCTCCATGGTGATCCCTAGTGGTCAGAACAGTGTAAATGCAACAAAAACCCGGGCCAAACATGCATAACAACCCCTTTTACAAATCTATTGCAAATGTTTTATTGAAAGTAAAATCTTTTAAATGTAATTATCTAATCATCTAATAAGATTATCAAGTGTATATATGTTCTTTTATCAATTATCAGGGTTTAGATAGTTTTGGATAGAAGTTTTGATAGTTCTATGAATGGCTCAGCTAAACAGGCCAATAAGACTATTAACTACCATTATTCATTTTAAGTATACTAATATCAAATTAAATAGCCTACAAATGTAAATCAGAGATCAGGTAAAACCCACAGACACTTGTTCAATGGTTCTCAGTGACTCCTCATGATTCATGGGTTGAAAGAGATCATCGCCCCCAGCGGTGAACCATTGAAATTCCGAAGTGTCCCGAAACGTTTCGAAACAGTCATGACGAAATGAAGACTCTGAAATAAGACTCTGTTTACTGAAATCACGTGACTCTGGCAGTTTGATACATGCTCCGATCCATTGATCCGGAACAAACGATTTGTAAAGGCTTCGAAGCTTCATGAAGCAGTGTTTGGAAATTGCCATCACTACTACAGTATTTCCGGTCTTTGATCCATGTGTTCAAGTGGGCTTGAAGACCGCAAGTGTGTGTAGAACTTTTGATTACCCAATGGGACACACTTTTAGTTTTGCAAAAATGCAAGTTTACCAAGCTTTATTTACACATTTTGATTTCAAGAACTTTGCATTTTAAAATAAACTTACAAATGTCTGTTCAGTAGTCCCTATATAACAAAAGACAAAATTCGTTGCTAAAATCTGATTACACTGTATTCAGCACAAACTCTGCTACAATAATATGTGAGCAGCATGTACAGTTGTGGTCAGAATAAATGCTACCCATGGTAAATATGATAAAAAAAATGGCTGAATAAATACTATAAATCTGCATTGTTTATCCTTTTGATCTTGAATTAAAAAAAATTGCACAAATCGAACCTTTCATTGAAGTAAAATAATTGAAAGTGGGGGGGAAATCACATTATGAAATACATGTTTTTCTCCAAAACACGATGGTCACAATTATTGGCACCCCTAGAATGTTTTATGAGTAAAATATCTCTGAAGTATATTCCTATTAATATTTACCTTTTTTTAGCACACCAGGGTGACTAGGAACACGAAATTGTCTAGCTATGACTTCTTGTTTCACAGGAGCTTAAATATAAGGGAACACAAAGGCCAAATTCCCTTAATCATCCATCACAATAAGTAACACCAACGAATTCTAATGTGCATCAAAAGATTGTTGAGGATCACAAAATAGAGAGTGGCTGTAAGAAAATTGTTAAAGAATTGAAAATCCCAATTTTGACCATCAGGGCAATAATTAAGAAGTTCCAATTAAGTCAAGTCAAGTCAAGTCACCTTTATTTATATAGCGCTTTTTACAATACAGATTGTATCAGAGCGCTTCACAGTGATAACATGAAAACAATATAACAAAGTTTGTTTCTAAAAGATATTGCGTCAACGTCCACCTTAAGTAAGGCAGATCAATAATATTATTGAATATTAAATGTCCCCAACTAAGCAAGCAAAAAGCCAAGGCAACAGTGGCAAGGAACCAAAACTCCATCAGGGACAGAATGGAGAAAAAAACCTTGGGAGAAACCAGACTCAGTCGGGGGGCCAGTTCTCCTCTGGCCAACGAAGGAACAGTGCATGATTCGGGCAGCATTACAAGTCAGATTGGATCGGAACATTTAGAGTATTTTTTGGAAGTCCAAGTATGCACGCCGGTCTTAAGACGAGTTGTTGAGGATCAGTGCCGTCCACCATAGAGAGTCCATATCGCCCGTGTTGAGTCGTCACTTCATAGGCTTTGTGATTGGAGCATCTGAAGTCTCCGTGAGAGGCTGGATACAAACTGGAGCTGACGAACGCCATTTTCTCGGGACTCGCGTCCCGAGATAACAGCAGAAAAGCAAAGGGAAAATAATTAGCGTAGCTGCTGTTCATAATGATGATTTCCATAACACAGGCGTAAATGACAAAACATGAAGACAGTGACTCTTAACAGTGACAATTAACTAAAGATGTTACGAATCTGCCAGGAAGAGGAAGTGTGTCTATATTGTCTTAATGCACGGTGAGGAGGAAAGTTTGAGTGGCTAAAGACTCTCCAAGGATCACAGATGGAGAATTGCATAGATTACTTGAGTCTTGGGGGTCAGAAAGCCTAAAGAAATATATCAAACAACCCCTACATCACCACATGTTGTTTGGGAGGGTTTCAAGAAAAATCCTCCTCGCTCCTCCAAAAATAAACTCCAGCAATTCAGTTGTCAGACATGACTGGAACTTCAAAAGGGACCGGATTCTATGCTCAGATGAAACAAAAAAAGGGCTTTTTGGCAGCAAACCCACCAGGTTTGTTTGGTGCAAATAGGGATAAAAAGTACCCCATGCATACGGTTAAATACTGCTGGATCTTATATGTTGTGGGCCTATTTTTTTGCTGGAGGTCCTGGACATCTGTTCAGATACATGGCATTATGGATTCTAGTAAATACCAACTGATAAAAAAATCAAAACCTGACAGCCTCTGCTAGAAATCTTATAATGGGCCGTGGTTGGATCTTCCATCAGGACAGCGGTCCAAAACAAACACAAAAATGGGTAACTGGGCACAAAATGAAGCTTCTGCCATGACTGTCCCAGTCTCCTAAACTGAACCCTATAGAAAATGAGTGGGGTGAACTGAAGACTTTAAGACAAACCATGCTTTAAGACATGGGTCACCAAACTAAAGACCGCGGGCTGAATCAGGCCCGCCACCCCCCTTTGACTGGCCCCCCAACCCCTCTGCCCCCTACTACTTGAACCGGCAATCCCCAAAAGTTGTCATGGCCAATTTTTTTTAATTGCTTTTTGGAAAATAATAACATGTCTGCATCTGGTATTTTGTTGATTTTTTTCAGTTAAAAATGGATATTTACTTATAAAATGAACTATATTTGCCGTATTTTCATAACCCAACATGCTCGAGATCAAGCAGTGACAGACAATGCACGCGCAGGGAACTACTCGGTAACTATCGTAACCTGTTACCATCGTAACCTCAGTTACCTCAGAACTGTCACTGTCAGACAGCAAAATGGCTAGCGTTAAACGAAAAGTTGATCGAGAGTGCAGAGTTTTCAATGAACAGTGGACCAACGATTATTTTTTTGTTCAGTGTAAAGACCGTGCAGTTTGTATTATATGTAAAGAAAGTGTGGCAGTTTTCAAAGAATATAATCTGCGTCGTCACCACGAAACCCGCCACAAAGAGTATGTGTCACAGTCTTCGTCTGCACCAGTCTGTCCTTGTCTCTTCACTACACTTCCCAGAATCCTCCTCGTCTCCACACCTGTATTCACTCCCTGACTTACCAGCCTGTCCCTCGTTATCATCATCTGTGTCACCTGTCTTCACCTTGTTATGTTTGATTTGTACTTGTATTTAGGTGGCTTCTGTTCAGTCTGTCTTTGTTGGTTCTTGTGTTTATGTTACTGCGTTTTGTGATTATAACCTTCTGCTCGTCAACCTGTTCGCGTACCTGTTTGTTGTTTTCTTATATATTCATTAAAACTGTTTGCATTGAAACCTCCTGACTCAGCCTTCTCCTTCAACCCGCACACAACACCGTGACAGAAGAACCGACCACAAAATTATGGTATTGGGCAGCCATGGAGATCCTTCTCGACCAGAAGGACCAGTTCCTCGAGGCCCACACACAGAGGTATTTGGACTTGGTACCCCATGTACATTATGATGACACCAGCCTCTGTGTGTTCTTCCGGGCAGGTCTCAACGCTGAGACCAAAGCACGCCTGCCTGGAGATGGGCCTCGAGGGAACTTCGAGGAGTTCGTCGAGTGGGTGCTGTGGCATAATGGGTCATTTTATACCATCGGGCACTGCACCAGCCCTGCCGAATCTTCAAAGCTGGTTCTGTCCAGTTCAGCCGAGTTCTCCTCACCGCTGGTTCCGTCCAGTTCAGAGACAGTCCAGTTCAGAGACAGTCCAGTTCAGAGACAGTCCAGTTCAGAGACAGTCCAGTTCAGAGACAGTCCAGTTCAGAGACAGTCCAGTTCAGAGACAGTCCAGTTCAGAGACAGTCCAGTTCAGAGACAGTCCAGTTCAGAGACAGTCCAGTTCAGAGACAGTCCAGTTCAGAGACAGTCCAGTTCAGAGACAGTCCAGTTCAGAGACAGTCCAGTTCAGAGACAGTCCAGTTCAGAGACAGTCCAGTTCAGAGACAGTCCAGTTCAGAGACAGTCCAGTTCAGAGACAGTCCAGTTCAGAGACAGTCCAGTTCAGAGACAGTCCAGTTCAGAGACAGTCCAGTTCAGAGACAGTCCAGTTCAGAGACAGTCCAGTTCAGAGACAGTCCAGTTCAGAGACAGTCCAGTTCAGAGACAGTCCAGTTCAGAGACAGTCCAGTTCAGAGACAGTCCAGTTCAGAGACAGTCCAGTTCAGAGACAGTCCAGTTCAGAGACAGTCCAGTTCAGAGACAGTCCAGTTCAGAGACAGTCCAGTTCAGAGACAGTCCAGTTCAGAGACAGTCCAGTTCAGAGACAGTCCAGTTCAGAGACAGTCCAGTTCAGAGACAGTCCAGTTCAGAGACAGTCCAGTTCAGAGACAGTCCAGTTCAGAGACAGTCCAGTTCAGAGACAGTCCAGTTCAGAGACAGTCCAGTTCAGAGACAGTCCAGTTCAGAGACAGTCCAGTTCAGAGACAGTCCAGTTCAGAGACAGTCCAGTTCAGAGACAGTCCAGTTCAGAGACAGTCCAGTTCAGAGACAGTCCAGTTCAGAGACAGTCCAGTTCAGAGACAGTCCAGTTCAGAGACAGTCCAGTTCAGAGACAGTCCAGTTCAGAGACAGTCCAGTTCAGAGACAGTCCAGTTCAGAGACAGTCCAGTTCAGAGACAGTCCAGTTCAGAGACAGTCCAGTTCAGAGACAGTCCAGTTCAGAGACAGTCCAGTTCAGAGACAGTCCAGTTCAGAGACAGTCCAGTTCAGAGACAGTCCAGTTCAGAGACAGTCCAGTTCAGAGACAGTCCAGTTCAGAGACAGTCCAGTTCAGAGACAGTCCAGTTCAGAGACAGTCCAGTTCAGAGACAGTCCAGTTCAGAGACAGTCCAGTTCAGAGACAGTCCAGTTCAGAGACAGTCCAGTTCAGAGACAGTCCAGTTCAGAGACAGTCCAGTTCAGAGACAGTCCAGTTCAGAGACAGTCCAGTTCAGAGACAGTCCAGTTCAGAGACAGTCCAGTTCAGAGACAGTCCAGTTCAGAGACAGTCCAGTTCAGAGACAGTCAGTCCAGTTCAGAGACAGTCCGTCCAGTTCAGAGACAGTCAGTCCAGTTCAGAGACAGTCCGTCCAGTTCAGAGACAGTCCGTCCAGTTCAGAGACAGTCCGTCCAGTTCAGAGACAGTCCGTCCAGTTCAGAGACAGTCCGTCCAGTTCAGAGACAGTCCGTCCAGTTCAGAGACAGTCCGTCCAGTTCAGAGACAGTCCGTCCAGTTCAGAGACAGTCCGTCCAGTTCAGAGACAGTCCGTCCAGTTCAGAGACAGTCCGTCCAGTTCAGAGACAGTCCGTCCAGTTCAGAGACAGTCCGTCCAGTTCAGAGACAGTCCGTCCAGTTCAGAGACAGTCCGTCCAGTTCAGAGACAGTCCGTCCAGTTCAGAGACAGTCCAGCCCAGCCGAGCCTTCACCGCTGGTTCCGTCCTTGCTGTGGCCGAGGAGGTGTGTCCCGGGGGGGCTTTCCTCGTTTTGACCCACATAAAAGCAGAGATCCATGTTAAACTGATCATATGTACGAGATGAGTGGCATAATCGGTGCCACAATGGCATAAGTATGGCACAACTCAAAATGTGAACTGCTTATGCAGTTTTAACCCATGTTAGGTATATATGCATATATTACTATTCAAAACTTTGGAGTTGGAGTAATATTGTGAAATATTTATAATTTAAAATACTGGTTTTCTAATTTAATGTTATACAATTATTATTTATTCCTTTGATCAAAGCTGAATTTTCAGCATCATTGGACCCCATGGACTTACATGCATATGTACATTGGCTCGTTTAGTTACACTCGAAGTGGACGTGACGTCAAACGTGACCGACTGTAAAGGAACGAGGGTCACACGCGTAACCGAGACGTTTACATTTTACTATCTTTATATATTTTGAGGAATACTGAATACTGTTTTTGTGCAAGTGAGATAAGTGAATTCTTGCTTGCATTTAGTACAACACAATAACCATCATGTTCACACAGCGCACACAACACCTCTGCACTTACTCCCGATTTCTCCAAACACAAGTACAGGAGAGCCGTCAGTCAATAAATGGGAAAACAAAGTAACTTGCATTACTTATTTAAAAATGTAACAGATTTTCCACTATTATCCCAGCTGAAAAAGAAAGCATCAGAATTCGAGTTTTTCGCTTTGGCCATGGATGAGAGCACTGACGTGCAGGACACAGCACAACTGCTCATTTTTATTCGTGGAGTTAGCGCAAGCTTTGAAGTGTCTGAGGAGCTGGCAGCTCTAAAAAGTCTCAAAGGTACTACGACAGGAGAGGATATTTTTGTCCAAGTGTGCAAAACAATGGAAGAGTTGGATCTACACTGGTCTAAATTGGCCAGCATCACTACAGATGGCGCACCTAGTTTGGTTGACACAACGAGGGGGCTAGTAGGGCACTTGAACAGCGAATTTGAGGAACGAGGTCTCACCCCCCCCCACTAAAATACACTGTCTGATTCACCAGCAAGCACTATGCTGCAAAGTTCTTAAGTGGGCATCTGTCATGAAGGTGGTTGTGCACTGTGTCAACTACATCCGAAAACATGGACTGAAACACAGACCAGGCCTTTCTCTCCGAGCTTGATTCTGCCTACGAGGATGTGCTGTACTACACAGAAGTCCGATGGTTAAACCGAGGCAGAGTGTTGCGCCGTTTCTATGACCTGCTACCGGAAATCAACACCTTCCTGCAGTCTAAAGGTGAAACGGTACGAGAGGTGACCGAGCCAGAATGGAAATGGGACCTCGTGTTTATAACTGATGTGACTGAAATATTAAACCACCTTAACGTGCAGCTCCAAGGAAAATGGAAGCTAATCAGTGACATGTATTCCACCATCAAAGCGTTCAAGGTCAAACTAGTGCTGCTTGTGCGTCAGGTCCAAAAGCTGGACTTCACGCATCTCCCTGCCAGCCAAAGCTACTGCACTGAGAAACCAGCTGTCCCGTTCCCAGTCGAAAAGTGCAAGGATGCACTGGAAATGCTGCAGGGAGAGTTCAGTGCGCGGTTCCGTGAGCTTCATGTCAACGGTAAAGGAATACGCTTGTTCCAGAACCCCTTTGCTGCCGACATAAATTATGCCCCTCCCTCTCTTCAGTTTGAACTAGCCGAGTGGCAGAATTGTGATATCCTTAAAGACGCGTTTAAGTCTGACAGTCTCATTGAGTTCTATGCTGCGCTCCCAGAGGAAACCTACCCAAACATCAAACAGCATGCAAAGAGGATGTCCACAGTTTTTGGCAGCACCTACATCTGTGAGCAAACCTTTTCCCGCATGAAGCAAACCAAGAATCCAACAAGGAACAGACTCACAGATAAGCACTTGCATCAGACCTTGAGACTGGCTACCACCAGACTGCAACCAGACATTGAACTTCTCACCAGCCAGAAGCAAGCACACAGTTCACACTGTTATTGTACGCACACTGATTTTAACAATTACTGATTTTAATCGCTATAAATATGAAATATGACGATATGAAAAATAATTTTTTATTTAATTTTTAATCTTTTAATTTGCTACATATTTTGTAAAATTATGTCACAGAGAAAAGCAGACAGCAGCATGTCTCGCCATTTACTGAATATGGCGCTTCTTGTGTTCAATCTGTTATCCCTCGATGCCAGGGCTCCAGAATACACCCTGAAGTGAGGAGAGGAGGTTGCTGTTGCTGACCCTATCCCAAAGACAGCACAATTCATCAACAACTGATTTTGATTCCCATTATTTTGTATTACTGTTGTGCTTTAGTTTTGAGCCTACTGCTCATTTCATTTTCACCTTGACCTAAAAAATGTTTACTGAACATGGTCACCTGGATAGGCATAAGAGCTGACTAGTTGTTCTATTACTCATGTTATTATAATTTCAATGTTTTTATTTATTTATTTAATAGGCTATTTATTTTACCTTATTAAGTGCTGCACACAATAATTATTAATATCAACAGGCCTACCTATAATTTATCATTTTTCACTCACCTTTGCCAGTGTCAATCACCTCTACTAGGCAGATGTTTCTTACCTTGACAGTTTGATGTTATTTTTATTCGAAAATAAATAAATGGAATATTGCTGGTATTTCAAATTAAAACAAAGTGTGAAAACTCGATTACTACTTTTGCAAACAACTAGTAAAGATAAACAAATATGGCTATGCCAGGCTAGTAATCTCTACTACGCAATGAGGGCCTGCTGATGGTCAATTTGGTCTTGGTCATACAATTCTATGTTATATAGCTGACCCGGCCCGGCCCCGGCCCCCCCATCACAGTCAGGAACGATAATGTGGCCCCCAGAGAAAAAAGTTTGGTGACCCCTGCTTTAAGACAAACCATGCTTTAAGACAAACCATGTGCAAATTCATAAGTCCACAGCATTGCTGAGTATTTTCTCCTTAAAACTGCAGTGAACCAAAGACAGTCTCAAAAACACGGTTTGAAATCGAAAGTGTTTCTGACGTCACAAACTACCTTGTAACCAATCAGCTCAATGTGTGATCGTCAACGAGTGGATCGCTGAGCTGAGTGAGTGAGTGGAGGCGGGGCTCATTTACATATTCATAGAGTCGCGTATACTGAATGAGGGAAGGGGGTCGAGTTACATTCAAGCTATTTTAAGACATGAACATGTTTTTTTTCAAGGAAAAACACGTTTAAATAAGTAATTTTGGTGATCAAAGATGAGTTTTAAGGGATAAAATGATTGACTACAGGGGGACTTAAAATCAACATGCTCCACTAGATACACAAGTATATCATTAGGCATGTCTAGTAACTGCAGGCTCATGTAAATGACAAAGGCGCTTTTCTTGCTCAACCCCCTGGGGTCGGCGGTCACCTCGCTTTTTTTCTTATCAGTGCAAAAGACACTCAAATAACTTTGTCTATTTTTGTTATACAGGCAAGTTTTATACATCATTTAAAACAGTTAAATGTGTACTTTTATTTGTGTTCACTCATAATAAAAACAAAACGTTCTGCTTTTCGTAAAATAAAGAAAATAAACATGATGTGCGTTCTGCCGTCTCTCAGTGTGAAGTTCATTCTGAAACACGACA
Source organism: Tiaroga cobitis (assembly GCA_030578255.1). NCBI lineage: Eukaryota > Metazoa > Chordata > Actinopteri > Cypriniformes > Leuciscidae > Tiaroga > Tiaroga cobitis. The sequence goes on along the minus strand of CM060603.1, from coordinate 4,884,837 downwards.
GAAAATGAACTGTAACTCAGCTAATACTTGCCACCCGTACGTGAGAGATATGTTTTAGAAAGCCTGAAGTGTATTTTTTAAATGATGTAAATCATATCAAAAACAATATAGTTTCATATAGTTTCTCCTGATATCAGCATGTGCAGAGTTGTCTTTTAAAAAAAAACTTTTATTAAAATTTCTTATACAGGGACCAGATAACACAGATGAGCCCTGCTGACTTAAACATTTACACGAGTCTCTGTACATGAACATGGTAAACTGAAGCAAACACCAAGGAAATGGGCACAAATATGTGTGACTCTTCACGTCTCTGTTTAGATCAGTGTTCTCAATAATGTGCCTTTTTGTCTTTTGTATCTAAGGACAGTTGTGTTGTGTAAATAAATCCAAACAATCAAAAAGCCATTATTTTTTAAATCTCTCCTCATCCTTTGTTTATATTTCCCTCACACTGGCGAACAATCAACAATTTTAATAATAAATAAACAAATACAAAAAGTACGACTGTAAAGTGCAAAACATAATAAAACAAACCATCAAATAAAATCACAAATTATTTTCGCAAATCACACATAAACGTCGTCTCAAAACTACAAACTTTAACATACATGCTGCTGACATATTATTGTAGCAGAGTTTGTGCTGAATACAGTGTAATCAGACTTTAGCCATGAAAATGTTACAAGTAACAGAAATAAACACAAATGTCAGAGCATGTCAGAACACCTCCAGGGCCCAGAAAAGACCTCAGACCCCAGAGGGTTAATACAAACATCACAATTTTTAAATTGGGTCTTTTAGACAGAGAAAATCTTAGACAGATGTGGGAAAATGATTTTGCAGTAAATATATCCAGAGAGGATTGGAATTTAGTCTGGGATCTAGTCTGGGATCATGCTAAAAGAATATCAGTGTGCAACAGAGCACGTGATATTCAATTCAAAATAATACGTTGGCTACATATCACCCCTTATATTAGAAATAAAATGGACCCAAAACTTTCCCCCAACTGCTCAAAATGCAAATTATCAGTCAGTAATTATATTCACTGTATTTGGTCTTGTCACTTGTCACTGGAAAGAAGCGTAAATGGGTGAAGCATAGTGTTGCTTATCTTGGCGAAAGCCGAGTACAAATCAGCATGAAGTTTTAACATCTACTCTCGTGTAATGGAAATCCAAAACAACTAGTCGCTTCTTTCCATATGGTGGTGTGACTCCCCTTCTGTCCGGCGTTAACGACTGCAGTGTACTTGGCGCGTCAGCACACACGACGGCTGCAACTACAGTGTGGTCTCCCTAGTGGACTAGCACGACAACCGTCTGGATTGAGCCAAGTAGGGGACATCTCTAGGGTCTTCAAGTGGGCACCTTCCGTCCTCAGTGTTTTGTTGACTAGCCCACGACACCTCAAGAGGGCTCGACAGTGACTCTGGCGTCCCAGAGTCACCCCCCTCCATCCCCCACTCAACTCAGCCCAGCTTACTGACCTCTACATCCCTCCTGCTGCTGAGACCTAACCACAATCTCACAATCTCTCCGCAACCCAACCATATGCGCCAACCCGTTTGACTGAGGCTGTCGAGCCCCACTGGTGTGTTAATATGCAGTTTCAGTGGCAACGGTTCCGTATGGCATACCACCTACCGCAAAAACACAATATCTGCCCAACCACCCGTCATTCACGTAATATACACAGGAACGTAATGACTGTAAATGCTATACAACCTATTCAAATAAACCAACAGACTCTTTAAGTTTTCAAGAATTCTATGTAGCGTGGCGGCATGTCCACAGCCAGCTAGAATCTTTCCGTCTCAACCACAGCCAGTTGCTGCTCCTTTCTGCTGCTTCAGATAAGTTCTTTACTGTGCGACGAAACTCTTGGCCACTGAATCCGACGTCTCTGAGGAACCGGGTTGTAGAGTGTGCCACAAAACCTCGACAACCCACTTCCACTGGATAAACCTGGACTCTCCATCCTCGCTGTTCTGCTTCAGCGGCCAGATGAGCATACCGCAGTTTCTTCCTCTCATATGCCTCATCTACCGCATCCTCCCATGGCACTGTTAACTCTATCAGTTGAACAATGCGTGCTGATCCAGACCACAAAACAATATCTGGTCGTAGGTTAGTGGTGGCAATTTCAGGTGGGAAAATAAGACGTTGATCAAGATCAGCCAGCATCTTCCAGTCCCTAGCAGCTTCCAGTTGTCCTGGGTGAGAATTGGTGTAAGCACCTTTTCTTGGTGGTTGCTCGCCTGGGCGGAGGAATATTGTCTTCTGCGTGTAATGTTTTGCTAGAACAGGCGACAACTTATTGGTCATACTACGCTTGCCTTCCAATGCTAAAGCCAAACATCGCAGTACTTGGTCATGGCCTTACATCCTGTCAAGATGTGCCTTAATGTGGCAGGTGATGAACACAAAGGACAAGAGGGATCCTCTCCTACCCAGAGGTTTAGGTTCTGCGGTGATGGGAGAACATCATATGTGATAGGAGAATATCATATTGGCAATTTGGCAATATTCTGGGAATGATAATTAATGTTGATCCTTGTTCATTTATTCTAGGTCTGACGGCTGGTATTATTTTGAATAAATATCATAAGAGACTTTTTAGTATTTTAACTTTTGCTGCAAGAAACAACATTTTGATGTTCTGGATAAGTGAGAAAACTCCTTCAAACAAAAAATGGTATAACCTTGTGAAATAACCCATCCCAATAGAATTTTCAACATGTATATTACATTCTCTTACAGAAGTATTCAATCGGATATGGACACCCTATTTGGATTATGTTTGTCTCATCTTGCACGATTGCTTACATTTTTCTTGAAAGCTGTTGTGATGGCTCAAAACAAGAACCCTATTCCTGTGAATGTTTATCTATCTTCCCCTGTAACCTATCTATTTCTTTGATTTTATTTGATTAAGAATTGATTTGAGAATTGTACATTTAAAGTCTGCCTGAGCTGTTGTCCTTTTTTTCTGTTTTGTTTAGTTTGTTTGTTCTGTTGGAACTTCATTAACAAAATGTTAAAGGAATGTCAATAAAAATATTCAAAAAATAAAAAATTGTGTCTTTTGTTACATAGGGGCTACTGAACAGACATTTATACGTTTATTTTAAAATGCAAAGTACTTGAAATCAAAATGTGTAAATAAAGCTCTGTAAGTAGACAAGTGGTCAAGTACAAAGACGGCAAGTGTGGTATTTGGACAGTCACATAAAAAGTGCGTCCCCAAGATGCATAGGCCTACACTCTACAGGTCCAGAGGAGAATCAAGAATTATCAATTAAGGTAAAAGGGGTGGAGCCAACTTAACTCAAAGCTGTACAAAATGGCAAAGCCCAGTGCTGGTGTTTGTGTCAAAATTTGTTAGGATGGGGTTCCTGAAAGTTGTCTTAGTGGTGGTTGTGATCGTTGCATTTGATCTGCCTGACGTCTTGGGAAGTTTGAGGTACAGTCATAGTCCAAGAAGCATGGGGCCAAAATCAGATCCAGCTTCCAGAACTCCTGCCCTTTCTCCTCTAGGGCTCTGGAACCCTTTGCAAGCGGCTTCTCAGTTTCAGAGTCCTTTGGGTCCTGACTCCAAAAGCCTTGCACAGGAGCCTTTTGGCCTTCAAGAGAAGCAGCTGTTGCAGGGTCCAGTGAAGCCTTTGGATTGGAGGTATCCCATCGTTCCCGAGGTGCAGAGCGAGTTGGCGGTGGACTTCCAGTTGAGGCAACCCGTGACTCCCAGCAGCGTAGCGGTTCAATGTGGCGAAAACCGGGTTCTCGTAGAGGTCCAGCAGAACTTTTTCAGCAATGGTCAGTTGATACAGCCAACTGGTCTGGCTTTAGGTGGATGTCCTGTTGTTGGTCAGGATCCTGGGGCAAGAGTGCTCATCTTCGAGTATGAATTACAGGACTGCAACAGTGTGCTGATGGTAAGAACAGATACATCTTAATGGGTTATTTGTTGTGGCAGAAAACCTTTTCAAGGAAAGTCCGTTCACTTGGTTTTACAATGCCAGGGCAGCTAAGACCAATTTGTATCTATTTGAATGGATAAATCCTGAATTCAGCTACTTGCCTTTAAGCCTTCAAACCAACGTCTGATGTAAACTATCCCATAAATGGAATGAATAAATAAACAAGAACTATAAATATTGGGCCTTAATAGTGTTAAAGCTAGTTTTTACCCTGGGACAGCAAAATGTACGTTCAATCCTTAGTGCATGAGCTTCTGAGGGCAGCTGTGGTTATGTGAAGAATTTACTAATTGGTAATTTGCTCTTTAGGAATTCCACCATATTGCACCGTGCACCTTTTTCTTGGTCTTGGTTTATGTAAAGTCTTTGGGATGACCCTCTTGGTAACACAATCTTTTTACAGATGAATGAGGATGAGCTTGTCTACACCTTCTCTCTTACCTACACCCCTGAGGCGCTTGCAGGTACTCCGATTACCCGGGCCGATGGTGCAATTGTTGGTGTTCAATGCCATTATCAAAGGTAGAGGACCTCTGTGACTTTCTGCACTTTCTCATGCAACTGGGAGACCATTTAATAGGTACTTTCATGAACCGCAGGATCCAAAATGTAAGCAGTGATGCCTTGAGGCCAACATGGGTCCCTTTTGCCTCAACAGAGGCTGGTGAAGAAGTCTTGCTGTTCTCCCTGAAGGTCATGATGGGTTGGTACAGGTTTTTTATTTCAATAAAATAAACCTTTACCCTTATTATTGTGGCTATGCCTAAAATATTTTTTGTGTGTAGATGATTGGTCCTATCAGAGACCTTCATACTCCTATTTCCTGGGTGGCGTTATTAACATTGAGGCATCTGTGAAGCAGTACAATCATGTGCCTCTGCGTGTGTTTGTGGACAGCTGTGTGGCCACTCAAGTACCTGATGTCGACTCTTTTCCGAGATATTCCTTCATTGAGAATCACGGGTAAGATCATGGACCCTGATGCGGTAAGACTGTTAAAGTTGCCTTTTGTAACCACTTTGTCAAAGAGTCATGGGTAAGGCCTAGTTGAGATTAATGACTTGCTCTTTGTGATGGCTTTGTCGCCAGGTGCTTTGTGGATGCCAAAACTACAGCTTCCAGCTCCCGCTTCATGCCTCGGTCCCAGGTTGACAAGATCCAGTTCCAGCTGGAGGCGTTTATGTTCCAGGAAGGCAACAGTCCTTCTGTATGTACTATGAATGTCATGAGTTAACTTCACTTCTCCTCCCATCTGCTTTGTTTTGTGACTTGTCTGTCATCCCTTGCAGATCTACATCACATGTATTCTGAAGGCAACTATTGCTTCTGCACCTGGTGATGCTCAGCGCAAATCCTGTTCCTTTGCCAATGGGTAAGTGAGGTTTTTTTGCAGGGGGGGGGGGGGGGGGGGGGGGGGTAGGGGGGTGGACTTTTCTCATGGTGACGGTTCTATGTCTTTGCTTTTTTTGCAGTTGGTTTGCTGCTGATGGAAACGACCAAGTTTGTGGTTGCTGTGACTCAACATGTGGTCCTGATGGTGCATTTCCTGCTTCACCCTATGGAGGTTGGTAGCGTTTGCTCTAAGGTTGCTTTTGATTCAAGTGCTCTAACTTGGCTTTTTTCTTCTCTTTAGGCATTCAGTGGGAAGGCAAGGCCTTACTTGGTCCTGTAATGGTTCAAGGGCAAAAGAGAGGTTCTCAATAAAACTGACAAATCAATCCTTGGTTGTACCTGACTTGTCATTTTGCTGCATGTCTGGTTCAACTACTTTTTGCTTTGAAAAAGTGCCTTATTCTGCCAATGTGGCGAAACTGAGACGTCCTGTACTTTTCAAGTCCCATAGCATGCAACCATTGGGTTGCTGACGTTATTAACTTCTCTTTTCTCCATAGGGAATGATGAACCTTTTAAAGACCGCTAGTGAAAGCTCAAGGTTATGCTTTTGAAGCAATTAGTTTGTTACAATTTGTTTGACAGAATTCCTGGTAAAGATCATTACCACTGAGGCATTTATAAAGCGCTTTCATTTGTACTACTGTACAACCAAAGCGCTTCACAATCATATCAGAGTTTTTTTTTTTTTTTTGTCAACCACCACCAGTGTGCAGCATCCAATTGGGTTTTGTAATGTAGTCAGTGTTTTAATATTCCTGTTCTCTTGTCTGCATATTTTGATACTTGGTTGCTTATTCAACTCATTGACTTGTACAGACTAATTTGCTGCTGGTTCATTTGAAGTTTTCCTATGGGGTTTCTCAATGACAATTTTGTTATACACCTATAGCGCAAACTGATGCAGCATGTTCATTTTAGAAAATTGTATGTTTTAATTTTAGAGAACCCATTTGGTGTGTGTACGTTGTAGAACAGAACGTTAAAGTATCATAGGAAAATCCAGAAGGAATGAGCAGCGACTTGGTCTTGTGTCATACCTGCAAAACTCTATAGACTGAACATGTAATATGCATGCGCATTATGTACTTTTGCACAAATTCACGTTTTTGTGTACACGGAGACAGCAATGCTATCGTTTTCCAAAACTTGCACTTCAATTCTTTTTTCAAAAGTTTGCTTTTTTTTAGCAAAACACTTGTAATGTAAATGAACCCTGCATAAGTTTTTGTTTGAAAATTGTGTCATGTAAATGCCCCCTCAATGTGTCAGATAAGAGAGCCAAAGTGCCTGTGCAAAAATCCACACTTGACGTTTTGGCCACTTGACCACACATGCATTTGATAGGAAGTGTGTGCACAAGACTGTCTCATGTCTTAAAAATACCAAAGCTCAGTGACCTTAATGCCAGCTAAACCCACACCATCTCTAATACTGCTCTGGAGGTATTCAAGGCTAAGCATATCCCATCATGCATCGTGGTTGGAAACTTGCATGCGCTGAAATCAAAAGATGTTGAAAACATGGTAACACTTTTGATGGTCCCTTTTGAACATTGTTGACTGCAGGTGTGTCCCAATTCAAAGCTGCTCCATTCAAAGGCCGATTGTGTCATCGGGGTGCGACAAAGGCTACCCTGATTCAAAAATGACTTGAAATGTGCCCTTTGTTACACACTCTGTTCTATTTATTTTTGCTGGATGTGTGGTAGAGCAAGTAAAGTTTATCCATGAGGATTTTGAAATCAGTCGGTCCAATTTCTGTCACTCACAGCAAGCTCAAGTCTATGAGCCGTACAATGCCAACCAGGGAACAGGGCTTGCATTCAAGCTACTTCCCCACTTTAACATCCAAACATCAAGTTGTAATGACAAACAGTTATTTCCCCTCTGCGGTGTAAAATCAAGCTTTTAATGTGGTTTAAATGTCTACGTGGGGTTTTTAAATATGCTTTAAGACAAACCATGTGCAAATTCATAACTCAACACCGAGTATTTCCCCTTAAAACTGCAGTGAACCAAAGACAGTCTCAAACACAGTTTGAAATCGCAAGTGTTTGACATCACAAACTACCATGTAACAATCAGGCCAATGTGTGTTCATCAATGAGTGGAACTCTGAGCTGCTGTAAGTGGAGGCGGGGCTCATTTGCACATTCATAGAATCACTTATACTAAATGAGGCAAGGGTGTCAAGTTACATTTAGTGGAAGCTGGTGGTTGAGGAGATGTCCCCTGATATGATTGTGAAGCGCTTTGGGTGTACAGTAGTACAAATGAGAGCGCTATATAAATGACTTCCTTCTTCCGAGGAAGAAGTATCTAAACTTCTCCTCTCCAGTCATCCTACCACCTGCCCTCTAGACCCCATCCCCTCACACCTTCTACAAGCCATCTCTCCCACACTTCTTCCAGCTCTCACACACATCAACTCATCCCTCCACACTGGCATTTTCCCTACAGCATTTAAGCAGGCTCGGGTAACTCCACTGCTTAAAAAACCAACATTAAACACATCATTTCTAGAGAACAACAGACCTGTCTCTCTCCTACCATTCATTGCGAAAACACTTGAACGAGTTGCTTTTAACCCTCTGAGTTCGGCTATCGCGCCGGCGCGATAGTCTCGCTTTTTTCTTATCAGTGCAAAAGAAACTCAAAATACTCTGTTGATTTTGATCTTACATATTAAGTGTTGTACATCATTAGATCCTGATAAGTGTCTATTTTTTTTGTGGATACTCACAATAAAAACAAAGTGTTGTGCTTTTCGCCAAATAAAGAAAAACAAACATGATGCGCGTTCTGCCTTCTCTCTGTCAGTGAAGTCCATTCTGAAACGCGTCCTAAGATTATTTTTAATTCCGCGAATACTTGTCATACAGGCACGAGTGTTTTTCCATAATGAAGCTTGAACTCTCTTCTTTTAAATGAATTAATTTATATAAAAAAAAAAACATTCTCAGCTTATGTAATCTGTATGAAAAGAGAGAGATGTCAGTATTTTTCTTTCCAGCTCATTATACCTAATTACGCGTTAATGTGCCACGGCCACGGAGAGCGCGCGCTATTCAAACGCAAATGATCTTAGACAAGCCGTTCAAACATGCCAACGCCCACCAGCTGGATTATAAAACACATCGTGTTTAGTAAGTATCTTGTACAGCTGTGTACACAGCGTATCCTGTCACTGTGAGGAATATCTAACCCTGGAAAATGTACCAGAAGTGCTGGTAGTTTCATTTCGAGGAGCAACGGATCCAGCTGATGTAGTAAGTCATTTATTCTAGTGCTTTGTTCTAATCGTGATATTGAAGTGTCGGAAGGTAAACCGCAAAAAGACTGTTTAAATATGAATTGCGTGTCTGTGTGTAGGCTAAATGATGAGTGAACGGCATAGGCTCGCGCGCTTTGTTTACTACAGTTATACAGCGCGTGCCTTGTTCATTCACTCTCGCACCTACATTAGTAAACGTTATGTTTACATGAACACATCTTAGAAGGCTATAGCAATATAGTTTGTATGAGTGAAAATAGACTGAAATATGTTGAAATAAAATGTCTGTATAAGCAACAAGCTGCAAATTCACATGTATATACTAATATATCATACACAATATATTACAGACTAAATATGAATGTTTAGACACGATTTTGTGATTAGTTTTGGATAGATTATAAAGTTTTGACTGTAAAAAAAGACTACTGTCACATTAAATAGGTACGCTTTTGTTCACCAATTTCTGCTCATAGTTAAATATAATATAGTATGATGTTTTGTCAAAAATAAAGTAGGTATATTGAATTATCAACTAAGATGTTATTATAGTGTTTGTTCCAATATTCATGAATCCTTACCTTTTTTTTAATACGTATGATAAAATGTATACTTTTTACAAAGAAATACACTTGAAATATTGTTAAAATTGTAATTGTTGTTGTAATTGTAACCTATTTGTAATTGGTTACAATTTCTAATTGTAAAATATGTATAGGCTATATAGATCATTTCTTTTGTCCTTGCATTCTTTGGGATCCTGTGACACACCTGTGTGAAAGGGCTAATTAATATGCAGCTCATTATGTGGCACATTATCCGGCCTTTGTCTTCTCAGGTGTGAACACGCCTCCACGCATATTGCCTTTCCAAACCCAAGGTCTCTAATAAAATTTAAATCAGTGTATGTGTTTGTGTAAATGATTAGGCAGGATGATTTTCAGATCATTTTGAAGCAAAAATTCTAGGCAACAACACTCATTAGTCAAAAGTCTTGTGGACACATATTTAGTATGTGTTTTGTGGCCTTATTTCAGACACTTTAAGTTTTAGTTTTTTCAATAACCATGCATAAGCAATATTCTCTCAAAAATACAAACATGTTTCATAATTGTTGCTGAGAAATTACGGTAGCCCAGTTTGTGCTATATTGAGTGAATTTACACCTTTGCCATTAACATGTTTATAAATAACTGAAAAAAGCACAAATGTCAGAGCATGTCAGAACACCTCAAGGACCCCAAAAAACCCTTAGACCTCAGAGGGTTAACCAAGTATCATTTTTCCTGTCTTTGAACAACCAGCTGGATGTCAACCAATCTGGCTTCAAGAAAGGACATTCAACTGAGACTGCATTGCTGTCAGTCACGGAAGCCCTGCGGATCGCAAAAGCTGCTTCCAAATCATCAGTTCTCATTCTACTGGACCTGTCTGCTGCTTTCGACACAGTGAATCATCAGATTCTCTTGTCCGCCCTCTCATCACTGGGCATCACTGGAACCTCCCTCAACTGGTTTGAGTCCTATCTCACAGGTAGGTCCTTCAAGGTCGCATGGAGAGGTGAGCTATCCAAAGCACATCAGCTGACCACAGGGGTTCCCCAGGGTTCAGTTCTTGGACCGCTCCTCTTCTCCATTTACACCACATCACTGGGACCCATCATACAGGCATATGGTTTCTCTTACCATTGCTATGCTGATGACACCCAACTCTACCTCTCATTTCAACCAGATGATCCCACAGTAGCTGTACGGATCTCAAGCTGTCTGGCGGACATCTCGGCATGGATGAAGGAACATCACCTGCAGCTCAACCTGGCAAAGACTGAGCTTCTCGTCCTCCCTGCCAATCAGTCTCTACAGCACGACCTCACTATCCAGCTAGATTCATCCTCAATCACCCCATCAAGGTCAGTCAGAAATCTTGGAGTAATCTTTGATGATCAGCTGACCTTCACTGACCACATTACAAAGACAACTCGATCATGCAGGTTTGCTATGCACAACATCAGGAAGATCAGGCCTTTCCTAACTGATCATGCAACACAACTTCTCATCCAGGCCCTGGTCATTTGTAGGCTTGATTACTGCAATGCTCTTCTGGCTGGACTTCCATCATGTGCAACTAAACCTCTACAAATGATCCAGAATGCTGCAGCTCGTCTCGTCTTCAACGAGCCCAAAAGGGCCCACGTCACTGCTCTGTTCATCTCTCTGCACTGGCTACCACTCGCTGCTCGCATCAAGTTCAAGGCTTTGACGCTTGCTTACAGATTGACCACAGGTTCAGCTCCCTCCTACTACTTCCACTCACTACTACAAGTCTACATCCCTACCAGAAGCCTACGATCGGTCAATGAGCGACGGCTCGTGGTACCATCACAGCGGGGCACAAAATCACTCTCCAGAACATTCTCATTCACGGTTCCATGCTGGTGGAATGACCTCCCCACCGTCATCCGGAATGCAGAATCCCTGACAGCATTCAAAAGGCAACTGAAAACTCATCTCTTCTGGGAGCACAAAAAAAAAAAAAAAAATCCTTTCCTTTAAATCCTCGCTTGCCTGGCTTATGCTACTCCAAGCTATGTCTGAACTTTCTATTTTGAGCACTTCTTGCGTTGTTTTTGCCTTTGCTTGATAAAAGCGTCTGCTAAATGACTAAATGTAAATGTAAATGTGACTCTGTGGTAATGATTTTCACCGGGAATTGTTCTGTTAAATTGTAACAAACTAGTTGCTTCAAAGCATAACCTTGTGCTTTCACTAGCGGTCTTAAAGGTTCATAACTTAAAACTCCCTATGGAGAAAGTGAAGTTAATAACTTCGGGAACCCTATGTTTGCATGCTATATGGGACTTGAAAAGTACAGGACGACTATCGGTTTCGCCACATTGGCAGAATGAGGCAATTTTTGTAAGCCAAACGCAGTTAAACCAGACATGCAGGAAGAAAAAAAAAAGACGACAAGTCAGGTACAACCAAGGATTGATTTGTCAGTTTTATTGAGAACCTCTCTTTTGCCCTTGAACCATTACAGGACCAAGTGAGGCCTTGCCTTCCCACTGAATGCCTAGAGAGAAGAAAAAAGCCAAGTTAGAGCACTTGAATCAAAAGCAACCTTAGAAAGAGCAAACGCTACCAACCTCCATAGGGAGAAGCAGGAAATGCACCATCAGGACCACATGTTGAGTCACAGCAACCACAAACTTGGTCGTTTCCATCAGCAGCAAACCACCTGCAACAAAACAAAGAAATGGAACCTTCCACATAGAAAAAGTCAACTTAATCCGCCCCCCCCACCCAACTCACGTACCCATTGGCAACGGAACAGGATTTGCGCCGAGCGTCACTGGGTGCAGAAGCAATAGTTGCCTTCAGAATACATGTTATGTAGATCTGCAAGAGATGACAGACAAGTCACAAAACCAAGGAAGATGGGAGGAGAAGTGAAGTTAACTCATGATATTCATAGTACATACAGAAGGATTGTTGCCCTCCTGGAACATAAACGCTTCCAGCTGAAACTGGATCTTGTCAACCTGGGACCGAGGCATGAAGCGGGAGCTGGAAGCTGTATTTTTGGCATCCACAAAGCACCTGACGACAAATCCATCACAAATAGCAACTCATGAATGTCAACTGTAGAGCATCAAGCAACTAGACCTTACCCATGATTGTGACAAAGTTACAAAAAGCAACTTAAACAGTCCTAGCACATCAAGGTCCATGATCTTACCCGTGATTCTCAATGAAGGATTATCTCGGAAGAGAGTTCACATCAGGTACTTGAGTGGCCACACAGCGGTCCACAAACACACGCAGAGGCACATGATTGTACTGCTTCACAGATGCCTCGATGTTAATAACACCACCCAGGAAATAGGAGTATGAAGGCCTCTGATAGGACCAATCATCTACACACAAAAATATTTTAGGCACAGCCACAATAGCAAGGGTAAAGGTTTATTTTATTGAAAGAAAAAACATGTACCAACCCATCATGATCTTCAGGGAGAACATCAAGACTTCTTCACCAGCCTCTGTTGAGGCATAAGGGACCCATGTTGGCCTCAAGGCATCACTGCTTACATTTTGGATCCTGCAGTTAATGAAAGTACCCATTAAATGGTCTCCCAGTTGCATGAGAAAGTGCAGAAAGTCACAGAGATCCCCTACCTTTGATAATGGCATTGAACCCCAACAATTGCACCATCGGCCCGGGTAATCGGAGTACCTGCAAGCACCTCAGGGGTGTAGGTAAGAGAGAAGGTGTAGACAAGCTCATCCTCATTCATCTGTAAAAAGATTGTGGTTACAAAGATGGTCATCCCAAAGACTTTACATACACCCAGACCGTGCACTCATATTGCTATGAACGGGAGAAGGTGCACTGTGCAATATGGTGGAAATCCTAAAGAGCAAATCACAAATAAGTAAATTCTTCTCATCACCACAGCTGCCCTCAGAGGCTCAGGTGTTGCCAGATATAGTCAATGTTTTGGAGACATGCGCTAAGGATTGAACGTTTTGCAGCTCCAGGGTAAAAACTAGCTTTAACACTATTAAGGCCCAAGATTTAGTGTTCTTGTTTCTTAAGCTCCTTTCATACCATTTATGGGATAGTTTACATCAGATGTTGGTTTGAAGGGTTATTTGAAGGCAAGTAGCTTGAAAATTCAGGGTTTACCCATTCAAATAGATAAAAATAGGTTTTAACTGCCCTGGCATTGTAAAACCAAGTGAACTGACTTTCCTTGAAAAGGTCCTCTGCCACAACAAATAACCCATTAAGATGTATCTGTTCTCACCATCAGCACGCTGTTGCAGTCCTGTAATTCATACTCAAAGATGAGCACTCTTGCCCCAGGATCCTGACCAACAACAGGACATCCACCTAAAGACAGACCAGATGGCTGAATCAACTGACCATTGCTGAAAAAGTTCTGCTGGACCTCTACGAGAACCCGGTTCTCGCCACATTGAACCGCTACGCTGCTGGGAGTCACGGGTTGCCTCAACTGGAAGTCCACCGCCAACTCGCTCTGCACCTCGGGAACGATGGGATACCTCCAATCCAAAGGCTTCACTGGACCCTGCAACAGCTGCTTCTCCTGAAGGCCAAAAGGCTCCTGTGCAAGGCTTTTGGAGTCAGGACCCAAAGGACTCTGAAACTGAGAAGCCACTTGCAAAGGGTTCCAGAACCCTAAAGGAGAAAGGGCAGGAGTTCTGGAAGCTGGATCTGATTTTGGCTCCATGCTTCTTGGACTATGACTGTACCTCAAACTTCCCAAGACATCAGGCAGATCAAATGCAATGATCATAGCCACAACTAAGACAACTTTCAGAAACCCCATTCTAACAAATTTTGACACAAACATTAGCACTTGGCTTTGCCATTTTTTACAGCTTTGAGTTAAGTTGACTCCACCCTTTTTACCTTAATTGATTCTCCTTGATTCTCCTCTGGACCTGTAGAGTGTATGCATTTTGGGGACGCACCACTCTGCCCCTTTTTTACGCGCCTGTCAAAAAGTGCTCTTTGTACTTGACCACTTGTCTACTTACATGACCTACAGTATTTCAGGTCTTTGATCCATGTGTTCAAGTGGGCTTGAAGACCACAAGTGTGTTTAGAACTTTTGAATACCCAATGGGACACACTTTTAGTTTTGCAAAAATGCAAGTTTACCAAGCTTTATTTACACATTTTGATTTCAAGTACCTTATACACCCAAATATTAGACGAGGTTTTTGTCCTAAAAATAGGCTGAAAAATGGGGGGTCGTCTTATATTCAGGGTCATCTTATATTCGAGTGGAGGAATCGATTGATAGCCTTTTTCTCCTGCGCCGTCGACTGACGAGAGCTTCGAGGATCTCGATGCAACGCGGACGCGCTTGGAAAAAACGAGCGCGTCGCTTCCATTATGAGCGCGCATACCGCGCGCCTACATTTGAAACGAACTTGAGCGCGCAAAAGACGCGATATGTGAACAGGGGGGTCTCTGCTTGCTTGTCTCCGTCCACTCTGGCATCCTCTGTGAACGGCGCTTTTTCTTGCCCGGCTCGAGCAGAGGGAGGGAGAGAGAGAGAGAGTGGTAACCGGATCGTCGTCAAAAAACGGCCAGACGACCCCGCAGGGTGATTAAATCCATCTTGTCGCACTCAGGGCAGCCGCAGTCATGGCCAATCAGAAAGCGCATATGTGCCGGTCTCCGCCGACAGGCGGGCCTCTACACGAGGCACAGGTGATGCGAGGCATTTGGAACAACGCCTTGGAAATTTGCTCTTAAAATTATTTTCTGTTGAAAACCAGATTTTTTTTCACAAAAATCTATTTTTCCCTAAAAATAAGTCTGGAAAATGGGGGGTCGTCTTATATTCAGGCTCGTCTTATATTCGGGTATATACGGTACTTTGCATTTTAAAATAAACTTACAAATGTCTGTTCAGTAGTCCCTATGTAACAAAAGACAGAATTTTAAAATTGTGATGTTTGTATTAACCCTCTGGGGTCTGAGGTGTTTTCTGGGCCCTGGGGGTGTTCTGACATGCTCTGACATATGTGTTTATTTCTGTTACTTGTAACATTTTCATGGCTAAAGTCTGATTACACTGTATTCAGCACAAACTCTGCTACAATAATATGTGAGCAGCATGTACAGTTGTGGTCAGAATAAATGGTACCCCAGGTAAATATGATAAAAAATGGCTGTAAAAATACAATAAATCTGCATTGTTTATCCTTTTGATCTTGAATTTAAAAAAAAAGTACAAATCGAACCTTTCATTGAAGTAAAAGAATTGAAAGTGGCGGGGAAATCACATTATGAAATAAATGTTTTTCTCTAAAACACGATGGCCACAATTATTGGCACCCCTAGAATGTTTTATGAGTAAAATATCTCTGAAGTATATTCCCATTAATATTTACCTTTTTTTTTTTAGCACACCAGGGCGACTAGGAACACGAAATTGTCTAGCTATGACTTCTTGTTTCACAGGAGTTTAAATATGAGGAAACACAAAGGCCAAATTCCCTTAATCATCCACCACAATAAGTTAAACCAACGAATATAGTTCTGATGTGCATCAAAATATTGTTGAGCATCACAAAATAGAGAGTGGCTGTAAGAAAATTGCTAAAGATTTGAAAATCCCCATTTTGACCATCAGGGCAATAATTAAGAAGTTCCAATCAACTAAAGATGTTACGAATCTGCCAGGAAGAGGAAGTGTGTCTATATTGTCTTTAAGGGTTAGTTCACCCAAAAATGAAAATTAAGTCATTAATTACTCACCCCCATGCTGTACCAACCCCGTAAGACCTTAGTTCGTCTTCGGAACACAAATGAAGATATTTTTGATTAAATGTGACAGCTGGATCACTCCTCCATAGGCTCCCTAAGGGATTGAAACCTGACGGCCCAGCAAGTCAATGAAGAAAATGTTTAAATATTCCATGTCACAACAGTGGATCAACTATAAGTTTATCAAGCGACGAGAATACTTTTTGTGCGAAAAAAGAAACAAAAATAACGACTTTATTCGACTATTCCTTTTCTTCCTTGTAGGGCTGAAACGAGACTTCAAGAGATTTCCACGACAGCATTGCTGAGTATTTTCTCCTTAAAACTGCAGTGAACCAAAGACAGTCTCGGTTTGAAATCGAAAGTGTTTCTGACGTCACAAACTACCTTGTAATCAATCAGGTCAATGTGTGATCGTCAACGAGTGGATCGCTGAGCTGAGTGAGTGAGTGGAGGCGGGGCTCATTTGCACATTTATAGAGTCGCGTATACTGAATGAGGGAAGGGGGTCGAGTTACATTCAAGCTATTTTAAGACATGTTTTTTTTCAAGGAAAAAACCTTTTAAATAAGTAATTTTGGTGATCAAAGATGAGTTTTAAGGGATAAAATGATTGACTACAAGGGGACTTAAAATCAACATGCTCCACTAGATACACAAGTATATCAGCAGGCATGTCTAGTAACTGCAGGCTCATGTAAATGACAAAGGCGCTTTTCTTGCTCAACCCCCTGGGGTCGGCGGTCACCTCACTTTATTCTTATCAGTGCAAAAGACACTCAAATAACTTTGTCTATTTTTGTTATACAGGCAAGTTTTATACATCATTCAAAACAGTTAAAGGTTTACTTTTGTGTTCACTCATAATAAAAACAAACTGTTCTGCTTTTCGTAAAATAAAAAAAATAAACATGATGTGCGTTCTGCCGTCTCTCAGTGTGAAGTTTATTCTGAAACACGACAGAAAATAACTGTAACTCAGCGAATACTTGCCACCCGTACGTGAGAGATATGTTTTAGAAAGCCTGAAGTGTATTTTTTTAATTATGTAAATCATATCAAAAACAATATAGTTTCATATAGTTTCTCCTGATATTAGCATGTGCAGAGTTGTCTTTTTTAAAAACCTTTTATTTAACATTTATACAGGGACCGGATAACACAGATGAGCCCTGCTGACTTAAACATTTACACGAGTCTCTGTACATGAACATGGTAAACTGAAGCAAACACCAAGGAAATGGGCACAAAGATGTGTGACTCTTCACGTCTCTGTTTAGATCTGTGTTCTCAATAATGTGCCTTTTTGTCTTTTGTATCCAAGGACTGTTGTGTAAATAAATCCAAACAATCAAAAAGCCATTCTTTTTTAAATCTCTCCTCCTTTGTTTATAGTTCCCTCACACCAGCGACCAATTAACAATTTTAATAAACAAATCCGAAAGTAAAGAGCAAAACATTATAAAACAAACCATCAAATAAAATCACAAATTATTTTCACAAACCACACATAAACATCATCTCAAAACTACAAACTTTAAAATACATGCTGCTCACATATTATTGTAGCAGAGTTTGTGCTGAATACAGTTGTCACAGGTGGTGTATGCAGAGGAAGACGAGAAGGCGAATTTCCAGTTTCAATAAACTTTATTTACAATAATTCCAAAGTCAGGCACAAGGTAAGGATGGCTGGCGCGAAACAGACGTTCCAAAGCTTTGCGAGATCCCGAAGCAAAGATGATTCGAAACACTGATCCGAAGCGTGATTCAAAACACCCACGTCATGTGACAACGGCTAAATGAAGCGTCTAAGTGTTTCATCAGGTGGAGTGCTCCGCCGAATCAGGGTTTCATTGATTGGTCGGTTCGGGAACAAATCACACAATCACACAGTATAAAAGTTTTGTCAACGCATTTTCATATCGTGGGTTTTTGTGAGAGGAGTTTGGTTTTGAGATAGCGGATTTTTGGTGATATAGTGACATTTATAGTGCGATTTGTTTAGTTATATTTAGGATTTAATTTACATTTACACATTGACTTAGAGACACACAGTACATATAGTGACACATTAATAGATGCATTGATAGAAATATATATATATATATATAGATTAATAGATAGATACATATATTACAGATACATATAGATTATTAGATAGATAGGCTACATGATAGATAGATAGATAGATAGATAGATAGATAGATAGATAGATAGATAGATAGATAGATAGATAGATAGATAGATAGATATGGAGGCTCCACAGAAGAGATGCCGTACATCTGGTGTGGGAACATTTCCATTTGGAAACCCCAAATAAAGTGAGATGTGTGTATTGTGATCGGCAGCTAGCCTACTGCAACAATACATCATCCATGATGCGCCATTTGAGGAGCATTCATCCTGCCATTCTGCAGGGTGCAGAGACTACAGGTTACAAGCTTCATATATTACAAAAATACAACAATAAAAAAAAAAAAAAAACACATTTTTTTATTAGCTCTTTGTAAAGGTTGTTTCAGATCAACACCTGCAAGTGACCACTAGGTGTCACCGTGGAGACGGGTTTCGGATTGATTCGAAGCCTCGAAACAAAATGGCACATTTGCTTCGACTGTTTCATTGCTTCACGAAGCCTCGATCTGCCCATCACAAGGATGACATAACACCATTCAGAAACTTAAACACTACATGACATAGACAAAACATAAAACAAGAACCAACTAAGACTGCCTGAACAGAGGGAAACTAAATACAGATACAAATGAACACTAACGAGGTGAGGACAGGTGACACAGATGATGATGACGATGAACAGGTGGGTAATGAGGGAGTGAGTTCAGGTGTGGAGACAAGAAGGATTCTGGGAAGTGTAGTGAAGACAAAGACAGATGCAGATGATGACTGTGACAACAGTGTAATCAGACTTTAGCCATGAAAATGTTCCAAGTTACAGAAATAAACACAAATGTCAGAGCATGTCAGAACACCTCCAGGGCCCAGAAAACATCTCAGACCCCAGAGGGTTAATACAAACATCACAATTTTTAAATTGAGTCTTTTAGACACAGAAAATCTTAGACAGATGTGGTTAAATGATTTTGCAGTAAATGTCTCCAGAGAGGATTGGGATTTAGTCTGGGATCTAGTCTGGGATCATGCTGAAAGAATATCAGTGTGTAACAGATGTAAGACAACTTACGTATAATAATAATATATATTTAAATGTATTTAAGGGGCCAAACAGGCCAATTTAGCCCAAAAGGAATTATCAATTAATGTATAGGGAACCTTAACAGAATCACTTATACGGCTGAGCAAATGACTCGTCCAGCGTTCATTCGAACGGGCCGTAACTAGGGGTGTAACGATTCGTTTTAACAACGATTCGATTCGTATCACGATTCGTGGTTGTCGATACGATTCAAGGACGATATTGGTTCATTTAGAACGATACGATCCGAAACGATTCAGTGACTTGAAATCGATTCAGTAACTTTTTAGCCAAAAATTCAACCAGTGTGACTGAAATAAATACCTGGATACTGGACAGTACGGGTAAAGTTTCCTAGATTCATGTTGTTTCTTGTAAGGGAATCAATCAGGTATCAATTAAATATAGATATAAACTAGGGCTGCACGATTTGGGGAAAATGTCATATTGCGATTATTGAGGTCAATATTGCGATTGCGATATGCAATTGAGATATAATAAACAAATGATTTCATGAGTGAACTTGCTTGGTTCTCAAGGAAAATGCACACAATTAGTGATAATGCTAAAATGTGTAGGCTATTTCTCAACTCAAACTTGCAACAACAACTAAATGATTAATAACCCCTATAATGATCAATAAGCCATTGATGTCTGGATAAAAATGTCTGGACATTCCTGTCTAACAGGTAGGACATACAGACATTGAATTAAGTTCAACAGTCTGCACTGCAAGCATGGGCGTCAGTTTGGTTTGAAATGTGCTGGGGACAGAGACGTATTCGGAAGTGCATTTTCAAAAGTGCTGGGTACAATGAATGACATTATTTTTTTCTCTCTCTTTCGCGCAGATCATGTTTTGAAAGACGATGTAACGTTACTGTCGCTTAATGTAAATAAATAAAAATGTATACAAACATGTGATGATGTCTGACTCGTTTTATGTTGAACTTGAAAGCCTTAGGTTTTTAAAAAGCATTAGACATACGAGTAGCCTATAACCCACTATTCTGCTTCATAAGATAAGTAACATTGACAATATGACATGACGTGGTTTAATGTAAACAATGATTACCAAATTTCTCTCTCATATTGCTCCTCATAACAACTGAAAACTGTCCAAAAAAAATCGCCAATTGACAACACAACTTCTGCGTTCTGCACTACAATTTTGCCAAGATTGAAAAAGCAAAAATATGTGTCGCACAGATGAACGATGATCACACCATGATCTGACACTGCATCCATCCAATCGTATCACCATTTTGACCAAAACTTGAAAGCACCCCGCCTCCATCATCATCCTCATCACAACTATTCCAGAATTCAGCAATAGATTCAAGCAATAATTAAACAAGATACTGACTACTCCACGATCATCTCCGACTCCACCAATGCTTGCTGTACGAACGCAAACCGTAACTAAGTTAGCTGAGTAAGTTGGTGGCTAAGGCAAGGCTAACATGATGTATTGCAAGAGAAGAGTTAAAACAGCTGATCCGTTGTGTACAAATGCACAAGACTATAGCCACAATACCAGCAAAACTTAAGTAATAAACATTGTTTTAACTTTCCACTGTTTATAGGAAAATGCAAGTAATCGCGTCGGCGCCTCCATGTCCACACTCCGCACAAACACTTGGATATGCGCCTAACAACAGTGAACATATATATCTAGGTTTACGTTAGAGAGCGAGCGTTTAGACGGATAAGTCCTTTTCACGTTTAACAAATCAAATCATGCATTGTAATTTGTCTACATACCTGCGAGTAAGCGCTGCTCCAGTTTGAAAAAGGCGAGACGGTAAAAGCATGACGTTAGCCAGCGATCGCGTAGCGAGAGAGGGGGGTCTGGGATGCAGAGATATTTGCTGCGTCTTTATATTAACATTCCTGATTGTTTGAATGATCAGCCCTCGGGAGCCCCCTTAAAATGCGGAACCTTGGCCGGAAATTCTCTGCCTCGGCTCATCCCAGCAGACTATGTGGTTCCCGCTCGTTCACTGTCCATGCTAAGCTGTCAGTGTCAGCTCATTTAAAAAATAAAGGAGTTTAAACAACAAAACACATCCACTTGCATATATTTGACAATCGGAATATCAGATATGTCATGCTATAGCAAACAAATTTGTGAATATTTTGAATAAAAAGGGAAAATGACAAAAGCAGATCATTCATTATTCAGTGCTGTTGTGGCTGCGGTGTCTCACGTGACAAGCGATGACACGTCACCATGGAAACCAGAGTGCAACATTTCTAAATAACGGTCGCCTAGAAATATTCACACTGGGTGGTCAGCCAGAATATTTTAAACTTGTGTGAAAGCCAAGGGTTAAATAAAGAAGCGCGATAGTCAGCGAGAATAAAACCAGCATCCAGCATCATGCCAAAAAAAAGTGGTGGGTACAAAATGACTCATCACGAAATCTGGTGGGTACGCGTCCCCACCGTCCCCACCGAAATCGACGCCCCTGACTGCAAACATTGTAAATTATTGAATAATCCTTATTAAAGTTACAAAAGTTATTTAGTCAAGAGCATTGAGTGTTTTTCTCTGTTCCTTTTGTTCTTTGATTAACTTTAACGACAGAGATAATTAGTGGCTACTGTGTACTGTCCCTTTAAGACCTGCCGCTCCTCAGTCTGAAAGAGACGCGGATCACACGTGCGCCTCATTCTCTCATGAGTCACAACTCTTTACGGCCATCGTAAGACTGCTCTTGTGTTAAGATCATAGACAGTAAAAGGTTAAGATACTCGACAAGAAAACATTTTGCATAATTGTGTGTTATTGTTCGTTCAAGCGCGAAAGAGAACTGTATTGTGGCGTGCTGTCTTGTGCGCAGGCGCGATGCTGGCGCGAGTCTTTCTCTGTGTGTGTCACAGTCAACGCGATCTTTTTTGTCTTGTCACGAATGAATGACTGAATCGAGTAACGTGTAACGCCTTTATCATTAAACGTGCTAAGAAAAAACATCCATATAAAGTTTGACCTAATTAAATCCAATGCGTTATTTCCTAGTATCGATAAAATCGATTGATTACCTTTTAAAATGATGTTAGATCGATATATGTCGTCCGGAAGGCCAACTTGCTGAGCACAGATCGATGTAGTTGGATCATAGGAATATAAATCGATTCATCGATGTAGTCGATGAATCATTACACCCCTAGCCGTAACTATAGCCTCTGCAGCGGATATAAATATCCAAACTATAGTGAAACACTATTTATTAGCAAGGTAACTTAGATCAGCAGTTTAAGACATTAAATCTGTAAGCACATAACACAAGAACAATTATCTTTAAAATATAAACAAGACTTTATTGATTATTCTAACACATAAAACTAATATCTAACACAATCACACGCACACACACATTCATACGAGTTGCAGAAAGAAAGAGAGTGAGGAAAGAATGAGTTTTAAGAGTGAGATGGTGAAATCCAAAGTTTCTATATGCACTTATAAGACATGAACTGAACGAACCATCAATCATTAATTTAACCCTTCTATCGTTTCTTAGGCGGGTTATTCAATTTTATATCAATGCACCAGTTCAGTAAGAGTCTGGAGGCTACTTGCTTGTCCTTGCGTTGCTTTGGGGTTCCCTTTTCTCAGCGTAAGAGGGGTTTCCCGGGTCCCTTGCTTGGCTGGCGGTCTTCTCGTGCCTGGATAGATCTTGGGGCCAGGGACGTGCACAGAAATTTTGAGGGGCAGGGGCTCAAGTGAAAAAAGGGCACTTCTCATAATTATGTTTTTTTACTTTTTTTTTTTTACTTTTTTTTTTACTTTTTTTAAACAAAAAAAGTAAGTATACATATTAACACAACTTTGACTTTTTAAAAGAATTATTTAAAAAGTTAATTCAATTTTATCTTCCTCAAACTCATGCAATTGTTTCATTTTCAAAAGAGGTCTACAAAATACAGTTCACAGAAATCATAGGTTTATAGAGCAGCAAAGGAAACCATGCCACAATGTGCATGTTTTCTATGCTACTAGTTTCAATCAAGTATATATTTGATACACCTGATGGTGACATGGACTTAGTTTCACATTTGGGGAGGACTGTATCATCATCATCATCATCAAATAAAACCTTCAAAATCCACATTTAGATGGAGTTTGTTTTAGACCTACTATCCTCCATCTGTTTGCATCTGTAGATTTCTTCAAAATTCACCAATTTAGATTTCTACATTTCAGGGGGAAATACTCTTGATGTATGCAAGTCATTAACTTTAATAATAAGATTTTTTGGGCATAAAAAAGTCATAAAAACGTCCGGTTTTTCTATACAAGGTCATAAATTACATTTAGCCACGTCTTAAATTGATATGCTCATTCATTTATTATCGCGATATACTTTTTCTCGATAAAACGATATCAAGTTCGAGTCAATATCGTCAATACTCGATATCAAGTTTGATAAATGTTCGATAATGTTTATGTGCCAAAAGCAGAACCAAACTCATTTGAACCGCGCGCGCATTCGCTCGGCTCAAAGTCCAAACGCCAGCGCAGCGCGGGCTCACTAGAGCAGACGCGTTTACTCTGATCGGCGCTTCAGAGAGGGAGCGCTTCAGAACTCATGACCTGATATTTAGATACACTATTCAATAAATATATTTGTTTGACAGGGAAGCTGTGCGCAAACAGGAATATATATTATTTTTCAAAAATAAAAAAGCACCCCAGAAAAAAGGGCACTTTCTCTCCAGGAATAAAAAGGGCAGGTGCTCAAGCCCCCTTTGATGTCTATGTGTGCACGTGCCTGCTTGGGGCGGCCAATTACGTGGTGTGTTGGCGGATGGATGAAAGTCTTTTGAAGTTCGAAGCGCTTTGCAGTCGAAACGTGTTACCGAAATTTTGCAGCAAAACTTAACTTAGAACCGAGACTCTCAACAGAAAAGAAAAGAAAACTAACAAAAGAAAGAAAAGTGAGACAGCTTGAATGAAGCTGTTGGAACCCATGTTCTTCTGATCTATTTGGGTTCTTTTGTCTGCTCGTCTTACATGGTTACTTGTCTGTCTGTTTTTCTGTCATGGCTCTGACATGACGCCATAACGTAACTCTAAGTATAACTCTAACATAACTCTAGCATAACTCTTCAGTATCACAGCAACATAATTCTAAGGCTTTGTTCTGGTCTAAGATTTTTAACTCAAATGTTTGTCCAGCCTCCTGGATGAGTTCTGACCAATTAGGCACTGTCTTTATCTGAGAGGTGGTATTTTCTTCACCTCTCATCGTAAATCATGCGTTATCTGGAATCCCTTTACTCTCCAGCTTTAGCAGAGAGTTTAGACATGATTCCTATTATAAGAACATTAAATATATTTTACACAGATTTTAGTCAAGCCATCTTCTGAATTAAGAACATATGATCTTACTGATAGGAAACACGATACACTTTCATTCACACATCTAATAGTTATAACAATTACATGACTTATATGTGATCTAAGCCTTCTGGGGCGGGGCGGGGCGGGGCGGGGCGGGGCGGGGGGGGGGGAACCAGAGTGTTGGGGGGAACTCAACACTCTGAACCATCTTTTATGGTTCAGAGTGTTGAGTTCTGTGTGGAATTATGTTTGAATGAATCACATGGAAGATTCATTTGTGTTTGGTTCGCCCTCAAATCCTATACAGAGCATGTGGTATTCAATTCAATAAAATACGTCGCCTACATATCACCCCTTATATCAGAAATAAAATGGACCCAAAACTTCCCCCAACTGCTCAAAATGCAAAATATCAGTCGGTAATTATATTCACTGTATCTGGTCTTGTCACAGAATTCACTTGTTTTTGAAGAAAATTGTAGACCATACTGGCAATTTTCTGGGAATGATAATTAATGTTAATCCTTGTTCATTTATTCTAGGTCTGCCGGCTGGTATTATTTTGAATAAATATCATAAGAGACTTTTTAGTATTTTAACTTTTGCTGCAAAAAAGAACATTTTGATGCTCTGGTCCTTCAATCAAAAAATGGCACAACCTTGTGAAATAACTTATGCCAATGGAATTTTTAACATGTATATTACATTCTTCTAGAGACGTATTCAATCGGATATGGACACCCTATTTGGATTATGTTTCTCTCACCTTGCACGATTGCTTACATTTTTCTTGAAAGCTGCTGTGATGGGTCAAAACAAGAACCCTATTCCTGTGAATGTTTATCTATCTTCCCCTGTAACCTATCTATTTCTTTGATTTTATTTGATTAAGAATTGATTTGAGAATTGTGCATTTAAAGTCTGCCTGAGCTGTTGTCTTTTTTCTGTTTTGTTTAGTTTGTTTGTTCTGTTGGAACTTCCTTAACAAAATAACAAAATGTCAATGGAATGTCAATAAAAATATTAAAAAAAGAAAAAATTGTGTCTTTTGTTACACAGGGACTACTGAACAGACATTTATACATTTATTTTAAAATGAAAAGTACTTAAAATCAAAATGTGTAAATAAAGCTCTGTAAGTAGACAAGTGTTCAAGTACAAAGACGGCAAGTGTGGCTATTTGGACAGTCGCAAAAAAAATGTGCCTAATTGTGTGTCCCCAAGATGCATACATTCTACAGGTCCAGAGGAGAATCAAGGATAATCAATTAAGGTAAAAAGGGTGGAGCCAACTTAACTCAAATCTGTACAAAATGGCAAAGCCAAGTGCTGGTGTTTGTGTCAAAATTTGTTAGAATGGGGTTCATGAAAGTTGTCTTAGTTGTGGCTATGATCGTTGCATTTGATCTGCCTGATGTCTTGGGAAGTTTGAGGTACAGTCATAGTCCAAGAAGCATGGGGCCAAAATCAGATCCAGCTTCCAGAAGTCCTGCCCTTTCTCCTCTAGGGCTCTGGAACCCTTTGCAAGTGGCTTCTCAGTTTCAGAGTCCTTTGGGTCCCGACTCCAAAAGCCTTGCACAGGAGCCTTTTGGCCTTCAGGAGAAGCAGCTGTTGCAGGGTCCAGTGAAGCCTTTGGATTGGAGGTATCCCATCGTTCCCGAGGTGCAGAGCGAGTTGGCGGTGGACTTCCAGTTGAGGCAACCCGTGACTCCCAGCAGCGTAGCGGTTCAATGTGGCGAGAACCGGGTTCTCGTAGAGGTCCAGCAGGACTTCTTCAGTAATGGTCAATTGATCCAGCCAACTGGTCTGGCTTTAGGTGGATGTCCTGTTGTTGGTCAGGATCCTGGGGCAAGAGTGCTCATCTTCGAGTATGAATTACAGGACTGCAACAGTGTGCTGATGGTAAGAACAGATACATCTTAATGGGTTATTTGTTGTGGCAAAAGACCTTTTCAAGGAAGGTCAGTTCTCTTGGTTTTACAATGCCAGGGCAGCTAAGACCAAGTTCTATCTCTTTGAATGGATAAATCCTGAATTTTCAAGCTACTTGCCTTTAAGCCTTCAAACCAACATCTGATGGAAACGATCCCATAAATGGAATGAATAAATAAACAAGCCCAATTAATATTGGGCCTTAATAGTGTTAAAGCTAGTTTTTACCCTGGAACAGCAAAATGTGCATGTCTCCAAACTATTGAGTATCTCTGGCAGCACTGGAGCTTCTGAGGGCAGCTGTGGTGATGTGAATTTACTACTTGGTGCTTTGCTCTTGGGATTCCACCATATTGCACCGTACACCTTCTCTTGGTCTGGGTTTATGTAAAGTCTTTGGGATGACCCTCTTGGTAACCACAATCTTTTTACAGATGAATGAGGATGAACTTGTCTACACCTTCTCTCTTACCTACACCCCTGAGGCGCTTGCAGGTACTCCGATTACCCGGGCCGATGGGGCAGTTGTTGGTGTTCAATGCCATTATCAAAGGTAGGGGATTTCTGTGACTTTCTGCACTTTCTCATGCAACTGGGAGACCATTTAATGGGTACTTTCATTAACTGCAGGATCCAAAATGTAAGCAGTGATGCCTTGAGGCCAACATGGGTCCCTTATGCCTCAGCAGAGGCTGGTGAAGAAGTCTTGCTCTTCTCCCTAAAGATCATGATGGGTTGGTACAGGTTTTTTCTTTCAATAAAATAAATCTTTACCCTTGCTATTCTGGCTGTGCCTAAAATATTTTTTTTGTGTAGATGATTGGTCCTATCAGAGGCCTTCATACTCCTATTTCCTGGGTGGTGTTATTAACATCGAGGCATCTGTGAAGCAGTACAATCATGTGCCTCTGCGTGTGTTTGTGGACCGTTGTGTGGCCACTCAAGTACCTGACGTGAACTCTCTTCCGAGATATTCCTTCATTGAGAATCACGGGTAAGATCATGGACCTTGATGCGGTAAGACTGTTAACGTTGCCTTTTGTAACCACTTTGTCAGTCATGGGTAAGGTCTAGTTGCTTAATGCTCTGCAGTTGACATTCATGACTTGCTCTTTGTGATGGCTTTGTCGTCAGGTGCTTTGTGGATGCCAAAACTACAGCTTCCAGCTCCCGCTTCATGCCTCGGTCCCAGGTTGACAAGATCCAGTTCCAGCTGGATGCGTTTATGTTCCAGGAGGGCAACAGTCCTTCTGTATGTACTATGAATGTCATGAGTTAACTTCACTTCTCCTCCCATCTGCTTTGGTTATGTGACTTGTCTGTCATCCCTTGCAGATCTACATAACATGTATTCTGAAGGCAACTATTGCTTCTGCACCCAGTGATGCTCAGCGCAAATCTTGTTCCTTTGCCAATGGGTAAGTGAGGTTTTTTTGGGGGGGTGGGGGTTGTTTCTCATGGTGAAGGTTCTATATCCTTGTTGCAGGTGGTTTGCTGCTGATGAAAACGACCAAGTTTGTGGTTGCTGTGACTCAACATGTGGTCCTGATGGTGCATTTCCTGCTCTACCCTATGGAGGTTGGTAGCGTTTGCTCTTAGGTTGCTTTTGATTCATGTGCTATAACTTGGCTTTTTTTCTCTTTAGACATTCAGTGGGAAGGCAAGGCCTCACTTGGTCCTGTAATGGTTCAAGGGCAAAAGAGAGGTTTTCAATAAAACTGACAAATCAATCCTTGGTTGTACCTGACTTATCATTTTGCTGCATGTTTGGTTTAACTACTTTTTGCTTTGAAAAAGTGCCTCATTCTGCCAATGTGGTGAAACTGCTAGACGTCCTGTACTTTTCAAGTCCCATATAGCATGCAACCATCCGGTTGCTGAAGTAATTAACTTCACTTTCTCCATAGGGAATGATGAACCTTTTAAAGCCTGCTAGTGAAAGCTCAAGGTTGTGCTTTTGAAGCAATTAGTTTGTTACAATTTGTTTAACAGAAGAATTCCTGGTGAAAATCATTACCACTGAGACATTTATATAGTATTTTCATTTTTGCATAATTTGCTGCTAGTTCATTTGAAGATTTCCTATGGGGTTTTTCAATGTGACAATTTTGTTATACACACCTATAGCGCAAATAGATGCAGCATGTTCATTTTAGAAAATTGTATGTTTTTAATTTGAGAACCCATTTGGTGTAGTGTATGTTGTAGAACAAAACGTCAAAGTATCATAGGAAAATCCAGAAGGAACCAGCAGCGACTTGGTCTTGTGTCATACCTGTATCACTCTATAGACTGAACATGTAATATGCATGCGCATAATGTACTTTTGCACAAATTCATGTTTTTGTTGTGTACACGGACAAAATGGTATAAGTTTCAAAAACTTGCACTTCAAAATTCATTTTTCAAAAGTTTGCTTTTTTAGGCCCCCAAAAAGCTGTTGTCCTGTAAATGAACCATGCATAAGTTTTTATTTGAAAATTGTGTCTTCTATGTGTCAGATAAAAGAGCCAAAGTGCCTGTGCAAAAATCCACACTTGATGTCTTGGCCAAGTCAAATATATTTATATAGCGCTTTTCACAATACAGATTGTATCCAAGCTGCTTCACAGTATCAATCAAAACAACTTAACAATGTTTATTATTGGAAAAAAAGACATCCAAGTTTGGTAGAGCTGATCAATGGTATGATTGGTTAATTTGAATATCCACACATGTGGCCACACGTGCATTTGGCAGGAAATGCATGCAAAAGACTGTCGCATGTCTTAAAAATACCAAAACTCCAAAAGTGACCTTAATGTCCACTAAACCCACACCATCTCTAATACCACTTTGGAGGTATTCAAGGCTAAGCCTATCCCATCATGCATGCATGTTTGGAAACTTGCATGCCCTGAAATCACAAGATGTTGAGGAAACATGGTAACACTTTATTTTGATGGTCCCTTTTGAACATGGTTGACTGTAGGTGTGTCCCAATTCAAAGCTGCACCCTTCGGAGGCTGCATTCAAAGGCCGTTTGCATCACCGGGCATTATAAAGGCTACCCGGATTCAAAAGCGACTTCAAATGTGCCCTTTCGTTACTCTTTCAGTTCCATTTTATTTTTGCTGGATGTGTGGTAGAGCAAGTAAAATTTATCCATGAGGATTTTGAAATGATAGTTGCTCCAATTTCTTTGTCACTCACAGCAAGCTCAAGTCTGTGAGCGGTACAATGCCAACCAGTGACACCAGGGAACAGGGCTTGCAAACAAGCAACTTCCCCACTTTAACATCCAAACATCAAGTTGTAATGACATCAGACAATCAGTTTTTCCCCTCTGTGGTGAAAAAAAAAAACTTTTAATGTGGTTTAAATTTCAATGTGGGGTTTTAAATATGCTTTAAAACAAACCGTGTGCAAATTCATAACTAACACCATTATTTTCTCCTTAAACTGTAGTGAACCAAAGACGGTCTCAAACACGGTTTGAAATCACAAGTGTTTTAAGTCACAAACTACCATGTAACAATCAGGCCAATGTGATCGTCAACGAGTGGATCTCTGAGCTGCTGTGAGTGGAGGTGGGGCTCATTTGCACATTCATAGAATCACGTATACTAAATGAGGCAAGGGTGTCAAGTTACATTTAAGTGGAAGCTGCACACTGGTGGTGGTTGAGGAGATATCCCCCGATATGATTGCAAGCGCTTTGGGTGTACAGTAGAACAAATGAGAGCGCTATATAAATGACTGTGGTAATGATTTTCACCAGGAATTCGGTTAAATTGTAAAACTAATTGCTTCAAAAGCATAACCTTGAGCTTTCACTAGCGGTCTCAAAAAGGTTCATCATTTAAAACGCCCTATGGAGAAAGTGAAGTTAATAACTTCGGGAACCCTATGTTTGTATGCTCTATGGGACTTAAAGTACAGGACGACGACTATCGTTTTCGCCACATTGGCAGAATGAGGCAATTTTTGAAAGCCAAAAGCAGTTAAACCAGACATGCAGCAAAATGACAAGTCAGGACAACCAAGGACTGATTTGTCAGTTTTATTGAGAACCTCTCTTTTGCCCTTGAACCATTACAGGACCAAGTGAGGCCTTGCCTTCCCACTGAATGCCTAGAGGGAAAAAAGCCAAGTTAGAGCACTTGAATCAAATGCAACCTTAGAAAGAGCAAACACTACCAACCTCCATAGGGAGAAGCAGGATATGCATCATCAGGACCACATGTTGAGTCACAGCAACCACAAACTTGGTCATTTCCATCAGCAGCAAACCACCTGCAACAAAACAGAGAAATGGAACCTTCCACATAGAAAAAGTCAACTTAATCCCCAAACCCCACCCCCAAAAAACCCCACACTACATACCCACTGGCAAAGGAACAGGATTTGCGCTGAGCGTCACTGGGTGCAGAAGCAATAGTTGCCTTCAGAATACATGTTATGTAGATCTGCAAGAGATGACAGACAAGTCACAAAACCAAAGATGGCAGGAGAAGTCAAGTTAACTCATGATATTCATAGTACATACAGAAGGATTGTTGCCCTCCTGGAACATAAACGCTTCCAGCTGAAACTGGATCTTGTCAACCTGGGACCGAGGCATGAAGCGGGAGCTGGAAGCTGTCGTTTTGGCATCCACAAAGCACCTAACGACAAAACCATCACAAATAGCAAGTCATGAATGTCAACTGTAGAGCATCAAGAAACTAGTCCTTACCCATGACAGTGACAAAGTTACAAAAAGCAACTTAAACAGTCCTGCCACATCAAGGTCCATGATCTTACCCATTATTCTCAATGAAGGAATATCTCGGAAGAGAGTTCACATCAGGTACTTGAGTGGCCACACAGCGGTCCACAAACACACGCAGAGGAACATGATTGTACTGCTTCACAGATGCCTCGATGTTAATAACACCACCCAGGAAATAGGAGTATGAAGGCCTCTGATAGGACCAATCATCTACACACACAAAAAAAATTTTAGGCACAGCCAGAATAGCAAGGGTAAAGATTTATTTTATTGAAAGAAAAAACCTGTACCAACCCATCATGATCTTCAGGGAGAACATCAAGACTTCTTCACCAGCCTCTGTTGAGGCATAAGGGACCCATGTTGGCCTCAAGGCATCACTGCTTACATTTTGGATCCTGCAGTTAATGAAAGTACCCATTAAATGGTCTCCCAGTTGCATGAGAAAGTGCAGAAAGTCACAGAGATCCCCTACCTTTGATAATGGCATTGAACACCAACAATTGCCCCATCGGTCCGGGTAATCGGAGTACCTGCTAGCTTCTCAGGGATGTAGGTAAGAGAGAAGGTGTAGACAAGTTCATCCTCATTCATCTGTAAAAAGATTGTGGTTACAAAGAGGGTCATCCCAAAGACTTTACATACACCCAGACTGTGCACTCATATTGCTATGAACGGGAGAAGGTGCACTGTGCAATATGATGGAAATCCTAAAGAGCAAATCACAAATTAGTAAATTCTCCTCATCACCACAGCTGCCCTCAGAGGCTCAGGTGTTGCCAGAGATAGTCTATGTTTTGGAGACATGCGCTAAGGATTGAACGTGTTGCAGCTCCAGGGTAAAAACTAGCTTTAACACTATTAAGTCCCAAGATTTAGTGTTCTTGTTTAAGCTCCTTTCATATCATTTATGGGATAGTTTACATCAGATGTTGGTTTAAAGGGTTATTTGAAGGCAAGTAGCTTAAAAGTTCAGGATTTACCCATTCAAATAGATAGAAATTTGTCTTAGCTGGCCTGGCATTGTAAAACCAAGTGAACTGACTTTCCTTGAAAAGGTCCTCTGCCGCAACAAATAACCCATTAAGATGTATCTGTTCTTACCATCAGCACGCTGTTGCAGTCCTGTAATTCATACTCAAAGACGAGCACTCTTGCGCCAGGATCCTGACCAACAACAGGACATCCACCTAAAGACAGACCAGTTGGCTGAATCAACTGACCATTGCTGAAAAAGTCCTGCTGGACCTCTACAAGAACCCGGTTCTCGCCACATTGAACCGCTACGCTGCTGGGAGTCACGGGTTGCCTCAACTGGAAGTCCACCGCCAACTCGCTCTGCACCTCAGGAACAATGGGATACCTCCAATCCAAAGGCTTCACTGGACCCTGCAACAGCTGCTTCTCCTGAAGGCCAAAAGGCTCCTGTGCAAGGCTTTTGGAGTCAGGACCCAAAGGACTCTGAAACTGAGAAGCCACTTGCAAAGGGTTCCAGAGCCCTAGAGGAGAAAGGGCAGGACTTCTGGAGGCTGGATCTGATTTTGGCCTCATGCTTCTTGGACTATGACTATACCTCAAACTTCCCAAGACATCAGGCAGATCAAATGCAACGATCACAACCACCACTAAGACAACTTTCAGGGACCCCATTCTAACAAATTTTGACAAAAACACCAGCACTTGGCTTTGCCATTTTGTACAGCTTTGAGTTAAGGTGGCTCCACCCCTTTTACCTTAATTGATTATCAGTGATTCTCCTCTGGACCTGTAGAGTGTATTTATTTTGGGGACACACAACTCTGCCCCTTTTTTATGTGCCTGTCCAAATACCCACACTTGCCGTCTTTGTACTTGACCACTTGTCTACTACTTACATGACCGTCTACTACTTACATGACCTACAGTATAGTGGTGGGCAGATCGAGGCTTCGTGAAAGACTGAAACAGTTGAAGCAAATGTGCCATATTGTGTCGAGGCTTCGAAACAATTCGACACCTGTCTCCATGGTGATCCCTAGTGGTCAGAGGAGTGTAAATGCAACAAAAACCCAGGCAAAACATGCATAACAACCCCTTTTACAAATCTATGGCAAATATTTTATTTAAAGTAAAATCTTTTAAATGTAATTATCTAATCATCTAATAAGATTATCATGTGTATATATGTTCTTTTATCAATTGTCAGGGTTTAGATAGTTTTGGATAGAAGTTTTGATAGTTCTATGAATGGCTCAGCTAAACAGGCCAATAAGACTATTAACTACCATTATTCATTTGAAGTATACTAATGTCTAATTAAATAGTCTACAAATGTAAATCAGAGATCAGGTAAAACCCACAGACACTTGTTCAATGGTTCTCAGTGTCTCCTTATGATTCATGGGTTGACAGAGATCATCGCCCCTATTTCTGGTCTTTGATCCATGTGTTCAAGTGGGCTTGAAGACCGCAAGTGTGTGTAGAACTTTTGATTACCCAATGGGACACACTTTTAGTTTTGCAAAAATGCAAGTTTACCAAGCTTTATTTACACATTTTGATTTCAAGAACTTTGCATTTTAAAACAAACTTACAAATGTCTGTTCAGTAGTCCCTATGTAACAAAAGACACAATTTAAAAATGTTGATGTTTGTATAAAACCTCTGGGGTCTGAGGTGTTTTCTGGGACCTGGAGGTGTTCTGACATGCTCTGACATTTGTGTTTATTTCTGTTACTTTGAACATTTTCATGGCTAAAGTCTGATTACACTGTATTCAGCACAAACTCTGCTACAATATTATGTGACCAGCATGTACAGTTGTGGTCAGAATAAATGGTACCCTTGGTAAATATGATAAAAAATGGCTGTAAAAATACAATAAATCTGCATTGTTGATCCTTTTGATCTTGAATTAAAAAAAAATGCACAAATCGAACCTTTCATTGACGTAAAAGAATTGAAAGTGGGGGAGAAATCACATTATGAAATAAATGTTTTTCTCCAAAACACGATGGCCACAATTATTGGCACCCTTAGAATGTTTTATGAGTAAAATATCTCTGAAGTATATTCCCATTAATATTTACCTTTTTTTTAGCACACCAGGGCGACTAGAAACACGAAATTGTCATGATTCTACCATCACGTCCTTGACTTTTCCATGGTCTTGTGGCAGGATCATGGCAGACCCATGTTTTGTGTACAAACGCATTTGGGCCATGTGCACTGTTTGGGCCATGTGCTTGTGTTGTCTTGTTACGTAACCCCGCCCCCTTGTTATCCTCCTTGTCATTGTCTAGTCAGCTTCACCTGTCCTTGTCATTAGTGTCTGCCTATATCATCCTCTTGTGTTTGCTGTCCTGCGTCGGTTCATTGTGAAACCTGCTGTGGTTTTACACTCTGTGAATCCTGCCTGTGTTTGCTTTAGTTACGTGTGAGTCATTGATAAATATTACTTGTGAGTATCTTGTCTTAGTTATGAGTCCTGTGAAGATCCTGTTCGTGTATCTGCTGTTAGTTAGCGTCTAGTCATCTGTCTAAATCATAGTCTAGTTAGTCATCCTCTGCCTTGTCTTGTTTTACCCCATCGTGGGCATTATTTTCCCCTTTTTGTCGTCAATAAATCGTGTTTAGTGTACTCCGTCTGCACCTGGGTTCTCCTTCCTCATCATCATAACATAAAATGTCTACCTATGACTTCTTGTTTCACAGGAGTTTAAATATGAGGAAAGACAAAGGCCAAATTCCCTTAATCATCCATCGCAATAAGTAAAACCAAGGAATATAGTTCTGATGTGCATCAAAAAATTGTTGAGCATCACAAAATAGAGAGTGGCTGTAAGAAAATTGCTAAAGAATGAAAAAATCTCCATTTTGACCATCAGGGCAATAATTAAGAAGATCCCATCAACTAAAGATGTTACGAATCTGCCAGGAAGAGGAAGTGTGTCTATATTGTCTTAATGCACAAAGAGTCTTTAGCCACTCAAACTTTCCTCCTCGTCAAGGATCACATATGGAGAATTGCATAGATTACTTGAGTTTTGGGGGTCAGAAACCCTAAAGAAATATATCAAACAACCCCTACATCACCACATGTTGTTTGGGAGGGTTTCAAGAAAAATCCTCCTCGCTCCTCCAAAAATAAACTCCAGCAATTCAGTTGTCAGACATGACTGGAACTTCAAAAGGGACTGGATTCTATGCTCAGATGAGACAAAAAAAGGGCTTTTTGGCAGAAAATCCACCAGATGTGTTTGGTGCAAACAGGGATAAAAAGTACCCCAGGCATACGGTTAAATACTGCTGGGTCTTGTATGTTGTGGGCCTATTTTTTTGCTGGAGGTCCTGGACATCTTGTTCAGATACATGGCATTACGGATTCTAGCAAATACCAACTGATAAAAAATTCAAAACCTAAAAGCCTCTGCTAGAAATCTTATAATGGGCCGTGGTTGGATCTTCGATCAGGACAGCGGTCCGAAACAAACACAAAAATGGGTAACTGAGCACAAAATGAAGCTTCTGCCATGACTGTCCCAGTCCCCTAAACCAGTGTTTCCCAACCCTGTTCCTGGCGGCACACCAACACTGCCCGTATTCTTTTTCTCCCTAATCAAACACACAACTTATTAGCTCATTAACCCATGTGATTATGAGCTAATGAGTTGAATCAGGTGTGTTTGATTAGGGAGACAAAGAATACGCGCAGTGTTGGTGTGCCGCCAGGAACAGGGTTGGGAAACACTGCCCTAAACTGAACCCTATGAAAATGAGTGGGGTTAACTGAAGACTTTAAGACAAACCATGTGCAAATTCATGTTATTCATGTTTGATGTTATTTTTTCTTCGAAAATAAATAAATGGAATATCGCTGGTATTTCAAATTAAAACAAAGTGTGAAGACTCGATTACTACTTTTGCAAACAACTAGTAAAGATAAACAAATATGGCTGTGCCAGGCTAGTAATCTCTACTACGCAATGAGGGCCTGCTGATGGTCAATTTGGTCTTGGTCATACAATTCTATGTTATATAGCTGACCCGGCCCGGCCCCGGCCCCCCCATCACAGTCAGGAACGATAATGTGGCCCCCAGAGAAAAAAGTTTGGTGACCCCTGCTTTAAGACAAACCATGCTTTAAGACAAACCATGTGCAAATTCATAAGTCCACAGCATTGCTGAGTATTTTCTCCTTAAATCTGCAGTGAACCAAAGACAGTCTCAAAAACACGGTTTGAAATCGAGAGTGTTTCTGACGTCACAAACTACCTTGTAACCAATCAGCTCAATGTGTGATCGTCAACGAGTGGATCTCTGAGCTGAGTGAGTGAGTGGAGGCGGGGCTCATTTACATATTCATAGAGTCGCGTATACTGAATGAGGGAAGGGGGTCGAGTTACATTCAAGCTATTTTAAGACGATGGGTTTTTTTCAAGGAAAAAAATGTTTAAATATGTAATTTTGGTGATCAAAGATGAGTTTTAAGGGATAAAATTATTGACTACAGGGGGACTTAAAATCAACATGCTCCACTAGATACACAAGTATATCAGCAGGCATGTCTAGTAACTACAGGCTCATGTAAATGACTAAGGCGCTTTTCTTGCTCAACCCCCTGGGGTCGGCGGTCACCTCGCTTATTTTCTTATCAGTGCAAAAGACACTCAAATAACTTTGTCTAATTTTGTTATACAGGCAAGTTTTATACATCATTCAAAACAGTTAAATGTGTACTTTTATTTGTGTTCACTCATAATAAAAACAAAATGTTCTGCTTTTCGTAAAATAAAGAAAAAATAAACATGATGTGCGTTCTGCTGTCTCTCAGTGTGAAGTTCATTCTGAAACGCGACAGAAAATGAACCGTAACTCAGCGAATACTTGCCACCCGTAAGTGAGAGATATGTTTTAGAAAGCCTGAAGTGAATTTTTTTAATTATGTAAATCATATCAAAAACAATATAGTTTCATATAGTTTCTCCTGATATCAGCATGTGCACAGTTGTCTTTTTTAAAAACCTTTTATTCAACATTTTTATACAGGGACCAGATAACACAGATGAGCCCTGCTGACTTAAACATTTACACGAGTCTCTGTACATGAACATGGTAAACTGAAGCAAACACCAAGGAAATGGGCACAAAGATGTGTGACTCTTCACGTCTCTGTTTAGATCAGTGTTCTCAATAATGTGCCTTTTTGTCTTTTCTATCTAAGGACTGTTGTGTTGTGTAAATAAATCCAAACAATCAAAAAGCCATTCTTTTTAAAATCTCTCCTCCTTTGTTTATAGTTCCCTCACACCAGCGAACAATCAACAATTTTGATAATAAATAAACAAATACAAATACGAAAGTAAAGAGCAAAACATAATAAAACAAACCATCAACTAAAATCACAAATTATTTTCACAAACCACACATAAACGTCATCTCAAAACTACAAACTTTAAAATACATGCTGCTCACATATTATTGTAGCAGAGTTTGTGCTGGATACAGTGTAATCAGACTTTAGCCATGAAAATGTTACAAGTAACAGAAATGAACACAAATGTCAGAGCATGTCAGAACACCAGAAACACCTCAGACCCCAGAGGGTTAATACAAACATCACAATTTTTAAATTGGGTCTTTTAGACACAGAAAATCTTAGACAGATGTGGGAAAATGATTTTGCAGTAAATATCTCCAGAGATGATTGGGATTTAGTCTGGGATCTAGTCTGGAATCATGCTAAAAGAATATCAGTGTGTAACAGAGCACGTGGTATTCAATTCAAAATAATAGGTCGGCTACATATCACCCCTTATATCAGAAATAAAACGGACCCACAACTTTTCCCCAACTGCTCAAAATGCAAAATATCAGTCTTTTATCAGTAATCAGTAATATCAGTAATTATATTCACTGTATCTGGTCTTGTCACAGAATTCAGTTGTTTTGGAAGAAAATTGCAGACCATATTGGCAATATTCTGGGAATAATAATTAATGTTGATCCTTGTTCATTTATTCTAGGTCTGCCGGCTGGTATTATTTTGAATAAATATCATAAGAAACTTTTTAGTATTTTAACTTTTGCTGCAAGAAAGAACATTTTGATTTTCTGGATAAGTGAGAAAACTCCTTCAATCTAAAAATGGCATAACCTTGTGAAAAAACTCATCCCAATGGAATTTTTAACTTGTATTTTACATTCTTCTACAGACGAATTCAATCGGATATGGACACCCTTTTTGGATTATGTTTCTCTCACCTTTCATGATTGCTTACATTTTTCTTGAAAGCTGTTGTGATGGCTCAAAATAAGAACCCTATTCCTGTGAATGTTTATCTATCTTCCCCTGTAACCTATCTAAAACTTTGATTTTATTTGATTAAGAATTGATTTGACTTAAATTGTGCATTTAAGGTTTGCCTGAGCTGTTGTCCTTTTTTTCTGTTTTGTTTAGTTTGCTTTGTTTGTTCCGTTGGAACTTCATTAACAAAAATGTCAATAAAAATATTCCAAAAAAAAAAATTGTGTCTTTTGTTACACAGGGACTACTGAACATACATTTATACGTTTATTTTAAAATGCAAAGTACTTGAAATCAAAATATGTAAATGAAGCTCTGTAAGTAGACAAGTGGTCAAGTACAAAGACGGCAAGTGTGGGTATTTGGACAGTCTCATAAAAAATGTGCAGAATGGTGCGTCCCCAAGATGCATACACTCTACAGGTCCAGAGGAGAATCAAGGAGAATCAATTAACGTAAAAGGGGTGGAGCCAACTTAACTCAAAGTGGTACAAATTAGCAAAGTCAAGGGCTGGTGTTTGTGTCAAAATTTGTTAGAATGGGGTTCATGAAAGTTGTCTTAGTGGTGGTTGTGATCGGGGCACTTGATCTGCCTGATGTCTTGGGAAGTTTGAGGTACAGTCATAGTCCAAGAAGCATGGGGCCAAAATCAGATCCAGCTTCCAGAAGTCCTACCCTTTCTCCTCTAGGGCTCTGGAATCCTTTGCAAGTGGCTTCTCAGTTTCAGAGTCCTTTGGGTCCCGACTCCAAAAGCCTTGTACAGGAGCCTTTTGGCCTTCAGGAGAAGCAGCTGTTGCAGGGTCCAGTGAAGCCTTTGGATTGGAGGTATCCCATCATTCCTGAGGTGCAGAGCGAGTTGGCGGTGGACTTCCAGTTGAGGCAACCCGTGACTCCCAGTAGTGTAGCGGTTCAATGTGGCGAGAACCGGGTTCTCGTAGAGGTCCAGCAGGACTTTTTCAGCAATGGTCAGTTGATCCAGCCAACTGGTCTGTCTTTAGGTGGATGTCCTGTTGTTGGTCAGGATCCTGGGGCAAGAGTGCTCATCTTCGAGTATGAATTACAGGACTGCAACAGTGTGCTGATGGTAAGAACAGATACATCTTAATGGGTTATTTTTTTGTGGCAGAGGACCTCAAGGAAAGTCAGTTCACTTGGTTTTACAATGCCAGGGCAGCTAAGACCAATTTCTATCTATTTGAATGGGTAAGTCTTGAATTATCAAGCTACTTTCCTTCAAATAACCCTTCAAACCAACATCTGATGTAAACTATCCCATAAATGGTATGAAAGGAGCTTAAGAAACAAGAACACTCAATCTTGGGCCTTAATAGTGTTAAAGCTAGTTTTTACCCTGGAACAGCAAAATGTTCAGTCCTTAGTGCATGTCTCCAAAACATTTACTATCTCTGGCAACACCAGAGTTTCTGAGGGCAGCTGTGGTGAATTTACTAATTGATGATTTGCTCTTTAGGGATTCCACCATATTGCACAGTGCACCTTTTCTCGGTCTTGGTGTATGTAAAGTCTTTGGGATGACCCTCTTGGTAACCACAATCTTTTTACAGATGAATGAGGATGAGCTTGTCTACACCTTCTCTCTTACCTATACCCCTGAGGCGT
Organism: Tiaroga cobitis; assembly: GCA_030578255.1. Taxonomy (NCBI): domain Eukaryota; kingdom Metazoa; phylum Chordata; class Actinopteri; order Cypriniformes; family Leuciscidae; genus Tiaroga; species Tiaroga cobitis. The sequence continues at coordinate 4,844,719 of CM060603.1, read as the reverse complement.
CTGCAGGTACTCCGATTACCCGGGCCGATGGGGCAATTGTTGGTGTTCAATGCCATTATCAAAGGTAGAGGATCTCTGTGACTTTCTGCACTTTCTCGTGCAACTGAGAGACCATTTAATGGGTACTTTCATGAACTGCAGGATCCAAAATGTAAGCAGTGATGCCTTGAGACCAACATGGGTCCCTTATGCCTCAACAGAGGCTGGTGAAGAAGTCTTGCTCTTCTCCCTGAAGATCATGATGGGTTGGTACAGGTTTTTTCTTTCATTAAAGTAAACCTTTACCCTTGCTATTGTGGCTGTGCCTAAAATATTTTTTTTGTGTAGATGATTGGTCCTATCAGAGGCCTTCATACTCCTATTTCCTGGGTGGTGTTATTAACAGAGGCGTCTGTCAAGCAGTACAATCATGTGCCTTTGCGTGTGTTTGTGGACAGCTGTGTGGCCACTCAAGTACCTGATGTGAACTCTCTTCCGAGATATTCCTTCATTGAGAATCACGGGTAAGGTCATGGCCCTTGATACGGTAAGACCGTTAAAGTTGCCTTTTGTAACCACTTTGTCACAGAGTCATGGGTAAGGTCTAGTTGCTTGATGCTCTACAGTTGACATTCATGAGTTGATCTTTGTGATGGTTTTGTAATCAGGTGCTTTGTGGATGCCAAAACTACAGCTTCCAGATCCCGCTTCATGCCTCGGTCCCAGGTTGACAAGATCCAGTTCCAGCTGGAGGCGTTTATGTTCCAGGAGGGCAACCTTCTGTATGTACTACGAATATCACAAATTAACTTCACTTCTCCTACCATCTGTTTTGGTTTTGTGACTTGTCTGTCATCCCTTGCAGATCTACATAACATGTATTCTGAAGGCAACTACTGCTTCTGCACCCAGTGATGCTCAGCGCAAATCCTGTTCCTTTGCCAATGGGTATGTGGTGGTGGTGGTGGTGGTGGTGGTGGTGGTGGGGGGGGGGGGGGGGGGGGGGGGTTGTAGATTAAGTTGAATTTTTCTATGTGGAAGGTTCCATTTCTTTGTTTTGTTGCAGGTGGTATGCTTCTGATGGAAATGACCAGGTTTGTGGTTGCTGTGACTCAACATGTGGTCCTGATGGTGCATTTCCTGCTTCACCCTATGGAGGTTTGTAGCGTTTGCTCTTTCTAAGGTTGCTTTTGATTCAAGTGCTCTAACTTGGCTTTTTTCTTCTCTCTAGGCATTCAGTGGGAAGGCAAGGCCTCACTTGGTCCTGTAATGGTTCAAGGGCAAAAGAGAGGTTCTCAATAAAACTGACAAATCAATCCTTGGTTGTACCTGACTTGTCATTTTGCTGCATGTCTGGTTTAACTGCTTTTGGCTTTCAAAAATGCCTCATTCTGCTAATGTGGTGAAACTGATAGTCGTCCTGTACCTTTCAGGTCCCATATAGCATGCAATCATAGGGTTCCCGAAGTTATTAACTTCAATTTCTCCATAGGGAGTTTTAAATGATCAACCTTTTAAAGACCGTTAGTGAAAGCTCAAGGTTATGCTTTTGAAGCAATTAGTTTGTTACCATTTGTTTAACAGAAGAATTCCTGGTGAAAATCATTACCACTGAGTAATTTATATAGCGCTCTTATTTGTACTGCTGTACACCCAAAGCGCTTACAATCATATCAGGGGATCTCTCCTCAACCACCAGTGTGCAGCATCCACTTGGATGATGCGACAGCAACCACAGTACAATGGTGCCAGTGCGCTCACCACACCAGCTTTAGGTAGAGAGGAGTTACGGACCCAATTCAATGGATGTGGATTATTAGAAGGCCCAGCTTTTTTTAGCAAGGGCAACTTTTTTAGGCCCCCAAAACATTGTTGCATGTAAATGAACTAGAGACAATTTTCAAATTAAAAACTTATGCAATGTAAATGTCCCCTCAATGTGTCAGATAAGAGAGCCAAAGTACCTGTGCAAAAATCCAAACTTGATGTCTTGGCCACTTGACCACACGTGCATGTGAAAGGAAGTGTGTGCACAAGACTGTCCCATGTCTTAAAAATACCAAAGCTCAGTGCCCTTAATGTCCTCTAAATTCACATCTCCAATACCGCTTTGGAGTGCTATTCAAGGCTAAGTGTATCCCATCATGCATAGTGTTTGGAAACTTGCATGCCCTAAAGTCAAGGAAAACAAGGTAACACTTTATTTTGATGGTCCCTTTTGAACATTCTCTTGACTGTAGGTGTGTCCCAATTCAAAGGCTGCACGCTTGGAAGGCCGCGTTTGAAGGCCAATTGCCTCATCGTGGCGCGGCAAAGGCTGCCCCATTCAAATGGGGCCTTCGTTTCCCAGTGAAAGCGCCAACGCTCTACTGTTTGAGCTACAGGAAAGCTTATCCATGATGACTTTGAAATGATCAGTTCCTCCAATTTCTTTGAATGTGTCACTCACAGCAAGCTTAAGTCTATGAGCCGTACAATGCCAACCAGTGACACCAGTGAACAGGGCTTGCATTCAAGCTACTTCCCCACTTTAACGTCCAAACATCAGAGCTCCAGCAGTTGTAATGACAATCAATTGTTTGGAGAGGAATTCCTTCGTAAAGAAACCATTCCCTCTGCACTTCAAGTCCCCTTGTGGTGAATATCAAGCTTTTAATGCATTTGTTTGTGGTGTTTTTAATATGCTTTAAGACAAGCCATGTGCAAATTCATGAGTCAACACCATTGCTGAGTATTTTCTCAGTATTTGTCTCAAACACGGTTTGAAATCGCTGGCGTTTCTGATGTCACAAACTATCTTTTGGTGATCAAAGATGAGTTTTGAGGGATAAAATGATTGACTACAGGGGGACTTTAAGCATTAAGTGGTGGTCTCACTACACTTTTCATTCCATTGACTTCCATTCATATGCATGCAAATGTGGGAACTGGAAATGCAAGCCCATGCAAATTTTTCTGCATTCAAAAGTTCAAGTTTGGTAAACTCTGCAAGTACCTGCCATGTGAAGACAGACTTTTTTAACTTTATTTTTGCTTTTCATGAACAGGGAACCATTGATAGCAGTGGCAATATGTACTATTACATTGTAGGTAGTGTCCATACAATTTTAAACACAAATCTAATGCGACCATGGTTTTATGTAGTTAAATGTCCAACAGTAGCTGAAAGTAATGAAACGACTTTCCTTTTTAGTTCCTCACACTACATATTTGAATACCATGTTTCACATGGAAATACATCAGATTATAAAAGTAAAATGGGTTGCGAATATATTGTTTCATGTTGACTTCAATACACAAACCAATGTAGAGGATTAGAGGTTGCCTCTGCCCAGTATTCAGTTCACTAGACAGATATGGGTAAATATTACTTTTAAAAATTAGAGGTTATTCCAATTGGACAATAATAGGAGGTGAAATATTGCACATATTAAAAAAATGTAAACTCAATAGTTAATAGTGCTGCTGCATGTGTACAACAAGAGCAATAAATATAACATTAAAGTTAAATTTGTAAAAATTATTAACATAAAATATTTAGGGGAAATACACGTTTGACAAGTTGATGTATTGTTTTGAATGTTTTTCGATACCTAAAATTTCGTTATTTTCAGTACTCACTTAAAACTACTAGGTCTGTGTTCCGTGCCTGGGTCAACTTTGTTCGGACCAAACGTGCTGACTTCAGTGCTGCTTCGGTATCCAAGACTTCGGACATTTGCATTGCCCATTTCTTCCAGTTTTTATGTTTCCACTGTTCGATAGCGCCCGCTCTATCTCTCTCACTCACACACACACACACACACACACACACACACACACCCGCTTATAATATAAACAGAATGATATTGTGCGTTGGTGTGGAGTTGGACGCTAATATATAGTTATCGTTATAGTTATTGTTCTTGGTGTGAACGGGCCTTAATTATTACACCAGATTTTAATCAACATATGCATATGCTAATATTGTTCCCTATAACAGAGCTCTGTAATGATGCTCTAACTGACTGTCTGAAATCCCACAGGCTGAGGTCGGTGACCTGCGCTTCACACTTAAGTTGAATCCGTATGTTCGTTTGGCTGGAATCTAGTTATTTTACTTTATAAAGTTTTAAAAGTTTTAAAATTCAGCACCGCATGGCAATGCTTAGAGGTTGGAATAATGGCAGGATGCACCATTTCTCCACTGGCTTTTACCATGGCAATGGAAGTAATCATTAGGGCATCAAGATGGGTAGTAGGAGGAGAGCGCTTGGCTTCTGGGTTGCGACTACCACCAATCAGAGCATACATGGATGACATGACAACCATGACTACAACAGTAGCCTGCACTAATCGGTTATTGGGGAAGTCAACAGATAATATTAAATGGGCACGAATGCAATTTAAGCCCTCTAAATCAAGGAGCATCTCGATAGTTAAAGGAAAGGTAGTAGATAAAACATTCTTCATTAATGGTAAGGCAATACCAAGACCTTTGGTCAATGGAAGAGAGTAGGATAAGTTTCCTTATTAGGTCTACATATGATGTTCTCCCATCACCGCAGAACCTAAACCTCTGGGTAGGAGACGATCCCTCTTGTCCTTTGTGTTCATCACCAGCCACATTAAGGCACATTTTGACAGGATGTAAGGTGGCTCTTAGCCAAGGTCGGTTTATTTGGCGCCATGACCAAGTTTTGCGATGTTTGGCTTTAGCATTGGAAGGCAAGCGTAGTATGACCAATAAGTTGCCGCCTGTTCTAGCAAAACATTACACGCAGAAGACAATATTCCTCCGCCCAGGCGAGCAACCACCAAGAAAAGATGCTAACACCAATTCTCTCCCAGGACAACTGGAAGATGCTGGCTGATCTTGATCAACGGCTTATTTTTCCACCTGAGATTCCCACCACTAACCTACGACCAGATATTGTTTTGTGGTCTGGATCAGCACGCATTGTTCAACTGATAGAGTTACCAGTGCCATCGGAGGATGCGGTAGATGAGGCATATGAGAGGAAGAAACTGAGGTATGCTCATCTGGCCGCTGAAGCAGAACAGCGAGGATGGAGAGTCCAGGTTTATCCAGTGGAAGTGGGTTGTCAAGGTTTTGTGGCACACTCTACAACCCGGTTCCTCAGAGACGTCGGAAAGATTCTAGCTGGCTGTGTACAGGCCGCCACGCTACGGTTTCGTAGAATTCTTGAAAACTTGAAGAGTCTGTTGGTTTAGTTGTATAGTATTTAAAGTCATTACGTTCCTGTGTATATTGCGTGAATGACGGGTGGTTGGGCAGATATTGTGTTTTTGCGGTAGGTGGTATGCCATACGGAACCGTTGCCACTGAAACTGCATAGTAACGCACCAGTGGGGCTCGACAGCCTTAGTCAAACAGGTTGGCGCGTATGGTTGGGTTGCGGAGAGATTGTGGTTAGGTCTCAGCAGCAGGAGGGATGTAGAGGTCAGTAAGCTGGGCTGAGTTGAGTGGGGGATGGAGGGGGGTGACTCTGGGACGCCAGAGTCACTGTCGAGCCCTGTCTTGAGGTGTCGTGGGCTAGTCGACGAAACACTGAGGACGGAAGGCGCCCACTTGAAGACCCTAGAGATGTCCCCTACTTGGATAGAAGACCCTAGAGATGTCCCCTACTTGGCTCAATCCAGACGGTTGTCGTGCTGGTCCACTAGGGAGACCACACTGTAGTTGGAGCCGTCGTGTGTGCTGACGCGCCAAGTACACTGCAGTCGTTAACGCCGGACAGAAGGGGAGTCACACCACCATATGGAAAGAAGCGTAAATGGGTGAAGCATAGTTTACTGTAAAGCTACGTCTTAGTGTTGCTTATCTTGGCGAAAGCCGAGTACAAATCAGCATGAAGTTTTAACATATACTCTCGTGTAATGGAAATCTTAAATATGAATATTTTTCTTACACAAACGCATCACTTCACTTCAGAAGGAGCTTGTGGAGCACTTTTATGATGGACAGATGCACTTTTATGATGGATAGATGCACTTTTATGATGGACAGATGCACTTTTATGATGGACAGATGCACTTTTATGATGGATAGATGCACTTTTATGATGGACAGATGCACTTTTATGATGGATAGATGCACTTTTATGATGGATAGATGCACTTTTATGATGGATAAATGCACTTTTATGATGGATAGATGCACTTATATGATGGACAGATACACTTTTATGATGATAGATGCACTTTTATGATGGATAGATGCACTTTTATGATGATAGATGCACTTTTATGATGGACAGATGCACTTTTATGATGGATAGATGCACTTTTATGATGGATGGATGCACTTTTATGATGGATGGATGCACTTTTATGATGGATAGATGCACTTTTATGATGGATAGATGCACTTTTATGATGGACAGATGCACTTTTATGATGGACAGATGCACTTTTATGATGGAAAGATGCACTTATATTTATTTATTTAATGTTTATTTGACAGGGACAAATGCATAAAACATTGCTTTATAAAGAATACAAAGTAGATGCCATGCATACAGGTTTATAGCCATGACTAATTTGCAACCCCTGTCCCTGGTTAGGCTTATAAAATTAAAACAGAAATTACAGAGTATTGAGTTTAAAATTTATAGCTATTAAAATACATACAATAAATACATCCCATACATGAGATAAGATAAGGGCTTAAGTAGATGTAGAAATCATAAATATAAAACAGAGTCTAGACACATTTAACAATACAAGAACACAAACGTGTGCATATGTCTGTGCGTGCTAACATATGCAACATAATGTTTGTATGCATTGTGTTGTATCCTGTACAGTCAGTGTTTAGAGAGTTGTTTCAGTTTCAGCCATTGCTTTAAATGTGTATTAAAACCCTTGAGTTCTGTCAATGTTTTAATTTCGGATGGTAAAGCGTTCCACAAATGTATACCTCTCACTGAAAATTGTCTGACCAAATGTTGTTCTACGTTTTGCGACTATACAGTTTCCACTTATTGTGCCTCTAGTTTTTATTCCGCTCTTTCGTTTCTCTACTAGTTGACAGAATATTTCTGGTGCAAGGTTGTTCACACACTTAACAGTTAGTTTTAGAAATGAAAAATTTACAAAACTGTCAAAACTCAATATATTATGCTTCCGTAGAATGAGGCAATGGTGCCATCTTACAGGTTTCTTGTCCATTGCCGCTAGACTGGTTGCTGGACTGCCGCTACTGAGATCTGAGTCTGGCCCAGTGGTTGCTGGACTGCCGCTGCTGAGGCCTGAGTCTGGCCCGGTGGTAGCTGGACTGCTGCTGCTGAGGCCTGAGTCTGGCCCAGTGGTAGCTGGACTGCCGCTGCTGAGGCCTGAGTCTGGCCCGGTGGTAGCTGGACTGCCGCTGCTGAGGCCTGAGTCTGGCCTGTTGGTAGCTGGACTGCTACTGCTGAGGCCTGAGTCTGGCCCGGTGGTAGCTGGACTGCTGCTGCTGAGGCCTGAGTCTGGCCCAGTGGTAGCTGGACTGCCGCTGCTGAGGCCTGAGTCTGGCCCGGTGGTAGCTGGACTGCCGCTGCTGAGGCCTGGGCCTGGCCTGTTGGTAGCTGGACTGCTGCTGCTGAGGCCTGAGTCTGGCCCGCTGGTATCTGGACTGCCACTGCTGAGGCCTGGCCCGATGGTAGCTGGACTGCTGCTGCTGAGGCCTGAGTCTGGCCCGGTGGTAGCTGGACTGCTGCTGCTGAGGCCTGAGTCTGGCCTGGTGGTAGCTGGACTGCCGCTGCTGAGGCCTGAGTCTGGCCTGGTGGTAGCTGGCCTGCTGCTGTTGAGGCCTGAGTCTGGCCTGTTGGTAGCTGGACTGCTGCTGCTGGTGAGGCCTGAGTCTGGCCCGGTGGTATTTGGACTGCCGCTGCTGAGGCCTGAGTCTGGCCTGTTGGTAGCTGGACTGCTGCTGCTGAGGCCTGAGTCTGGCCCGGTGGTATCTGGACTGCTGCTGCTGAGGCCTGAGTCTGGCCCGGTGGTAGCTGGACTGCCGCTGCTGAGGCCTGAGTCTGGCCCGGTGGTAGCTGGACTGCCGCTGCTGAGGCCTGAGTCTGGCCCGGTGGTATCTGGACTGCCGCTGCTGAGGCCTGAGTCTGGCCCGGTGGTAGCTGGACTGGATATGATGGACAAATGCACTTTTATGATGGACAGATGCACTTTTATGATGGATAGATGCTCTTTTATGATGGATAGATGCACTTTTATGATGGACAGATGCACTTTTATGATGGATAGATGCACTTATATGATGGACAGATGCACTTTTATGATGGACAGATGCACTTTTATGATGGATAAATGCACCTTTATGATGGACAGATACACTTTTATGATGGATAGATGCACTTTTATGATGGATAGATGCACTTTTATGATGGATAAATACACTTTTAAGATGGACAGATGCACTTTTATGATGGATAAATCCACAAATGATGGATAGATGCACTTTTATGATGGACAGATGCACTTTTATGATGGATAGATGCACTTTTATGATGGACAGATGCACTTTTATGATGGATAGATGCACTTTTATGATGGACAGATGCACTTTTATGATGGACAGTGCACTTTTATGATGATGTACTTTTATGATGGATTAATGCACTTTCATGATGGACATATGCACTTTTATGATGTATAGATGCACTTTTATGATGGATAGATGCACTTTTATGATGGATAGATGCACTTTTATGATGGACAGATGGACTTTTATGATGATAGATGCACTTTTATGATGGATAGATGCACTTTTATGATGGACAGATGGACTTTTATGATGATAGATGCACTTTTATGATGGACAGATTCACTTATGATGGATATGCACTTTAATGATGGATAGATGCACTTTAATGATGGACAGATGGACTTTTATGATGATAGATGCACTTTTATGATGGACAGATTCACTTTTATGATGGAAAGATTCACTTTTATGATGGACAGATGCACTTTAATGATGGATAGATGCAGTTTTATGATGGACAGATGCACTTTTATGATGGACAGATGCACTTTTATGATGGATAAGTGCACTTTTATGATTGATATATGCACTTTTATGATGGATAGATGCACTTTTATGATGGACAGATGCACTTTTATGATGGACAGATGCACTTTTATGATGGATAGATGCACTTTTATGATGGACAGACGCACTTTTATGATGGACAGATGCACTTTTATGATGGACAGATTTACTTTTATGATGGATAGATGCACTTTTTTGAGCTTCAAACTGTTGCTTGCAATTCACTGCCATTATAAAGCTTGGAAGAGCCAGGACATTTTTTTATAACTCCGATTGTGTTCGTCTGAAAGAAGAAAGTCATATACACCTAGTATGGCTTCAGGGTGAGTTAACCATGGGGTAATTTCCATTTTAAAGTGAACTACTCGTTTAAGTCTTTTGCTTAGGGTTATGTCTCATAGATGGCCTACCTCTAGCATGTTGATTTCTTTTAATCAAAATTACACAACTTATACTTAATTAAATCATTGAGGACCTGAAATTCGTATGTAGGTTTAGAACCAGAATTTTTAGTAACAACCTTTTTCAAGATGAGTAAAAGCTTTAAAAAATCTCAAGGCAGTTTTACTGATGTATTTTATGTCATACAATAAAACAATATCTCGAGCTTGTCACGCCAGTGGTTGTATAAACGCACACAAAGATGAAGATAAAGGCAAAAAGGCAATATTTAATAAATCCACAAGAACAGAGAAACACACAACACATCCATAAACTGATGACACCGCTCAACATAACTCAAACAGAACAGAACAAAGTATATACAAAGTGGTAGTTGCGTATCTGTCAATGGAGGGACAGAAATCTCTCAGATTTCATTCAAATATCTTAATTTTTTCGGAATATGAATGAAAGTGTTACAGATCTGAAACAACATGTTGGTGAGTAATTAATAAAATCATTTTTGGGTGAACTAACCCTTTAACCAAAAACACATTCAACAAACCAATTGAATTCGAGACATTCAAATAGTGGGTCAAATAGTATTTAAAAAAATATATATATTATTATTATTAGATGGATTGTTTTGAACACTTGGGCATTGAAAGGATTTGTTATGGCATGCATTATGGCAGAGTTTCTCAGCCTCGGTCCACAGAATTTCGCCCTATTTAACACACGAACACGCGGATGAGATGTGTTTTAACTAGAGACTTTTAACTAGACCTGCAACACCCGCGAAACACTGCATTATGGGATTGTCATTATTGCATGTACTCTCATATCTTGAGTGCACTTTGATGCCTAAACACTGACAAAACATATATGCTAAGTATACGTGCAGCCAGACTAATTCAATATACCTCAGGTGTGTTAGTATTAACTAACTTGAGGAGTGCTATTTTGGAACAACTCATTTTGTACTAAGTATATTTCAGTTGTAATTAATTGTAGTAAAGCATAACTTTCAGTGTATTTAGTGTACTTTTGTGTGCTAAATTGGAACAACTTATACTTAGTATATAAGTATATGACTGTGTAGGGACTAATTATGCTTGATTAGTGATATTAAAGTGTAGGCCTACTTTATTTGTGTGACAAGTACATTACAATTCATTACGAGTGTCTTCAAAACATACAAGCAATACCATACGTGTGATATATTTGAGTAAAAAGTTTATGCTCAGTAATACCTTTGGCTTATTCCAACTATTATAAATCGCACACTTTGTCTGCAATAACAAATACACATTAATAAACAAATATTACTTAGCATTATACTATTGCATACTATAATGCATTTTGAAAGTATATTTTCAATGCATTGTTACAATGATCATTTTCATCAGACAGTTAGAAATAGACCTAAAATATATTTTTAAGTAAAGTGCAAATAAATAAAATAAACAGAATTTTCACTTCAGAAAATATACTAAAGTACAATTATTTTAAAGTGTGTTAAAAGTTGTATTGTATAGGTAAAAGCATGATGCGTATACTTTCAATATATTCACTAGAGCAGTGTTTATTGTCAGTTTTTTTAACGATAGGTTTTAAAGTCTCGAATACGTCAATCCTCTGTCCCACATGAGCACAACTGCTAAATGTAAAATAATTCATTGACATTCGGTCCCTTTTCATGCTTTAATCCATATTTGTTTTTGAATTTCACTTTGCACTTTGATATTTCTCAGACAAGAGCATCAGGACACTGGATATCATGTGTCTGTTGAACGTCCAGTTTCTACACGTGTGTCTCAGTTGTGCAGCTTTGCTTTCCAAGAGCAAGTCTATCACATGTGTGTGTTACAGAGACAAACAAGAAACACTACAAAGACTTCGCAACACTTGACTCTTTACGTTAGTTCTTCTGGGGCTGAGGAATAATATCTTTGACGATAAAAGCATATATTGGCCTTTATGAACATGCACTGATGCAGTAGATGATGTATAAAGTCATGAAATCAGAGATCCTTGGGTACACTGAACTGTTTTTTATCTTCTCAGGATCAAGGATTTGATTCTCCAAGCAATGACCCGTTTAATTATTCTCTCTGAATAATATGATCAGTTGCTCGTGTCCCTGATCCGGCTCTCGTCTAGCGCCCCCTGGAGGAGACTCTGGACAGCGCGTTTAAGAATTGTACAATTAAACAATGATGTTGCGATTCCGGTTCTTTAACGGTTCTAGTAAGAATAATTTTTTCATTACTGGAGAATAAATATATGGTCGAATGAAATGTTATTTCTTGCTTCAATACCTATAAATTCGTATTGCATTTACTTCCCTTTCCTGTTGCCAAATTACAAATAAATGTATACAAATTTTAGGAGGCATAAACGCAATAAAACACTTGGTAATAACTGTATTAAATTAATACTAAACAAAATATTTCATTCATTTATTCAGTAATGTATGTAGAATGCCACTAATTACAACGCTCACAATGCCTTAAATAACCAACACTCAAATAATCTTTAACTACACATACTTATATACCATACAGTCCGTATCTACACTGATCTGAGTCTCATGAGCATTGAGTTCATTTAACACTATAACAGTTATGGGTTTATTTTGAGTCACACATGACAAAAGTAATAACTTCAGGTCCAGTTTGTGAGTCAAAACGATTCATAACCGCTATGACTCATAGGTACTTTTAAATAACTAAAAAATGCAGCTCATAAAAGTCCTTCATTTGTGAATCGGACTACTGGCCATGCTATACGTTTCTGGAAGTGACTTATTCATAAATATAAACTATTTATTCATGTTTTAGTCTTGTGACTGCAATGTTTAGTGGTTGAGAGACAGGTCATGTAAACATCCAAAGTAGCAAATTGGAAAATCACATTAAACATTTGCGAATAAAGCAGCGTTTCCATCTCATGTGTTCGAGAGAACAAAACCGTCACTTCCTGCGAAACTGGTGCACAATATCAGTAATAAAACTGTAAGTATCTTTTTCCCCTCCATCGTAAACGAGTGTGTGTCGAGCGTCAGACGAAACACAGTAAACGCTGTCGTGTTTTCTGGCGTTCGGGAACACACTCGTGTGTGCGAGACGCTTCTGGAGGGAATTACACCAATCTAGTTTTCTTTCTTTCAATCACTTCATCAATCCATCAACCTACCTACGTCTCCAACTGGGTAATATTAGTGCTAAAATGCTAAACAATCTTCTTTTGCATTAAAAGGTTGACTTGAAAAATATATTGAAGCACTTGAAGGGAAATTCATGACCAATCTTCTGAGGACGGTTTCATGACAAGCCAGTGGATGATGAGGAGACTCAAGTGTTGGATATGATCTTATTAATGAGGTAATGCCCTTTATATATGTGGTCGTCCCTATTATTCTGTGTCTTATGGCCGTCCTTTAGCTAGTATTTGTTGGCTTAATTGTTTAAATCCACCCTGAACATTAAACAGATGTCTTGGTCAACACACATTGTTTGGCATATATTTCAGTGGAGTGAAACAGTGCAGGTGAAACTCGAAAAATTAGAGCATCGTGCAAAAGTTGATTTATTTCAGTAAATCAACTTAAAAGGTGAAACTAATATATTATATAGACTCATTACATGCAAAGTGAGATATTTCAAGCCTTTATTTGTTATAATTGTGATGATTATGGCTTACAGCTTATGAAAACCCCAAATACAAAATTAGAATATTGTGAGAAGATTTTCATAATCTGTAAGCCATAATCATCACAATTATAACAAATAAAGGCTTGAAATATCTCACTTTGCATGTAATGAGTCTATATAATATATTAGCTTCAGCTTTTAAGTTGAATTACTGTACGGGACCGTGGGGAATGGATTGCGTCGTGATAAGTGGGCATCACAGAGGAGAAGAGTTGAAAACCAATAGAAATGTTTGACATCAGTCTGAGTAATTACGAACGGATAAAAGATTGCGAAGACAAGTTGTTTTTGTTGTAAAAACTTTACCTTTACATTTTGTATAAGAACGCCTCTTAGCAGTAACAGCAACTTGACTACAAAGCACAGTCACTATCACAGATAGAATTATAACACAACTGTTTTCTTAAAAAAACCAACAACTTTATAATTGCACATATGAACTTAAGACATACATGTGGCATGTAAACGGTCATCAAATACTCCAATTAGTTTGGGAATACTGGTACAGATGTTACCTAGCGTTAGCTCAGACTGTGTTGAGTTTGGTCACGATGAGCACTCGCACAGACTGGTCAAACGAAGAGGACACACAGAGACCCTGCTTGTCGGGGCTCCAGTCCAGACTGGAAATGGGTTGTGTGGACACCGTGACGTTCTGCAGGAGACTCACGGACCCAGCAACACCCATGTCTACTTCATCTGAGCCCTTCTTAGTCCTCTGGGCTGGATACTCACTGCAACAACGGAAAAGCACTGATGTATGAACATCGCCACACTGAGGAGTAATGATGAAGCACTCTAGTGGGTGTGGGTACCGAGAACCACTGTGTTTATGGACCGGTACGTAATACCAGACAACCGTATCGCTTGTCCTGAAGCTTGTGGTTATCAATACTCGTGTTGTTTTATCTCTGTGAACTTCTGTGTTAATAGCGGATTAGAAGCTGCTCCTTGTCATTTTCCGTCAATGAATAATGCCATTAAATTGCTCAACGTACGTGTGATATCCATACGCATTACTTGTTATAAAATTACAATTTCGAATCCTCTTATCGATTCCTTTGTGTGCATTTCTATGTGACTTTAAACCATTCAAGCATGAGACTCTGTTTTCTGTTCTCATGTGTATCAGTGTATCGGATCTTAAAGTGACAGCACTAATATTCCTGCCGTCTCTAATAACACTAATCACACAACACAAGGCGGAGAGAAAATTCACTCGTTCTTCACTGAATAACTTCTGGAACTATATTTGTAATGTATATTTATAAAGTGCAGTGTTTTTTTTTTTTACATTTAATTACAGTTTCTGTACCTGCAAATCTTTATTTCAATCGTATCTTTGTTTAGTTGCATCTATTTGTTTTTTGCGATTTCTAATTTTATAATTGTTCTTTTTTAAATACAGTGTTTACTTGTCTTTAATAATGCCTGAAATTGACATGAGTTAGTCTAGACTCTAGTTGTTCTTCTTTGGTATTTTTAAAGCACAGGCAAACGCTCCTTGTGTAAGATGATCTCTGTTCATGATATTCAGATGCAATTACACGTTTTGCAATAAGAATTCAAATAAACGTGAATGATATCTTAGGTTTTTTCATTTACCTTATTGGAATCAAAATTTGGAATCGATCAGCAGAATCGGTAAACGATACACATCTCTACTCTTTAGATGTTCAAAATATTAAAGAAATTCCTTACTATTTCCATAAATGTAGATTACCCGCTCCCCCAGCCGTCATGAAGATGTCCCGATTCTGAGGTAGATGCCTCACCTGCCATACCGTAGACTTGTGCGCCTGAAATACAGATTGCAAATGAAACGAGTCTCAAGAGATTTAGGAAGCAAAAGCATCATAAAAGTGAATAATGCGCTACAATCCAAGTCTTCTGAAGCCCCGTGATTCCTCTGAGTGCTCAAAGACAGAAATTGAAGCCATTATTCAGTGAAAATCATGAACATTCACCCTAACCCTCCTTGGGCTCAAGAGATGTCCAATTTGTGAACGAATCTTTCTTTTGAATCGGATCTTTTCTTTTAGTAAATGGATCCGGTCGGCTCA